>OY751433.1:27982238-28582238 GCA_963565745.1 Phengaris arion
CAATATCCTTTGCAGTGTAAAATTATATTTCAATTTCTTGGATATCTGTTTTGGGCAATTTCGGGTAGGTAATTTAATTTAAACTTTTGTGCTGATATTTTTAAATATTCACTTACCTTTATTTTATAATCTGCTGTTCTATTTTGTCTTTTAAAAAGTAATTTCTATTACATTTTACCGTGAAGTAGTAAACAAGGATTATGTAAAATGTAACTAGATCTATTCTCTTAATATTATAGTAGTGTATTCGACTAGTACACTAAAAGCAAATCTATATATTATATAAAAGAAAGTAGTGTTAGTTACACTATTTACGAGTATAAATCGGCCGAACCGATTTCGCTGAAAATTGGTGGGAAGGTAGCTTAAAACCAGGAAACCGACATAGAATACTTAAGTGCCCCTCCTCTCCTGTCTATCTGTCTGTACGTTCGCGATAATCTCAAAAACTACTGAGGGGATTTTCATGGCGTTTACATTTACCGACAGAGTGGTTCCTTATGAAGGTTTAAGTCGATTATAATTTGTTAAGGTTTTGTGGAAATTGTTTGATTTATGACGATAATTGCTGAAGGTGTTGGAAAAACTCAAGCCGTCTGGGAAATGTTATCGAAAACGCTGCCTCACCTAACCCGCTGGAGATAAATGACAAAACAATGTATGGTGGGATTGTTTCTCTTTTATAGGTCTACAAGTCCGCGATGGCATAGACATGTCTATCTTTTAAGGATCGGTTACCTATATCCATTCTCAGTTTAAAAAAATGATCAGAAATAATGTGGTATTTTCAGAAGCTATTTAGACGGATACAATTTAATTATCCTTATCTAGGAGATTATATCCAGGAAATATATTCAAAATTTAAAGTACGTGTGGTAATTTATTATAGAGTATATATTTTTACTCTGTACTACTACTAAATATATTGTAGGTACGAGTATATTTGCTAAAGCAGTTTTTTGCCACGAACATTCTCCTACGCGGGCGAAGCTGCGGGCATAAGCTAGTAATATTATAAAGAGGAAATATTTTATTGTTTGAATGCATTGAATCTGTTGTATTGTTTGAATGAATTGAAATGCGTTGAAAAACCGGTCTATTACCTATAGGTACATAGACCGGTTTTGATGAAGTTTGGCACAGACTGCAGACATACACACTAGTGACTAGACAGTATACCACGGGGAAACTGCCCTGAATTCATAGGCTACATCGTGGCTAATGAAAATCACTTCACAAAAGAATAGAAAAATTAAAATCTATGGCCTAATGGCCTAGCGCCATCTTTATGTCGAGTCGAACATTAGATACGAAAGTTGTTATGTAAGAAATTTAGGTAGATTTTTTCCCCTTAATTAGGGATAACCAACAGCGATGACACAAATACAAAATCTTAAAAGCTAGTATTCAGTTACATATTAATAAATGTGACACCCACATCGTTACACACAGTTTGTTACACATTGCTGTTTACTCGAAAGAGAAAAAATATATAAGTTACATCATCAGATACAAATTACTTAGTTGCTTTTAACATTAATCATAATCATTCTGGAAGGAATGCTTACATAAAAAATTCTTGCGCATAATATGGATTTGAACAGCAATTTCAAAAATATACATTACATCACACAGCATATGTGTGTGTGTGTGTGTGTGTGTGTGTATATGCACCCTAGCCCTACGACCAGAGTCTTGGGATCAGCAAGAAACTACTAAGGTGCCTATGTAGTGTATGGGCAGGTAGTGTGTGCGTCAGGTACTGGGGTGAGTTACGTCGTGAGATTAATTACACGGTTTTAACAGAAGAGAGTTTACATGTTTTACAAAACAGAGTCAATATATTATTTCTTTTTTTGGCAATTTGGAGAAATTTACAACTATGGCAATTTAATGACTATACAATTTAACAGAGCAACTTTTGCATGTTTACAATTTAAAATACTTTACATCATCACAATAGAGGCATCACAGTAACTCATATAAACCAATGCATCACAGTAACTCTTAAAAACAAAAATACATAATACGAGTATTTTTGTATTATATATTTTTAGTTTTTAAAAATACATAATAGATTCCGACTACCATTATGAATGTAAAAATTTGTGAGGATGGATGGATGGGTGTTTGTTACTCTTTCACACTACACTTTGAACGGATTACGATGAAATTTGGTATGGTAGTAGTTTAGGCTCTGGATTAAAACACAAGCTACTTTTTATGCAGAAAAGTGCAGTTTCCCGTGGTATACTGTATTTACGCGGGCGGAGCCGCGGGCAAAAGCTAGTATCCAAATACTTGTCGTAACATTACGCAACCTTGAAATTTCACCCTCAATGCCGCTGAAGTAGTTTCACTTTAATTGTATAACAATTATCGATAGAGCAAGTTCCAATTATATATATGCGTAACATTCGATAAAAAACTTTGGTAATGACATTATAATAAATAATTATCACACAGTGAGGGTTTTTAAATTCGTGACATCTGACAGCTTTTTGACACGACAAAAACCGTCGGCGTCGAGCTACCAAGCGCCGCCTGACAGAAAAAGAATCGCCGACGCTTTGTTTGATATTTTTTCTGCTTCCTACCGGCAGAATAAATGTTAAAAATCCTCATTACCTACTCGCTCCGCATCGAATCTACATAAACATAAATTATCTCCGTTATAATTACGATCTGCTTAATTTGTCGGTCGCGCAAAACTTAAATTCTCTATCCCGCGGAAACCGTATTTTTCTCGGGGATAAAAAGTCGCCTATGGGTTAATTCAGGCTACACTGTACCTGTGGTGTGTCAAATTTCATTCAAATCCGTTCAGGCGTTTTTGCAGAGACACAGTCAAACATACACTACTTATACACTATTTATAATATTAGTATAAACTGTGAAGACACCTTACATACCAAAGATGCATAAAATATAAAAATATGTATGTTACAATAGTGGGAATGTAACCAGTGTTCCCACTGTGGGATATGTACGCAGTAATACAATATGTTTACAATATTATCCTTACATATTGTTATGAAGGATTGAATTGGCTGAAATATAGCTGAGTTCCTAGTGAATTTGGTAGGTACTTAAACATATTTATAAGTTATGTATATTTAAATAATACCAGTGAATACCAGTGAGAGACCGTCAGACGCCTGCCAGATGTGGAGAATCAAAACTCTGTAAGAATAAGATTGTACAAACATGCAGTTTACGACGCCGCATTAGGGTCAATTCACACCGAAACGAAACGATACGTGACATAGCGCTGCATTTTTAAGATATCTGTTCAAAATTGAACTTAATTCTTTACACAAGAAGATATATACGTTTCATCGTAAGAGTTGGAATGTCAGGTTGCACCGCGCTGCACAGCGCATGCGCAGTGTATGACTGTGTCATATGAAATGTGGATCTTCTTGGTTAATAAATAAAGATCAATTTGGGTTTCATACCAGATACTATTACTATTATACGATTTGAAACAAAAAAAAAGTTTGAACAGTAAAATTGAAAATATTTTTCTGACACGAACGAAATCCGTTTGTAATTTAACATTTTTGTTTCAACACAATAATAATTATCATTAGCCTGAGGGTTGAGACAAGCCATGTTAAAATTAATATCCTCTAAACAAAGACGTCACGTTGAAAAATAATGTACTTAAAATAAAATGACCTACATTGCGTCTTAACGACACTGAGGTCCATAGGCCATAGCTGATTTCAAAAAAATTTTAATAATATCTATTCAATAAATTATTGAAATCAGCTATGTGTGATCAATGACCTATTCAACGGCGCAGACTCATATATTCTAGATTTTTTGTTTTTCGAATTTCATTTTTTTATTCTGCCTAAACTTCTTTACATAAGCTGTAATTCATTTCTCCAAAGTTCCCGTAATTGATTTTGCAAAAAGTTATGTTAGTAAAAATCACGCATTTTAAAAAGCTCCTTCGAGCCGGATTTGAACCAGCGACCTATGGATAACAATTATTGTTTACAACTACAGTCCACCGCTCTACCAACTGAGCTATCGAAGGGTTAAGAAATATGTCGAAATTATGAAAGTATTCTTAGAGTCATTAGCGCTGTTATGCAACGCGTTACGAGTTACGACACAACTGCATAACAACTTGGAAAGTTACATGCAGATACATTAAGGCCATTATGTCGTTATATAACTAATGACCTTCCACAGAATAAGGCCTTTTAATTTCAAGATAAGCTTAGAAGGGAAACTTTATAAGTCAACGCACTTCAACAACATCTCATCAAATCAACATCTCTATATTAAGGCTCTCAGTAAACTAAAAATAATAAAAACGCGTAATTACTAATTTTTTTTTATTATTAATTTTAATCTTAGGGCTGATTTTTCAATTGTCAAATACCTCTTGACCGAGGAATCAATATGTGTCAAAGTCACATAATATTTATTACTCAGGTAAGAGTTATGTGACGATTGAAAAATCAGCCCTTAGTGTAATAATCCCAAGTACAAGTGTTTGTGAGACATTTGATAAGGGAATAAAACAATAAACTCAAAACAAATATGTGCCTATATTTGCTTCAGTATTCAACGTAAGCCAATTAATATGAAATAAATACGACAATTTTCATGTAAACATAAAACGATCAGTGGAAAAACGAACTGTGCATATTGTGACGATAATAACAAGTGAATGCAAAAGGGATGTTGCCCAGTGTGGAATAACACATTTTTAGGGTTCCGTAATACTCAAGGAACCCTTATAGTTTCGCTCTGTCCTTATAGCTTCTGTAATTATGAATATAAATGGATGAAATTTGGTATAGTTAAAGACTGTATATTGATCTCAGTTTTGGCATCATAAAATAATAATAATTTTACATTTTAGAGGTGGCTCTCCATACATGTGAAGTGGGAATGAATTTTTTTTTTCTTTATATATGTATTGGTTGAATAGGTTTTTAAAAATAAAGGCAAGGTTTCATGCATGTTTTTTTACAAAGTCAACCGTTCAACCATCAAGTCGAGTAATCTGCCTCCAAAGTGGCTTATAAGTTGGCCCCTTTGCATTTTTAAACTATGAGACTTAGAAAATTGTAATTTTTCATCCTGATAGATCATGCTAAATACTCTTTAGGAAGTAATTCGCAAAAAAAACCTATTACGCATTATTTTATAGTTCCGGAACCTTCCTTAGCATGTCCTGACCTGCTCTTGGTTGGTTATTTAATGACAAATGTATGGCGGAAGCAACTCGTGACGTCACAAGCCGATATAGCGCTCTCTATTTTGTTGTAAATTTAAATCGTTAAGTATCTTCGTTATTTTTTAAGATATACGAAAATGGATTTCAGATTGTTTATTAACATGTTGTCTTACATCGAATAGACGAAAAAAAAAATTTTTTAGACAACATGCCTATTTCTTTGTTCCATTCAAAAGTTATAACGATAATAAGTTAACTGCCACTATTTTGTAGTTCGCGTAGACCGTAGTATGAAGATAGACTACCATAGAAATGGATTTTTCTACAGAAGATAGTCTATCTATCTTACATGGTTACATAGTTTTTATTTGCATAGAATGTAGGTAATACAATTAGATGTTACAATGTTTTTGGAGCCTTACACGTTCCGCCGTACGGCATGCAAAAATTTCACAATAAAATTAATGTAAATGATTACTGGTACCAAAACACAAATGTTGATTCACATAATATGTCAATTACGTTACATTACCTATTTACTGACTGAAGAATAAACAAAATGACAGATTGACAAAAAAAACTTGCTGCCCTAAACATATATTAGTAATTTGTATTGTAAGTTGTAACCAAAATATTGTTTACTAATAATTTGTTAACAAGAAGTAGTTGTTTGCAGAAATAATAATCTACAGGTTGTTATAACTTATAACATGAATTACTTATAATGAATCAGCTATAAATAGTTTTGTTGACCATTAGCAGGCGTTCGTCATTTGCATAGCGCTCAGCGTATCTCCTTAGATACAATCGACAAACGGTTGCGGGCTGTCGCACGCCGCACGCCCGCCAGAGCACTCGCACCTCACGTTTCCGCGTTTACGCGTCGAAATGTCATGTAATTATTGTGCAGTGGATGGCTGCAGTGGTTAACAACTAAATTTAGTAGTTTTTGACCTCTTGAGGCATTTAATTCTTAGTTTTTTTTAAAGTTTTTTTTGTAGGAAATAGCTTCCAGCCAGAAAAAATTAGAAAGAGCATTCTTGAATAATTATTGCTAATTTTAAAATTGCCTACTTATTTAAGAATTTATTGATTTTCTTCCGCTTTGCTGTTTTCCTTATAATTTTATACCTATTCAAATTATTTACGCGATTTAGGATATTTTCAACTATAAAACTTAATAATCGAGAATTCAATGAAGGTAAAAAAACGTATAAATTATATTATAACATAATATTTGATTTACAAAAAAATTACAATTATCCTCATAGGCCCTGTATAATTGTACCCTGGCGCATTCGTGAACAGTCACGCGCGACTCACGTGTAACGTGAGTCGCACGGCTGGCATCACAATCTCAACTCTTTGTGCGCGTACTTATGGTACTTTTTTTCTCGCTGCGAAAAGCAGATATTATTATTCAGATATTGTAGGCAATTATAGCATAAATATTTTCGTTTTTTTATCTATGTATCTATAATGTATCTATTACGTAGTAGTACGTAACTATTTATTAATGTGTGCCTTTAGGTAGATTTACCTACACTGTACTATGCTCGAGAAGATTCCAGTTTTCATATTAAATTAAACCAATTTATTTTAAAGTTTAAACAGTTGCATTTGCGAATGTCACAACTAGTAGATATTGTAAATGGAAGCTTAGGTATAAATATTAAGGCAGGTTCCGTTCCAAGCACAAAAGTTCGACCAAAAGCTAAGTGTTTTGATTGGAAATTGATTTGGAATTATTCAGCTCTAAAGTGCGGTCGCAGTGCACCTAGAATTTCGTACATTGATTTATCGCCACTTGTCTCTTTCACTCGCATACTAATATGTTGCTATTGCGTTTACACGGGTACGAGCGATAGAAGCGCGATAGCAATATATTCGTGCGCGAGTGAAGTTCTACGTGCTACGCGACCGCGCTTTACACGTAAATGTGTATTATGGTGAAGCGTATTAACTCCTGTAAGACATTCTTTTTAATGGGTACTTCGTCAGGTCGTCCAACGAGACCTCGTATCCGAACAGTATTTATTATCCGCCAGTAATTTTGGTGGGTAACGACCCGTCGACATATCCACATAACGAGACGTCAATGTAAAAAGGTGTAGTGTCGCGGCACGATGTGTTGACATAACGTGCGAATTCACGTCGCCGTAAAAATGCACGTCGCTGATCGCTGTGCCACATAAATGTCACGACGCGTCGCTACTCGCCGCGACACCGTGCCGCGCCCTTTCAGGTTGATGACGTCCGCGTCGTGACGTGAACATGTGGACAGGCTCTAAGGCTGGGACTATATGATCCGGAATCCGGCGGGCGCTTGAAAATTCAGAGCACTGAAAATAGAACTCGAAAAAGAGTTGAAACTCGAAATGTCGAGTGTCGAGCTGTCATTGACATTTGAGTAGACTTTTGTGTGTTCGATTTTCAGATCCATTGTATTAGCTTAGGTTTCTATTGTCAGAGCTCTGAATTGTCTCCAGCCTTCCGGATTCCGGATCATATAGTCCCAGCCTAACCTCTGTATCTAAGGCACCCTGGCTACAAGTGCATTTCGTGTTACAATGTTCGGTTAACAAATTCGTTCGTTCGTTAAGCGTTTAGTGCTCCCGGGCGCGGCAGTAACGGCGTTCTGTCCAACATGTCGTGTACCGACCGCGTCGTCCCATACCGCAGACTTGTGTAGCGCGTGATGCGCTTGCTAATCACTTCTGTGAAGGAAATATATTTAAAAAATAAAGATAGGCTACGACGTACATTTGACAGAACAAAGCTTCGTACAAGAAAGGTTACGCCATCTTGGTTTCATCATAACTGTATACTGATTTCATCACTTGTATTAAATATGTGTATAATATAATTAGAATATTAAATATATGTATAGTATAATAGTATTAAATATACTTCCCGTTTTCAGGGTACCTGTAACACAAGTCCTTCGGATACTTAGCACGGGGCCAGATTGAGGTGGTGTGAAGCGTCTATAGAGAAAAAAAAATCGGAAAGACTGTAAACTTAGGATAAATACAATAAATTCAACAGATTATAACGGAATATCGAGTTAAATTATAATATAATTTCCTTATTATATAATATATATTTTAAAATAAACAATATATATTATATATTGTTTATTTTTAAAATGAGCGAGCGGAGCGAGCGAGAATTTTTTTTCTACTTGACCAATTAAAATCTATATAAAGGACACTGGCGAATCCTGCCTGATTTTCTATCAAGAGCGGCCATGTTACGAACATATATGGTTTTATAGTACTTGAAAAGTTATTATATAAAAAAAATATTATATTTTAGGACTTGGGAATAAAAAGTACGTACCTATCTGTGGTAATTGTTGTCATCATATTTATATAGTCTATAGTAATCATACAGTAAATTGTCAATTTGAGGCGTAGAAGCTCCATCTAGTGGCCCCGTAGATAGATTTATTTTAATTGAAGTATAACTTTTTTTTTTCTATAGCTCAACAGTTTCGTACTAGTTTTATGAATAAAATGTTACCTGAGGTGTGAAATTGATCCCTTTAGACTATTTATATACTAAGAAAAATAATATTATGTTTATGGTTTACATAATATGAAAGCGACATCTATCATTCATCTGTTAGCATATTGCGTTTCCAAACAAATTAGTTATTATTTTAATTACGTAATTGACACTGTAAATAAAAGATGTCACTTTACCGCAACCCCCCACTAGATCAATATATTGAACAATAAGTTAGGTTATATTTTAATCAATTATCTTGTATTCCCCGAAGTTGATGTATAATATTATTGATTTTCTTGTTCCTATGTTCATAAAGTACAACTTACAGTAAATACTTTTTGTAACATGAATGGCAGCTTGCCGATCTCCTTTTAAACCCTGAAATACTGCACTTGGGAAAACACAATCAAATCAATAGCCTAAAACAAAACATCAGTTTAAAATAATATAATATGTTGATTATGTCAAAAATCGAGCGAGCGGAGCGAGCAAGAATTTTTTTTAAAAATATTTATCTAATTAAAATCTATATAAACTTTAAAGCCTGAAATACTGCACTTCGTAAAATACAATCAAATCAGTACAAAATAATATACCATTGATTATGTAAAAACCGTGCGAGCGGAGAGAGCGAGCAAAATATTTTCATATTTTACTGGTTTAAAGAACGCCGTAAAGTACGTAACGTAATTTTAATTTTTACTCTTTTGTATTTTTTTTAAGAAATTTTAAATTATTTTTCTACCTAACCCTCTTTACTTATTCAGTAGATCAAAATACAAAATACAAAAACAAAAATGTCCTTAACCAAGTGATTTTACCAAACTTTATTTGTACAAAGGACTATGGAAAGTTTTAATTTTCTATTGTTCACGATCTATGACTTCGAGAAATATCTTTAAGTTGAGAATTATTCTTATGTTTTCATTATTAGAAAAACCTTGTGGCGTGTACTTTTGGATTTTCCATACTTTTGACGTGATAACGTCTTATAAATCGATGGAGCCGGCTGCACGCACGAAAAAACATGACTCATGCGTTACATGTTACCCGTTATCGTTACCAAGTACCAGCGTTACCTCGCATTGCCGGTACCTTATTATTATTATTATTATTGTTGTTGTTGTTGTTGTTTTTGTTGACGTTGTCACGTTCAACTATCGTCAGTAAACCGACTTTACAGACAACCGATGTTTTTTTTTAAATTGGCGTGTGTCGCGAGGCCTTCTTGGAGGCTTGCCTGTGTCTTGGACTGTCAGGCCGTGGGCGGGGGCCCACACCGCCCATGCCTTGCACCGCCTCTCCTAATATGGAACGTTAAAAAGCTAGTTAGATGTTTTTTTTGTATTTATAACTATTTTCAGTTCTATTGGGTTAATACAATAGAGCTAAAAATCGAACTTACAAGCGTCAAGTTTATTCATTGCTGTCGTGTGTTTGATTTTCAGCATTATTGTATTAAGCATTAGAGCGGAGTTCTATTTTCAACGCTGTTATTACGGTATACGGTTATTAGTCGATGCGGCCGCACAGACGTTGGAGCGCGGGGCCCGTAGCTCTTGCTGCCTCCGTCTATATGGTAAATAATACTGTATGGAATAAAGCAGCAAATTAACAGACGAATTGCCCGATTGATAGCGACAAACTGCCGCTGCCGCCCATGGATACCCGCAACAGCAAAGTGTTTTTGAACGCCCATCGTCTTTAGTACAATACCCGGCACAACAGAACGTCGCAACCACCAGGTATTGCCGAACAAGTTGCCGCTCGACCAGGCATTAAATGAAGATCGCTAAACAACGTCGATGAATCGTGCGCACGCACGCATACTCACGTGTGAATACGTAGTTTAACCACGTCTGCAGTCGATGCGGTAGTGTTTAAATATTTAGAGGAGTCCTAGTGCAAAGAAAATGTTTAGAAACTGGCCGAGCAGGAAGTTTCTCAATATTGTACATCACGCTGGTTTTCGGTAAGGTTATGGTACCTATCAGTTGGCCGATATTTTTATGAACACACGGAATTAAATTTTAACTCATTCGAGTATAATATTATTATTCTATGTTATTCTATTTCCTACTACTATTATAAAAGTGAAAGTTTGTGAGGATGGATGGATGGATGTTTGCAACTCTTTCACGCAATAACTACTGAACGTATTTTGATGAAATTTGGTATGGTAGTAGTTTAGGCTCTGGATTAACATATTATTACTTTTTACCTATAAAGTACACGAGAATAACTCGTGTATTAACGCGGACGGAGCCGCGGGCAAAAGCTAGTACCATAACCGTACTGAACAACTTTGTCGTTCTGTAACTAATTTAAAATTATTAAAACTTGCAACTCCGTGTGTGTATGAAGTTGCGGCTTGTATGTTAGTAAAAAGTTCCGCTGACATAATGTCGGGTTATAATTATATTGTTACAAATTCCCGAATGGCGTATGTCGGACGGCTTTGTGAATGTTGTCCGACTTTTTAAATGGCGGCGGTAGTGGCGGTAGTTAATCAACTACCGCCACTACCGCCGCCATTTAAAAAGTAGAACTAATCAGTTCTAGCGCAGTGACGACGCCGGACGCACAGCGAAGCGGAGTTCTGAAATTTAACAAAGCGAATTCACTCTTATGTCCACAACGTAAGCACATATTCCTTCTGGGAAAAAAAGGAGGCATCGGTCGTGCGCGGTCGAATTAAATTTAGGAATATCATAATAATTCATAATTCATAATTCTTTATTCGCTCAAATGTGTGTTTTTACAGATTTTATAAACAGTATAAGTATTCAGTACAGCACATTTGCCAATCAAAAGGCATGCAAAACATATTATTACATATCTAGTTTACAATATACATATCAAGCTAAGGTTATTTGGCTACACAGTAAGAAAATTATATCGTATGGTTTTTGTTCTGTAAACTTTATCATTATTGTGCATAATAATAGGTCTTTACTTATGAAATTGCCGTTCTGCAGTACTGGTCATTTCAAATCAAAATAATTTTTGTTTGACTAAGAATTCTAATTTCAAATTAATTTTATTTTAAAAAACATGGAATTCTTTTTCCAAAAGTAGTCATTTTTTTATTGATGATTATTGTTACATTTTCATCGCATTTCAATCTTTTTCGTCATCATGGATACGTTAAAAATTCGAGTAATTATGGAATATGAGTACCGTCGTGGCAGCAACGCGGCACAAGCGGCACGCAACATCAACGACGTTTACGGAGCTAACACTACAAACCAACGCACCACCTGTTATTGGTTTGCTCGCTTCCGTTCTGGAAATTTCGACCTGAAAAATGATCCTCGCGGTCGTCCGAAGATTTTGGTCGACAATGACGAATTAAAGGCGATTGTGGAAGCTGATAATACACAATCTACGGCTGAATTAGCAGCAGCTTTCGACGTTAGCGTCAAAACAATATCGGTCCATTTGCGTCAAATTGGCAAGGTAAAAAAGCTTGACAAATAGGTGCCCCACGTACTCAATGATCGCCAGCGCGAAGTACGCGTCGAGACGTGCCTTGCACTGCTCAACAGACAAATTAAGGAATTTTGAACCGCATTGTTACCTGCGATGAAAAATGGATTCTGTTTGATAAGCGCAAGCGCTCAGCAAGTTGGTTGGATCCTGGTTCAGCACCTAAACAATGCCCTAAACGAAAACTTACCACTACAAAAGTGATGGTCACTGTTTGGTGGTCTAGCGCTGGTGTGATTCATCACAGCTTCTTACCAAACGGGGTGAGCATTACTGCTGATGTGTACTGTGAAGAACTGAACACAATGATGGAGAAGCACATCTCCAACCAGCATTGGGCAATCGCTAGTCTCCGCTGCTCCTGCACGACAACGCGCGACCTCATACTGCACAGCAGACGGTCTCCAAGTTGCAAGAACTGGGGTTGGAAGCTCTCCGTCATCCAGACCTTGCGCCTACAGACTACTACTTTTCCAGAATTTGGATAACTTCTTGGCGGGAATAAAATTCAATACTCGAGAGGCACTACAAAATGCTCGTCCAGCTGATTTCTTTAAGAATACAAATAAAAAATACATGAAAAAAATTCGTTTAAATTTTTTCATACAAAACGGCAATTTCATAGGTAAAGACCTAATATTATTTAACATGATTTCATTTATTTCAATTTTATTTAACAATAATGTCAACAGTTAACACAACTTACATCAATTATCATAAAAATTAAGTAACTGATTATAATGAAATAAAAAATTAATCTTACGATGGAAAGTAAACAAATGATAATGTTCAATAAAGTCAATGTCATTAAAAACCATTTTAAATTAATTCAAGCCAAAAATAATTTAAAAAATATATTAATTGGAATCATTGTCAAAAATTAGATGTCATAAAATTGCCGAAATTACAATAGTTTCACAAATTAACTATTAAATAATTCATTGACTGAACAGAAATTTTTGTTTAATTAACCATTTCATAAGTTCCTTTTTGAATTTACTGTACGGTAGAGATTTAATATTAGATGGAGTTGCTGTATACGTTTTTATGCGCATGGCATAAAATTATTTTGGATACGATGCTGTTTTAGGAATCACATCAAGCACCAGCTGATCAGGGTTTCTTGTATTCCTGGGATATATGTCGTGCTTCTAGTGCTTAGTTTTTTAAATAGGGGTTTGCAGGACTCTTATGGCGGCTTTCCACAACTAGCCCTAACACATTTTTTTACGCAATGAAAACTCTATCTATATCTGTAGAATTGCCCAATAGCAATAAATCATACTGATGCTGATGACAACTGATGCAACATAGCCATTATAGGCTGCCAGAACCGTTGGTAGAGTTGCTACTTGTCTGAGTCTACCGAGAACAAAAGCAAATCTATTTATTTTGCCACAAACAAATTCCGTTTCGATGTATAAACCTAAAAATTTCGTATATTGTCCGTTCTTTCATTTTCGTATATTATTCTACTATCGCTGGCTGATTTCACTCGATAATTTTTAAATTCAATGTAAGTTGTTATTATCAAATTTGGTTTTTAATTATTATGAAGCTTCCAAATTATTACATTTTTGATTAATAGTTGCAAAAAGCGATGGCTTTCCAGTAATAGGAGAAGAAGAAGAAGAAGAAGAAGAAGAAGAAAATATTTATTCCAATATCAATATTATTACAATTATTAATAGTCATGTCGTCGCTTCGCTGCGCTTCGGATCTGCGGGAGTATGAATTGACCTTACGCTGGGACTTATATATGATCCGGAATCCGTAAGGCCGTGGAAAATTCAGAGCACTGAAAATATAACTCTGTGCTAAATGCTAATACAAAAAAGCTGAAAATCAAAGTGCCAAATGTCGAGCTTTCATAAATGACATTACCATTTAACTCGACATTTGTGTTTGATTTTCAGCTATATTGTATTAGCGCAGAGTTCTATTTTTAATGCTCTGAATTTTCCCCAGCCTACCGGATTCCGGATCATAGTAAAGTCCCAGGCTAACAGCCATACGACTTTTTAAATGGCGGCCTATTTTATAAAGATGTCTGAATTTACTCGAGTGACAACAGCAGGACTGTCGTCCGCCTTTATAAGTGGCGTCCGATTCCAAAGTTGTCCCCCGACTTGTGTCCGACACGGTCGCGACTAATTATCAAAGTTCCGACACTTTTAAAAAGTTAACAAGCTCCCCGGGGAGGTGGTGGAGGGGGGTGGATATTTGACACACGTACTACGGAATACTTAGATAGAAAAGTTCAACATTTTTTTGGTAAAACTGGTTTAAATATAGAAAGGGACTGAGACAAAAAAATCTGTTCAATATCATAAATCATGTTTCACTTAATCAGGTTAGTTTAATAGTAAATTAATAGAAAAACAGACATTTATTTGTAACTAGCGTTTTTCCGCGGCAACAATGTCAGCAAAATGGTGCAAGACCCCACACCTTTGCTTGTATGGAGGTGGTGTTTGCACGATCTTGCTGACATTGTTGCTTGTGTGGTGGTGGTTTTGCACGATTTTGTTTCTGAGTGTACGCATAAGCAGAGTGGGAGGAGGGAGGTGCTTTACGCATGCTTGTGCGCGCACTTACACATTTGCTTGCGGGTTGTGGGTATGTTTTCGCGGGATATTGCTGGATATAATATGTATTAAGCTGTATGCTGTGGATTACTGCGCTGAAGTATCGCCTGATTCTATTAATTACCTATGTTTTAATCCAGAGCCATGTATATACTACCATACCAAATTTCATCGAAATTAGTTCATTCGAATTTCGTTTTAAGTGAAAGAGTAACAAACATCTATCCATCCTCACAAACTTGCACATTTTTAATAGTAGTAAGATGATTAGCAAAACCACTAGATCGCACTGAATGAAATTGATTCCTATACTTGATTCACTTTAACGCAAATGATTTCAACGAAATTTGTACATCATTCTAATTGAGCTAATATTCAACGACACAATGAAACACGAGACGTCTTATTTGATTGTTTTAACTTTTAAGCCTTTCAAACGAATTATTTCGTGTTCAATGCCTAGATTTTCATTATAAGGCCGAGGGAGGCACGCTTTGCGTAACCAAAGAATATATCAATTATTAATAACGTTTTAATAATAGAATTAAAACGATAAGGAGTTGACATTCAACTATTGACATGAATGACAGCTCGCGGCTAGTTGTGTGCAGGGGCCGCGGGACGTGAGTTTTTTCATGCCAGGACTAAGCATTCACAGGTTAGTTTCGTACTTTGACGTAATGATCAATATAATTTCATAATATTTATTATTTGATTTGTCTGACGCGACGTTTGAAATTATTTCGGTGTCAACCTTAGGCTTACGTCAACATGGCTGACATTCGCCGGTGCTCGAGCTGCCATTTGTGGAGAGTGTCGCCGCTGTGGTATAACTACCGTGGAAAAGGTTGCTCTCTGAGGATGAATGTACAAAATGATTGACAACGGAAACCTGTCATTTTGTCCATATGATCTGTTGTTATGTCTATGCTTGTGTAGACAAAACGCCTTTCTATGGTGGTCATGCTAAGCGTGCAGGTGCACGGTAGACTGAATGAAATGCCAACTTGCTGTAGGTTAGGATCGCACACTACAGCTTCACACTCCTCACACTATCCCAGACCCATTCTATAAAGTTCACGTGTGTCAGTAAGCAAACTCCTCCGAAACGGCTTAAACCGCCGGTAAGGCCGGCTCACCCCAGCAGAAGAGTGTAAGAGTAATGATGATGATTGAGGACAGATTCACCTGCAAATATATAACATGAGGAGCTGATGATGACATTTGTCCGCATTATGCGGGAACACGTTCGTCGCGTTACCGTCGCGTTATTTCACGCCGCTGCAGGAAATCATAAAAATTGCTGCCGCCGCGCCGGGAGTCGGACTCCAGTCCGGGAGTTGTAAAGTCCGGGAGTTGTGGAGTCCGAGAGTTGTAAAGTCTGGGAGTTGTGGAGCCGGGAGTTGTGGAGTAGGGAGTTTGGACACAGGATTGACAAACCGACGCTTCCGTTCGCTCCAACATTCTGTTTCATATTTTGTGCAATTTATATGAATTTTAGTTATTTACAGACATAATATCCTCGTTGATTAATTTCATAATTACGAGTATTGTTTGTTTGTAAATACGCACATTTGTATATGTATTTAAAAAAAACATATCGTGGTAAATTAAACATTACAATTTACAATGTCTACTCTCTCCACATTCTCCACTAATGCTCGGCTCGGCACAAACCGACTACTGACGACCGCGACCTGACGTTATCGCTACACAACAGATATATTGTTCGCTACTATTCATACGAAATAGAACCAAGTAGCCGGTCGCGGAAAACTCTAAATAACTATGTGGCGACCGGCCGCGGTCATCGGTAGCCCGTTTAGTATTTACACATCACCAGCAGTACCTGGGTATGTCGGCCAGCCGCGGCGCGCGCGCCCGCCGCATGGAGTCGCGCATGTGGAGGACTCCCATCTGTAACAACAAATGAACATAAAATTGTACTTTATTATGAAAAACTTTTGCAGACCCAAAGTACATAAGCTTTGACGAATTATATTTCTTATTCCTCGGAAATAAAGTCTATCAGATTGACAAACGGTAACGTGGCACAAATCGTATATATCAAATGCACGCTAGTGTGTGTTGTTGGTATTGTCATTTATTGTATTCGTGTGTATTTCTAGGCATTATAAAAATAATAGCTTTCTGCACATAAACTTTAACTGTGCCAAACATCACTTTCCTCCGTACGCACAATTCTCGTGCGACGTGCAAAACTGTACTGAAAGCTTTTGCTTCACTAATGATGATGATGACTGTGATCGGTGCAGTGACACAGCATTATACACAGATCAATCCTGCCAATCGCCAGAGCTGCCACCTGCCGCAATATATTAACAGCTGTTATCACACTCAAAACTCAACCTAATTTTAGACTACGCTATACTATTGTGCTATATAGTATAGCAAAGAAGGACCTAATGCTATACTAGCGGACAATTAATTTTCTGCCTAAACGTCTTCACATTAGCTGTAAATCATGTGCCCTAAATATCCGTACTTGCATTATGATTGCGTATGATGAACCCTCGTCGTCTGCAGAATATCATGCATTTGTACAGTTCTGAATGGTGATAAATAGTACCGGAGTAACCGCAAGCTTTCCTCTAGTACCTAGACATAAAAAAAATAAAAAAAATCACATCAAATATTAATCTCACCGAGATTCGAACCCGCTATATTCCGAACAACGCAAAAATTATACTGTATATTGCCAACGCTGACATGACTGACATTAGTCGAAATTATTGATATAATACTGTCGCACGACGAAAGGAAAAACAAATTATACAACTCAATTTTTGAAAATACTTGCAGCCGTTTCCGAGATTCCGATTGAACTGGGTGTTTTTTTATACAGTGACCAAACTTTCAGGAGTAAATATACTCTTAAATATAAGCAACTTTTACTATGGGATCAACTTTCCTACATGAAAAAAAACGGCTGTTTCCTACAAAAGGGATAGCACTTATAGAATTGATGGCATTTTTGTAGGCAACAACTTTTTTTTTTATAAACAAGATTAGCTCGTTCAAATGATATTATAATTGTATTACTGGTGTATAGTCACTGTATAGTGTATACCAGTAGCGAGGGCTGGTTCTCCTTCATAGGGAAGCCCTAGCCTCTATAATAGATAGGGATTTGGATAAGGGTCTTCAGGAGGTAAGTGGCAAGCCGATAGGAATGGAGTGGAGTTAATATTATACGAAATGTAAGTGAAGTTTTCGCGGCCTCATCATAACCAAAGAAGTACAGCTCTTTTTCCCTGTTCTGCGTACATCGTAAGATAACTCAATAATACCTCAGTATCCCCCCTCCCCGCGAACCCTTTGAGCGGTTAATTTCGTGACACCCATTTCACTTCAGCCCTCAAAAATATTATGCCCCCGCGTGCCGAGGCGACGTAAAGGGCTGTGAGACCTCGTTTGCCCTTTATAGGATTTAATAGACTTGTAACTAAATCAAGAGAGGCAATTTACATAAATATTACTTTTATGAACTTAAGTGTTAAAGTATTATAACACCCGTACGGATCCGGTCCGGAGCAGACCATTTTATTTTATTATATTAAATTAAGAATTTTATTTTATTAAATTAAGCTACTGATCGATATAACACCGACAAGTGATTTGAAAAGCCATCCTGTTGAAAATAAACTTTCGGGAGCATAGTTAGATGTATTATATTAATTATTATTATTTTTAAACAAAAAAATAAACCGACTTCCAAAGTAAAAATGCACAAAAAAGTATGAAATAAAACTTATTTTCTAAATAATTCTCCTTTTAAATTCGGCTAAAATTTTAACTATTTCTCTACTCAATCTTCCTAATTATGAAGTCGGTACCAGCGAACGTGAGTTCTATAAAATACTATAGGATATTGTTTGGGCTGGTACAATAGAGTCGAAAATCAAACACACGATTGTCGTGCTGACATAATGGTCTGCTCCGGACCAAATCAGTACGTGTGTAAGCATTAATGTCACTAACGCCTGTTAAAGTTAATCGTTGATTAAAATATATCATGCTATCTGTCTCGTTCTTCATATTTACGGAAGAGAAGGAATGATATTTAGACAAGCGATTAACACTAAGGGTCAATTCACAACGAAACTAAACGATACGTGACGCGGCGCTACTTTTACTTAAGATCAAAATTAAACTTTATTCTTTATGCAATAAGATACAATTTTCGAGTTCGAATGTCAAGTTGCACAGCGCATGTGCGGTGTGCGGCCGATGTCACATGAAACGTGTGTCTAATATCTATGCGTATCAAAACAAGCATCTTAAATCTTACTAACTTCACCTAATCTTGGGTTTTTTCTTGGATTCAATCTTACAATAATACAGTTTAGATGCAGTATCGACATGTTAAAACAGCAAATGGGTATTTTTATAAACGTCAAACCAACGTCAAACGCGTTTTGATTGCTCTTAACTCCAAAATCAGTATATGATAACCTCAAGACGATTCACTTATAATTGACTGAAAGTAAATTGAAATGCGAAATTGAATACCTACAAGAATTGGGGTTCAGATTATCACAATAATAATTATTAGATATTCCAAAAGGTATCTAATACCTATTGGAATACCTATATTCCGAGCTGATACTTTGTCAAAAATTATCGCCAATAATAAAACATCAGAGTGCTGAGTGTGAGTTTTTCTTTTCGCATTCGACCGCGCGCGCGTTTGTCGTTTACTGGGAATTTGTATGTGATTTGACCTAGTTGTCGCGTTTACAACTAGGTGGCGCTGTACAAATCACATACAAATTCCCAGTAAACGCCAAACGCGCTCACGATCGAATGCGAAAAGAAAAACTCACACTCAGCACTCTGTGTCCTGTGTGCGAGTTTTTGTCGCTGCTCGCCGTGAAGACCTTAACTACAATTTGTATGGCATCGAAACGACGCCCCTAGTGGCAAACAATGGCAACTAATTTGATGCCATACGAATTGTAGCTAACTTCTTCAACGCGAGTAGTGACCGAAACTCGCACTTCGCACTTCGCTCACATGACGATTTCCTGACGATCAACAGCCAACATCGCGACATTCAACAACATAATAGATATTATTTCGCCGGAGGCGTTTCGAAATAATTTCAACTAGAGTATTTCAAGAAACTGTGTACTTTTCACTCCAAAGAAAAAGAAAGTATTACGAGAGACAGCTAAGACAATCCTTTGTATCTCACCGGTTTCAGTCTTAAAGAAAATACTAAAAACCCTTCTGGCGTTACTTTAAAGTAAAAATTAAATAGGATAATTTACTTAAGAATTTCTGTATTATTTTGCTGAGAAAAGTGGTATTTTGTACCTAGTACGTTTAATACAAATCTTAAAAGGAATCTATCTCATCTTGAACATTAATCCTGACTCAACGCTGGCTTCGTTATAAATTATATTATATATAAAATTCTCGTCTCACTAAAATTTGTTAAAACAAACTCCTCTGACAGGGCTTGACCGATTTTTTTAAGTTTTATTAAGGTCTGAGAATAGTTCGTAAGCTATTTCTTAAATCAATGGGAAAAATTTAAACAACGTTTCAGAACTATATTCACGCAGGAAGTTGAATATCGCGCGGGAACCGTACACTTTGCCGTAACAAATAGTAGTATATGTCCTCCCTCAACTTGTTATATATCGCTATACATTTTAAAACATTACATTACAAACATACATTTTTAAAAACCTAGTCAGAGGTTGCAGACCAACAGAATTACTTTCCCATGTGTAATATTAATTTTACAAGCCTCACCCCGCGACTAGCCGGCCGCGTGGAGTAGTGTTTGTGGCAAAAAACTTATTTTTCGGGATAAAAGCCTAACTACTGCCACAACAAATTTCATCTAAATTAGTTCAGTAGTTTTTGCGTGAAATAGTATTAAGCATCCATCCATCCGTCCTCACAAACTTTCACATTAATAATAGTAGTAATATTAAAATGGATGATATACAGTTACTACAATAATATACAATATACAGAAGGTACATTGTTATATTATGCTTTCAATATTCCTAGTTGTAGTAGATTAGTTGTGAATTCTCATATTACATTTTCTAAGGGTTGTTTGCAAATTGCAATATTCATGTTACTTGAGCCTTTTACAGCGAGGGATAATAATATTTTGCTTCTATAAAACTAATATTATTACTTTAGTGTTGATTAGTGTCGAATATCACATTTTTACATAAATCTAATAGAAATAATAGAAAAAGTTATTAAGGTTGAGGCAATTGAAGTTATAAGAAATATTTAATAAAATTTTTAAAAAATCGATTTTTAAACGCTCTTTTATCATTGTATACTGTTTTCACTATAATATAGATATTGTAATTGTGTTAAGTACACTATTATTTTCAATTACATAGGTGAAAATCGAGCCAGGGCCTTTAGTCAAGACGCAAGCGATAATTTCGAAGGCGAAGTTCGAATACAAAATGTATGGGATTTGGCATAAGGCATCGCAAGCAAGGTGTCATATAACGATGATCTGAGTAGTTAAAGTCGATTTAACTTAGCTATTAGAAAAATTATATTAACATGAATCACGATAGTAAAATACGACAAGCCAGTTAGTAACTTACTAGCACTGGAAATCGTGAAGAGAGTAAACCTGAAATTCTGTACTTGACAAGCGAAAAACATAGATAATCTTATTATTAACACAAAATATTTTGTAAATATTTCAGAATTATAAAATTAAAGACAAATACTTTAAAAATAAATAGATATTAAGAAAATGTTGTGTTTTAGTAATTTGCTGGACTCTGGTGGTGTCTGTCTGGCTCAGACAAAATCATTGTGTTTGTTTCTTTTCATCTATATTTCTTATGTTGTATTCAGTAAACTCAAATCAGTATAAGAAAGTAGGTTTCAATTAAAAGACAAAACAGTGTTTTTTTGTAGAACAGTGTAACTAATTAATTTATCAGCGTAACACATAAAACACTACAAAATAACGATATAATACAATCAACCCAGGTTAAATCTCAAATGAACTGAGTCTATGACTTCAGTTCGTTAGAAATTCCTTACTTGCAGTTCTCACTTCAGAGATGCAAAAAATATTGAAGATTCACATGTTTTAAATCCTACTACTATTATAAATGTGAAAGTTTGTGAGGATGGATGGATGGATATGTTAGTGACTCTTTCACGCAAAAAGTACTAAACTGATTTTGATGAAATACGATATAGCAGTAGTTAGGGTCCTGGATTAAAACATAGGCTACATTTCCTGTGTGTTCCCGTGGAATATTGAATTTACGCAAGCTGAGCTGCGTGCAAAAGCTAGATACTGATATTATTACTCATTCCTGTTTTTGACATTCTAAAAGATTTCCCTAAAAATATTCCCTTCAATAGTTCTGCTACTTTCAAACTACATAAATCACGCGCTAAATAAACTTATTCATAAATTGGCGATGAGGATTCGGACAAAAAGAAAACATACGGTACGTTAACTTATCACACGTTGATTTCATTTGTCTCAATCCCTTTCTTAACCTCTCTAAAGTCGGATTGTCAAAATTAAAAAAGCCGTTGCGCGTTGGAATTGGCATCGTGACGTAAGGTGTAAATTGCCTTTTTTTTTTTCTTTCAGGATTTTAATGATAATCTGATTCTAAAACCATTGCATGTTGTATACTAAATACTGAAACAAAGAAAAAAAAATTCAATTGCAAATAACATTTATTACTTTTACAGTGTGTTAGTTTAATACATAAATATAAAACAATTTAAAATATAAAAATCTCATTCGAAGTGGTCTCCATTGGCTGCAATACAGTCCTTTAAGCGTTCAGGCCAGTTATCAATAGAAGCACGCACTCTTTACATGGGAAAATTCTTCACTGCCAATCGTACGGATTGTTTTAGGGACTCCAAATTATCATGGCGTTTAGAGCAAGCCGTACTCTCTAAAACTAACCATTTTTCGTACGAACACTACGTGGTCGGCCAGATGTTATTCTGTCACAAACAGAGGACGTCTCATTGTACCTATTAATAGCTCAGTACACAAACATTTTACTAATACCAAGCGTATGGAGAGTTTTAAAAATTGCATTTGTCTCCATACCTACATTGTGTAATGCAATCACAGCGATTCGGTTCTCATTATCACCCCACTCCATTTTAATATCGCAAAATATTATACAATGTATTGGCGCCAAAATGAGAAAACCCAATGAACAATCATATAAAAATGACAGATTCCAAATTAAAATGTAATATTTTGTTTATTTTTAATTGTAACAGTATTTATGGCCGGACTAAGTATTTAGAAACTATAATCCCCTATAATATTATGATGATGTAACTGAAATTTAAAAAATGTAAACGCGTAACACAATTCCGTAGCTGCGCTACGCCTTCGTAGGCGTGCTACGAGCTTGTCCAATGTTTATTTCTTTATTTTTGTTACCCAACTACGGCGAAGGCAAAAGGACGGGTGATGATTTTGCAGTCTATGTATGTATGTTTATCCCACCGTACCGCCTAAACTGCTGATCCGAATTTGATTAATTAGATGTCAAATGTTAATAGATTCGTAATAACAGCCCGTGCAAGGAATACGTTATATTACCAACATAGCAGCCCTGGTAACATATATTAGCTATATTATATTATTTACGTAGTCGGGTTACAGTTTTTTTAAATTAAAGTTATTTTGGACTAGTTGTTTTTGGACTACTTTTGGTTAGTTAATCGTTGTGTCAAAATTACTAATATATTTTGTTAAATTACATATTAACTTTAGGTTTTGCTTGTCTTATGTTAAACAAATAAGATACACTGGCTAGAATGCTTCGGCATTAATGGGGTGGCTCGACCGGATAACGTGGTATCTGCCCGGTCGGCCTCACAGAAAACTGGCGTGAAATAATGCTTGTGTTGAGTTTCGCCGAGTGTGTGAGGTTACCGGACGCGGAGGCCCAAGGGGGGTTGGGAATTTTGAGGACCGGGAACGCAAGTCGCAACACTAGAGGAGTGACAAGTGTAACTCCTCTAGTGAGCGCCGACGCGCTAACCTCTGTGCCACAGAGGCCGGCAAATTAAAGTTACGTGTATTTTTGGCGCAGAGTAGAAAATATATTAACGGCCCACAATCGTGGACACACCGTACTGTAGTAGTGCAGTCGAATCAAAAGCTAACTATGAAGCTGTTTATCTGTATCTCTTTCTTTATCTCTTTCTTTAATCTGTGACTTATTAACCCTCCTGCTGCAAGAGCGGCCGCAACCCTGATGAAACCGTGTACTGTGCTATCCGTCTTGGCGAGTGCGCGACAAACTGACCGCGTGAAGCTCTAGAGCGGGTAATAAAGACGAGACAAATACAATCTTCATCGAAACTAAATACCTACGCTTGTATTACACTTTTCACAACCAATTTAATCTAAGTCCTCCTTTTTAATAAGCAATCAAAACATTTTAAATTAAAAATATCTTCTTCACGAGCGCGAAGCTAGCCAGATTTTTATCTATATTTAAAGAACGATATGATAATATTCAAGAAAAGTAATAAAAATATTATTCAACATTCATAACCACTTCTTCTTCTTTAATTTAAAGGCAGGCCCTTGTCGGTGGAGCTTTCGCCACTTTTCTCTATCCTCCACTAGTACCTTCAGCTCTCTATAGGACATGACATTTACATTCTCTACAAGTTGACTAATATAGTTTTTCCATGGCCTTCCCCTACCCCTCTTTCCTTTTATATTTCCTTGTAATATTGTCCTCATGAATGTGTCATGTCTTGTAAGATTCCCAATAATTTTTCCTCTGCCTTTTTCGAGAGTTTTTAATGTTTCTCTTTTCTCCTATTATCTGTAGCACTTTTTCGTTAGTTTTCTTTTCCTTCCAACTTATCCGCTGCATCCTTCTCCAGCGCACCACATTTCGAATGCAGAAAATCGTGCCTTATACCTACTTCTCATTGTCCAGGACTCGCTGCCGTATAAAGCTAAACTCAACAACAACATATGTTTTTATTAGTTGGTTATTTCCTTTAATTTTTATTTTTGATGTTAAATTTATTTTTATTGAATTCTCTCTTGGCTATTGCAATTCTAGCGGTAATAGGCTAGTTTCGTCTATCAAAATCATATGATATACAATTGTTATTTACATAATTTGTATCATAAGAAATACGAATACAACACGATTTTGTTATGTAAACATGCGGTTTATTTATAATTTCGAAAATAAAACTGTAGTTATTATCTGTATGTCACGTGGCCGTAAACGCCAGCCGCCATGTTTTTCTTGTAAGTGACTTCATAAGAACATAATCAAATCGAATAAGCAACAGCGAAAGTTACGCACACATATATGACATTTATTTGTTTCTGTTCTTATGACGTCACGATAATGGTGGCTGCCGTTTTGGCCCAAACATTTGTCGTTTAAATTTTTATCATTTTTTCTTTGCATAAAGAGATATTATTTCCAGGAAATAAAAATACTAGTTGATCATCGAATCGATGCGAACATTTCAAAACATATTTGAAAAAAATGTAGATTAGCCTATTTCCGCAGTACATCTGGAGTCGTCACTAATTATACTTCATAGGCATCTGAATTTATTAACTATCTGTATTGTGTTTCCATTAATCGTTAGTTGTCTGTGGTCACTCGTGTCGTCTATCCGCTACTTTATTTATATTAAAAAACAACTGATACAGAAATATTATGTAAGACCCGTATAGCGACATCTATCGAACGAAGTAACAAAATTGCTAATAATTTATTTCATATCTGCATATTCTAACTAAAAACGGATGGCCGATTTACCGAACCGATTAACCGATTTTAATCTAGTTTTTTTTTGTTTGAAGGCTGACATGATCGAGAGTACTCTTAGCTATAAGTCATCATCATCAACTCGGTCACTGCTTGACAATTTAGGGGTTACTGATATTTTTTTTTATGTATTGTCTATATTTAATTATATTTATAAACTAAATAATACTTTAAGAAGGTAATATAATATATTTTAGTATATCAATTGAACGACCGCATTTTAAACGTATATTGTGACTTAATCAATATAATATATTATATATTGTACATATTCGCGCTGTGCTCGCCAAGACCTTTCTTTTGATACCAAACACATGATGATTATCTCGGTTTAATATTTTTGATGTCGGAATCTGAGGTACCATTTTCGAAATACAAAATAAAAAAAATAAAAAAATAGCCTTAAGTTATCCACGGAACCATCACGAATCTATTGGCACCTCATTTTTTTTAATCGGACCAGTAGTTTAGACGCTACGATGGAACAAACATACATACATATATATATACATAAACTGCCAAAATCATGAACCTTCCTTTTGGCTTCGCCGTAGTCGGGTAAATTAATTGTTATTATATTTTATTATAATTTACAACGTAGCGCTTCAAATATAATATAATGCTAGACGACTAAATTTTAGGGTTCCGTGCCCAAAGGGTAAAAACGCGACTCTATTACTGAGGCTTCGCTGTCAGTTTATTACACTTTTTTTACACCTTATCATAATAATAGGTACTTCGTAGCATTCGTCCGTAATTTGCATAAAACTATTTAATTACTAACTATATGCGTAATATTTCCTAGCATTTTTTAATTTAACGATAAAATTTATAATATAATTCAATAAAATGTTAATATAACAAAACCTAAAATGCAGTGGTTTTTGAGGGCTATAGGGATTCCTAAGTTGAGTAGCTTTTTTGATAGTTTTCAGTATTATTTTAGTAGAAATCTACACGACTTTAGAAGTTTCGCTAGAACAGAGCTGGGAACACTGGAGCGAATCGCTTCAGTCCATCCGGCCAACTGATGCGATCTCGAAATTGTACATAGACGATACGATTTTACATCCGTTCAGGCCGAACTGAAGGAAAACAGGACCGTTTATGGGACCCCTAATCGTGATAGCTGGACAGTTGAAATTTCAATTCACAGATGATATGTTTTCGTTGCCAATTTATCAACAAATACTAAAAACTCGCTCGCGCTTGGCCGGTTTTTACTGCATAAATGAATAGTATTCTTAAATATGAGTAAGTTTTCATAAGAAACAAAAAAATATATTTTCAAAGGCAAAGCGATTTGTTTACGGAATTTCGCAAATGCTACATTAACTATGACGACACGCTTAGGTAGAGTTGCATGAAATGTATGTTTCGCACATGTTTTTTGAAAGTATATGATGCCATATTGTATGTGATGAAAGTAAATTAATTACTTACAAATTTAGCAAAAAATATTGTAACCTTTTTGTAATTTTTAAATGTTTTTATTAATTATATCTATATTGTATCTATATTTTTAGATGCATCTAAATTACACCCAACTGTATATTTTTTACGTTTCATAGTTGTCTAACGCGATGCAATATTTCTGATTATATAAATTAAATGAAATACGTTACAATAATGTAGTCGTCAACACTCTACCCTATTGTAGCAAAAGTTTTCAGAAGTCACGTGTGTCCTTCGAGTGTTCTCACCTCGAGAGCGTAAGTTATATTTGGAATAAACTTTTTAATTTATTTTACTGAGAAAGGCAAGCCAAAATACAGTATACCAGACAAGTTTCAGGTGCGTTGTCGACAACGTTCACCCCAGCCCGTCCTTCCAGTGAAACGCAACGCAATCGTAATTCTAATCGTAATAGAATTTCTACCATCTAGGCCCATTGTCGTCCACTACAGTCCGCGGCCGTTTATGTTGCGGCCCTCGGTGTAGCAAAATATTTTAATAGAACCAGTACATATATAAAACTGTTTTTTTTTAATAGAAAAACATTTTTTATAGTCAATAACAATAACTAAATATGCGAACGTAAGCCGGAGTAATTTGGTCGGAATTTACCGCCCCCATAAATCTGTCGCCCTAGTAAATATTTGTATTCTTTGATGTTTCTAAATAAGGTACAATTAAGTATTTAAGTAACACATGGTGTAATAACTCCTTTCGTTACTTTTTACTTGATAACGTCTTATAATTCGATGGAGCCGGCTGCACGCACGAAAAAACATGACTCATGCGTTACCAAGTACTGTTACCAAGTACCGTTACCTGTTACTGTTACCAAGTACCAGCGTTACCTCGCATTGCCGGTACCTCATTATTATTTTATTATTATTATTATTGTTGTTGTTGTTTTTGTTTTTGTTGTTGTTGTTGTTGTAGATGTTGTTGTTGACGTTGTTAACGTTGTCACGTTCAACTATCGTCAGTAAACCGACTTTACAAACAACAACAGCTTTTTTTTAAATTAAATAAACCAGGAAACGAGCAGACGGATCGTCTGATGGTAAGCGATCACTGCCGCGCCGCCCATGAACACTCACAACACTGAAGGAGTTATACTTGTAACTCCTCTGGTGTTGCGACTTGCGTTCCTGGTCCTTAGAATCCCTAAAATCCCCCCTTGGGCCTCCGGTAACCTCTCTCACTCGGCGAAACACAACGCAAGCGTTATTTCACGCCGGTTTTCTGTGAGGTCGTGATATTTATCCGGTCGAGCCGACCCGTTCGTGCCGAAGCGTGGCTCTCCCACAGTTATTTAATATTATAAATGTCAAAAATTTTGCTCGCTCCGCTCGCTTGCTGTTAAACTTTTTGTGTTTATTCTTATGTTGTATGTAAATAGTGTGACGATTACTGACCTTAGTGATATCTGACTCATGGATAAAGAGCTACAGGAGCTGATATTATTTGAATATGTTATTGTTTAAATATAAAAATATATTTAACAAAAATGTTCCTTCGAGCCGGATTTGAACCAGCGACCTATGGATGACAATTAGTACAGCTACAGTCCACCGCTCTACCAACTGAGCTATCGAAGGTACGAGTCATATAACGAAAATCGTAATCACCTTCAAAACATTATACGCGTGACTTTCGAATCGAGATAAAGACGCAAACCGCGGTCATAATATTCCAATCAATAATAATATAACAGTAATATTTTACCTGTGCCCAACGGACGTTACCCAGTATGAACTGGAATAAATAAATAACTACCAACAACTGCACCTACAACCTACACCTACTGTCTACTCCTGCACCTACTACACTTACAGGTGATATTGCGTGAAAGAGTTATTGACCACTGATGGTTGAAGATTATTACTATTAAACAATAGGGTTTGGTGTTAGAAGGGGGAAAAATGGGATAAAATTTAGGGTTATACTCAACTCAGTATTTTTTATGCCAAATTACAAAATAAAAAATAAACTAAATGCTATTTTTAACGTGATAACTTCTTATTTGATGTACGCCGGCTGCACGCACGAAAAATGACGTTTCGCCTGATCGTCACTTTCCGCCTGAGCCGAGCGTGCAAGCGAGAGCGCGGACAAAGCGATAGAGAGGCACGATCGGCCTAAGCGTTCGGCTTGTGATGACGTTATCACGTAAAATTATCGTCCGTAAACCGACTTAACAGACAACCATTTCTTTTTTTTGTTTGGTCACCCCTATTACTTAGGGCTATAAAAATATTTTACAATCTATTCCCACCAAATACACCTGCAAAATTTCATTAGAAATCCGTCGAGCCGTTTCGGGGGAGACCTGTAATAAACATGAAGATAATTTTAGTACACGCGCTCTAAAAATTAATTAATTAGCCTAATCTACTTCTATTATCTTACATTACTAGATAAACACTAATTCAATAGACATCATTTTTAATAAATCAAGAACACCGATAAAAAATTATTATAATCATTTATTAATCAAACCAGACATTCTATAATCATAAAATTAATGATTTTTGTATGTACCTTTTCGATACTTAGAATTTTATATCGATACATTTTATATTTTATATTCAACAAGCCTATAGAACACGCGAAACCATTAAATAGTATGTGAACGAAACAATGTGTCACGACTCACGACTCACGACAATGTAAACAAAACGCCAAATGTTTTGAGTACATATTTTAATACAAGTGTTTACAATGTGTCAACGTAAATTTGGAGCGTTTACTTAGCTTTAGCTTTGTATTATTTATTAACCTTTATAATTATTACTAAAATTATCTAAATATTTCATTTATACTATTTATCTTATTTTTTGCAATTTAATATATTTTCATCAAAACGGTAAGTTAACAATTTATTACAATTTAAATTATAATTATAATTGATTCAGTTACCTACAAGTATGATATACCTACATGTTGCGTGCCCTTGTGGGCATTGGGCATTAGGTAGGAACACTTGAAGCATGTATAATTATTGTAGCTTCTATTGTAGCAGTGCTTTCTGAAAATAATAAATCATTTCATTTGATTTGATTAAATACTATTTTAAAAATTCCTTGTCCACACCATAAGGACACAGTAGTCCCAAGTATTCCAGCACGCACAGCACGACCACCATAAAAATACGCTTTGTCTACACAGGAATAGAGATAGTGACAGATCATATAGACAAAATGACAGCTTTCCTTTGTCAAACTGTAATTTTGTCTATTCCTCCGTAGAAAGGAACCATTTCGACGTCATTACTTGGAAATAAAGTTCGAAACGACTATACTTTAGGCTGGTAATTTTCTACAATTTTCGTCTAAGCCTGAGTACGCTATACCAACAGATGTGGATACATAAAAACTTTACCCACATGAAAGTATTGTTCATTTGTCTGGGCAAAACGGCCCTTACAAACATAATATGTCCATCCACATATGTTTGTAAGGACCGGGACTGTGTTTACATGTTGGCAGATACAAGTTTATTTGGCATTAATTCTTTGCGAATGTTCATAGCAATACTTTCTGTGACAATAAATTAATTTCGTCTTTAAATTCATAACTTTTTACATTCACGAACCATAACAATTTCTATAATAATGTTAATAAGTAGTGTTCGCCTAGTGGCTAGTTGTCGAAATTAGACCATAAATTTATTTAATTTTTAAGTTTGAGCTTTTTATGGACGAGTTCTTTTGGTTCTTAGACAAAAAAAAGTAATAAAAATGTATATGTTGTCTGTCGAATGTGAAAAACAGATTACAAACGTCCACGTGTGACAAAATTGTTACAAACGCATGGTTTAAAAAAAAAGTACAGTGTTCCCGTGGTATACTGTATATACGCGGGCGGAGCCGCGGGAAACAGCTAGTATCTAATAATTATTAATGTGAAAATTCATGAGTATGGATAAATGGATAGATGTTTGTGACTCTTACTACGAAAAACTACCGAACGGATTTAATTTCGGTGTAAATAAATAAACGGATGTAATTTCTACATATTGTAACATTACTTAAACCTGGTTTTTTTATTATATAATTTTATAAATTAGTACCTAGACTTAAAAAGAATCACAAAAACTATTAATCTCACCGACATTCGAACACACCACATTCCGAACAACGCAAAAATTATACTGTATACTGCCAACTCTGACATGACTGACATTAGTCGAAATTATTGATATAATATTGTCGCACGACGAAAGGAAAAACAAATTATACAACTCAATTTTTAAAAATGCAGCCATTTCCGAGATTCCGATTGAACTGGGTGTTTTTTAAGGGCAGTGACCAAACTTTCAGGAGTGAATATACTCTTGAATATAAACAACTTTTACTATGGGATCAACTTTCCTACTTGAAAAAAAAAAAACAGCTGTTTCCTTCCAACAAAATACTATCTATGCCGTAGCCCTTTTACCACCCGGTATACTCGGAAAGAAAATATTAATACAACCATCTCAGTTACATAGAAATAACAACAATAGTTAGCTGCGTTGTGCGCGTTTTCTTTCAATTAATATGAACCCCATGCGACCTCTGGCGCTGTGCTACAATAAACAGCCCTCTGTAATTGGCCGCATATTACTACTAACAACAACACTTTACTGGGAACGGCGGTATCTCATTTGTTTTTGCAAGAATTACGATAATAATAATTGTTTCTTTTGTATATTTCTAGTTAAAAGGGCATACCTAGCAATCGTGTATACTACTCGACATCATATTGGCTTTCCTTATGAATATTACTTATCTGTAATATTATTTTTTATAAATAAAATACTAAAACAAAACAATAATTTCCGCCCAATGCGCCCAAAAACGTCTTTGAGATCTATACCATCCAATAGATGGCGCTAAGTGCAATAAAAATAAAGTATCGTTGTTCTGTATTACAATAGATATTAGCTTACGCGGCTTACCGTTCCACTCATTTTGCTCTCGGACACCGTCCGACGAACAGCTCCGCTCGCTCCGATCGTTCCGTCGTTTCCGCATTTTGCGTTCTCGCGTGTGTGTGTACCACTGAAGAAGGAAGCCCGAAGAAAGAAGACAGCAAGAGTCAAGCCTCAAGAGTCAAGACAGCAAGAAAGAAGAGTACAAGGCGCCACCCAACCGCCTTTGCCGCCCGACCCGTGCCGTACCGTGTCTCGCGCCGCGCCGCGACCGCCGCCTACCGGACGATTCGTGCGACCGCTCGCATCGTCCGTCTCGCTCTTTTGTGCGAGCCTTCTGCTCGCACACCCCGCCGCGTAGTTATCGCCGCGTGAGGACGAGCGTGCGACCGGTCGCATCGTCTGTCTCGGTTTTAGCGCGAGCCTTCTGCTCGCGCTCCGCCGCGTCTCGTTCGCGAACACTAGCACCCTAGTGTCTAGTGTAACGTTAGTGAGTGAGTTCCAGCCCGCCCGAGGAACAATTGTAAGTACCGTGACACGTTTAGGCACACTACACGAGGAGTTTCTCCTCCTACACACCTTCCCTCCCGGTCGCCGGGAGGGGCTGTATCCCCAAAAAATTTAAGAGAGCAGAATCCCACTCCCGGGATAAACTTCCCGATCATGACTGACGCCATGATCAGAAAGTTCCTGGAGTTTTTAAAATTAGAGATCCCCGACGTAGCGTCCAAGTGGGAACGCTTCGTGCGCATGCACGAAGCTGACTCACCGGCGTCGCCCGATAGCGACGTCGCGTTAATTCCGGCCGACAATGAATCATCATCATCTCCTTCAGAGATGTCTTGCTCAGAGCAAGAAGACGACCGTAGTGAAGGGGAGTTCACTACGGTCCAACATAAAAAGACGAAGAAGAGGAAGCGTCCAGAGGGCACCTCCTCTCCAGTCCTAAGCTCCCCGACCAAGCCGGTCATTAAGATTAAGAATAGGAAAACCGTGCAGGCTCATGGCTCCGCGGCCCCTTCTACCTCATCGGCCCCTCCGGCCTCCAAGGCCCCTCTGGCTTCCCAGGCCCCTCTGGCCTCCCAGGTCCCCCGAACCTCGCAGGCCCCTCCGGCCCCCCAGGCCCTTCCGGCACCCCAGGCCCCTCAGGCCTCCCAGGCCCCTCAGGCCTCTCAGGCCCCTCAGGCCGTCCGTTCTAAAATGCCTCCTCCTGTAATCATACAGGAGAAGGCAAAATGGAACCTCATCTCAGCGGCGATTAACGAGCAAAAGCTGCGTTACTCGTCTGCACACACGACCCCAATCGGCATCAAGGTACAGGTTAAGACCTCGGAGGACCACCGCCTCCTCACCGCATTCCTACGTAATAAAGGCATAGGATATCATACTTATGCCCTTGAAGACGAGCGCCTTCTGCGCGTCGTCATTACCGGAGTCGACAAGTGCCTCTCTACACAAGAGGTACTTGCGGACATCAAGTCCCAGGGTTATCCCGCACTAGAGGTACATCGTATGTACCACCCGATTAAAAAACACGAGTACAATATGGTACTCGTAACCCTCCCCCTTACACCAGAGAGCAAGGATATCTTCAATATCCGAGCCATCTGTCACATTACGGGCATCCGTGTTGAGCCCCCCCGTAAAAGGGGCATCCCTGGCCAGTGCCACCGATGCCAACTCTACGGGCACTCGGCACGGAATTGCCAAGCCCGGCCGCGTTGCGTCAAGTGCCTCGGAGACCACGGCACCTCTGACTGCCCCCGCAAGAGCCCAGCTGAGGAGTCCGAACCCCCTAGCTGTGTTCTCTGCAAGTCCCAAGGACACCCCGCCAACTACAGAGGGTGCAAAAAAGCACCCAAAGTTAAAAAACGCGTTGCACCACAGACGAAAGGTGCCCCCCCCAAACAGAGATTCGTCCCTGCCCCCCTACCCTCCCAATCTGCATGGTTCAAGCCCGCGCAGAACAGTAGGTTGGAGCCAGCGGCTTTCCCCGCTCTCCCCAGCAAGGCCATGCCCTCCGCGCCCAAAGCGCCTAAGGCCACCCCCCCTCCGACTCCCAGCTTCACTGCAGACCTCTCTTTCGTCCAGCAGTTCCTAAGCAACGTCGGGCCTATTGACCCGATGGAGCTTTCCATTTTAGCGACAAAGCTAAAAGGATCGGCCACAGACCGCATCCAAGCTTTGTCAGACCATCAGGTCTTGATCCGTCAGATCAAGGCTCTCTCCACAAACGGTATCTAATGGAGCCTTCGGGAAGGACAAAGCCGCACTCGTTACGCGTAGTGTCGTTCAATACGAACGGCATTAGGAATAACATAAGCGAAATTCGCGATTTTGTAAGCAGCCAAAATGTCGATATTCTTCTAGTGCAGGAGACGTTTTTAAAACCTAGTATTAGGAGCCCAAAGATAGCTAACTACAAAATAATCAGAAATGATAGAACTCGATCCCGACTCGGAGGCACTCTTATCTACTATAAAAAATCATTACATTGTATTCCCTTAGAGCCGCCGCCATTGTTAAGTTTAGAAACATCTGTTTGTCACATTAGCATGTCCGGTCACGGACCCATTGTTATAGTTAGCGCGTACCTGGCATGTAACAATGAACTACATTCCAGCGACCTGCAGGCGCTATTCAATTTAGGAAACGCTGTCATCATTGCCGGCGACTTAAATTGTAAACACACTGAGTGGGGCAATATAAATAACAATAAGAACGGCTCAATCCTTTGTAGCTTAACCGACACATTAAATTTTGCTCTTTTAGCTCCCACGGACCCCACTCGCTATGACACCAATGAAAACATCAACGGCGTCATACGCAATCCTAGTACTATAGACATAGCTCTAGTTAAAAATGTGTCCCTAAATATCTATATCGAGACCCTCCACGAGCTTAACTCGGACCACAGACCGGTTATGATTGCACTTGGTAGTCTTAACCCCAATAATTGCAGTACTAGGAAGATAGTAGATTATAAATCACTTGCGGAGAACATCAAAGTCCTCCAATCTAGTCACTTAGATAAAATCCCCGATATTATAGATAGTAAAGAGATAGCCATAGAGGCCGCCTCCCACTTGACCGATCACCTGGTAGCGACCATAGAGAGATCATCTAGGGAGGTGCCAACGACCCCCAAGGGCCGTTGGCCCCTCCCTGAGGACATAAGGGAGTCCATCAGACTCCGAAATGCGGCTAAGCGCACATATGACCGCTACCCGTCGGAAGAGTGGAGGAAAGCCCTCCGTCACTACGAGAGGGAAGTTAAGTTTAAGATCAAACAACACAAAGCCGAGAGTTGGGATCGACTTCTTAGTGACCTAGAACCGTCTCACGTGGCATACTGGCCACTCGCGAGGGCCCTCAAAAACGACACGGAGTGCGATATGCCTCCGTTAGACAGACCAAACCGTCCTCCTGCATTCGAAGACATAGACAAGGCCGAGTGCCTAGCTGATAACTTCGAACAACAGTGCCGGCCGAGTACTCTCCCGATTGATCCCGTGCACCTTAGCTTAGTGAATAGCGAGGTCGACAGCCGACTCTCGAGGCCACCTGATGTAGATAGGGTGAGGATGGTGGACTCGGAGGAGGTCAGTGACATTATTAAGTGTTTGAAAGCCAAAAAGGCCCCAGGCCTCGACGGTATTTCAAACAAAACACTGAAAATGCTACCGTCCGAGCTTATTCAACTCCTAGTGAACATCTTTAACGCCCTCTTAGTAGGATGTTCATTCCCAGACATTTGGGAAGTAGCTATTGTCATAGGTATCCACAAACCGGGGAAACCCCGGAAGGTGCCTGGTAGTTACCGTCCAATAAGTCTCATTAGCTCCCTCGGTAAAGTCTACGAAAGAGTTATCAAAAGGCGCCTCAATGACGTCATATCCGACAAAAAACTCCTTCCAGACGAGCAGTTCGCCTTCCGCGAAATGCACAGTTGTCCCGCTCAAGTACACCGCTTAACGGAGTACATAATATCTAGCAAAAACGACAGGAAGACGACATGCGCCGTATTCTTTGACATTGCAAAAGCTTTTGATAAAATTTGGCATAACGGACTGTTATACAAACTCTATCAAATGGAAATACCCGATTATCTTGTTCTACTGATTAGTAACTTTTTAAAAAACCGCAAATTTCATTTCCGCGTTGAAGGCGCACTGTCGTCGCCAAGATATATGGAGGCGGGAGTGCCGCAGGGCTCGGTCCTCTCGCCCTCCCTATATAACCTGTATACTAGTGACATCCCCAAACACGCTAAGGTGCAATTAGCTATGTTCGCGGACGATACAGCCCTTTATTACTCCCACATACGTGCCTGTACCGCGTCAAAAGCCCTCCAGGAGTCAGTTACCGCTCTCGGTAACTGGTTCTCCAAATGGAGAATAGAAGTCAATCCCGACAAAAGTCACGCCATCCAATTTGATATTAAAAGTGCAATGAGGCGTACTTGCCCCCGTAAACTTATAAGCCCTATAAGCCTGCACGGCAACAAAATCCCACAGGTTACTCAGGTGAAATATTTAGGCGTAGTACTAAACAAGTCGATGTCGTTTTCGAGTCATATTAGTAACACGTTACGTAAAGCGAAATTTGTACTCTACAAATTATATCCGCTACTTAATTCGCGAAGCAAAATGTCCCTAAGACATAAGCTTACACTGTATAAAGTTTGCATTAGAACGATACTCACTTATGCGTGCGTCTCTTTCGCACAGATAAGCGAGTCTCAACTGGACCGTTTGCAAAGAGTCCAAAACCGGTTTCTACGCATGGCAACAGGCGCCCCCTGGTACATGCGTAACATCGACTTGCATAGGGACTGCGAAATCGTCACTATTAAAGCCTACATCAAGGAACTCGTAGAGAGATTCCTTGATAAAGGCAAAAACCACCCCAACCCCCTTATCAAAAAGGCACTGGACTATGAACACGACGCACAGACCTTCCGACACCCGTACAAACGGCCAAAGCATATCTTAGCCGATCCCGTAGACCCGATCACAAAATACGTAACGTACTGTGTACAGTTACGTAAACACAAATCACACGCACCCGCGCGACTATCATCGCACCGGGGTCGACGCCGGCGCCTACCCCGAGGTCCCACATCCGACACGACAACACGTACAGACGTACAGACCGACCCTAACACGGGACCGGACCCGAACCCGAGTTCGAGTTCGCATCCCAGTAGACTAGGTTCACTCCAAAATAGTGCCCGCGACCGCGATATTGTTATAGAGAGCTCTATCAATACCGCGAACCTCATCGATATTAGGACTTACGCGCGCGAGTCATCCCGACCGTACGCGGAAGGGGAGAGGGACGGCCCTCTCAGTACCGATAGCGATAAAAACGAGAGCTCCTCTATCGCGACAACTCGCACGCCGCTAGCTTATGCTACCGCGCGCGAGCAACCTCACTCATCAGCGAGTGAGGAAGGGGTCGGACCCCTTAGCAGGAGAGACCCGCGTCTCCCCTGTCATAATAATAGCTCACATCCGTAGCTGTCCCCAATATCCGGTCTGAACATCACCCGGGTGATGTTAGGGAGGGTCAAACCCTCCCATCGACTCTAACCAAATAAACTAGCCACCAGGCTAGTTATAGTCCGATTTAGCTACAGCGGTCTTAACCCGACCCTTAGCATAGACCCTTTCGAAAAAAAAAAAAAAAAAAACCGTTCCACTACCCAAAACGACTAGCCAATCGGCAGTCGTAGCCCAACGAAGCCAATACAGCCTTCCGGCCATTAGCATAGACCCATTCGCCCAAAAAAAAAACATTCCGCTGTTCTCACGCTTCGAGCACTGATACCAACAACCATTGATGGCACATATTATGTACTTTGTACTATATCTATCAAATAAGAAATAATAGTGCAAGTATTAAACAGGCAGCAAGTATTAAGCAAAAAAAAGTTTGATTTTTAACAATTTTAGCTTTCTGCACACCGTCACTTAAACTTTAACTGTGCCAAATAGCATACTCCTCCATTAGCACAATTTTCGTAAAACTGTACTCAAAGTTGGTTTACGTATTTAACTATAATTCTATAATTATATATCGATCACATGCACTTAATGCAAACCTGTTAATGTAAAATTACAAACGGACACTTAAATTTTATTAATTTGTGTAGATGAGTCCGAGTCAGAGTGAGAGATGAGAGTGAGTAGAAAGAAGACGCATCTATGGTTACATTGTCTGTATGGTCATTCACTATCGAATAACTTGGACAAGCATAAAAATAATGACATCGATAGTGATCAAACCCCATTGATCCGCCCTGCTACAGTTCACTGTGGGCGGCTAGAACGGCTTGGGCGGCGAAGGGCGGGCGGAAGTAGGGTCGAGGTCACGCGACCTTGGGCCCACTTCGGCCGTATTGAATGTTTAATGAGGTGCACGCGCGGGGTAATGGAGGACAAACATAGGAGTGATTTGAACTTAATGAGTTACATTGTGGCATTATTAAAGTAAAGGAAGGAAGAACTAAAATATTCCCCGCCACTATCACACCGTCCACTGCTTAGTATGAATTTATGTTGAGCACTGAACAGTCCCCGCGACCCGCGACGCGCGACCGTTGAGCGTGGCAAGAGAACCTGAGATCTGAAGGCCTTATTAGGCAAAGGATCCCTAAAAAGTTGAAAATGATGAAAGTTATGGCCGACTTTCCGAAATATGGCCGACTTTCCGAAATATATAAATATTACGTCAAAGCTATACACGGTATTAAGATCGCTTCTGTTTATTTTTTCATAAACATTAAGAAAAGTGAATTTCGAACATTGAAAAGTGACTTAAAACGTAGTTTAGTGTTTCGCTAGCTTGAATAACTGTGGGCAAACAATATTTCCTTGAAATTTCAATGAAATTTGACCAAAACAAAACTAAACGTTCAATTATTTTTTGCTTGTTTGGTGTATTGGAGGTAGAAAAATAATAATATTCTTAACTGCCAAGTGTCAAGATTGTGTCGTCAATCGTCATAACTGTCAAATATCAAGTGACATGTGACAACTTCGGTGACATTGACATTATTAGTGTTGCCAGTGAAGGAAAAAAAATCCTCTAATACTGCCAAAAATACCAACAAAAGTTGGTATGCAAATCATATTTAAGTCAATTAAAATTATATTTTAATTGACTTAAATATGATTTGCATTAAGTGCGACGAAGATGCTACTGACTATGTTACATGTAATACCTGTCTTGGAGTCCTTCATTATGCTTGTTCCGGTATATCAGAGACCAGTTACCGTAAATTAAGCAGTGAAAAAAAAGCAGCATGGAGATGCGTCCAGTGCCGAAGCTCTGCACAAATCGACCAGAAAGGTCAAGTCTTGGAATTATTGCAAGAAGTAAAGGCACTTCGGGCGGAATTCTCGGATATGAAGACCGATATAAAATCCACATCATCGGGTGTGCAGGCACTCAAAGACAGTTGGGGTAGCATGGAGTCTAGACTCGGCTATTTTGACGATAGGCTAACAGAAGTAGAAAAGAAGTTGGCCCTTATAAGTCAATTGCAACAAGACCTCGATGCTGCTCAATTAACGGTCGCACGTCTTAAGCAAGAAAACGAAAACCGAGATCAACAGTCACGAATAAATAATGTTGAAATCTCCGGGGTACGAGGGCGGGTCAATAAGTCCGTGACTTTTGGAATAAAACACAGATTTTTTGATAAATAAATCATTTTATTTTTAACGTAGTCCCCCTTGAGCTCTATACACTTTGTCCAACGCTTCTCCAATTTTTTTATCCCTTCCAAAAAATATGATTTGTCGAGGTCCTCAAAATAGGCCTTTGTTTGCGAGATGACTTCATCATTGGAGTCAAATCTTTTTCCACCGAGCCATCTTGAGAATAGGGTGGATGTGGGAGCAATTCATAGCCCAATTCATGGATTTTTGCCATGGCAACTGCACATGTGTGCACCCTTGCATTGTCTTAGTGAAAAAGAACTTTTTTCTTGGCCAAATGAGGTCGGTTTTTTTTCAAATCCTCATTGAAGCGGTCCAATAAGTTGGCATAATATTCCCCATTAATTGTTCTTCCCCTTTGAAGATAGTCAATGTGGATTATCCCACGTGCATCCCAAAAAACAGTCGCCATAACTTTATTGGCTGACAAACCCACCTTGGCCTTCTTTAAGTAAAGTAAAAAAGTAAATTTTAATTTTAAGCGCCGATTCACCCTTAGAAACACACTGTTTTGACTGTTGTTTGGTCTCTGGTGTATTGTGATGGATCCATGTTTCGTCCACGGTTAAAAAACTCCTCCATATTGTGATTAAACAACGCCAAACCTTCCTGTGAAGTTGTTACACGATTGCGTTTGTGGTCGACTGTGAGCAAACGCGGCACCCATCTTGCGGAAAGCTTTCTCATGCCCAAGTGATCATTTAAAATTGAAACCACTGAGCCATGCGAGATGCCTATGGCTTCCACAATCTCTTGCACTTTCAATCTTCGGTCGGCCAACACCATATCGTGAATTTTTTCGATTGTTTCGGGTGTAGAGACCTCAACTGGGCGTCCAGGACGTTCGGCATCTTCAGTGCTTGTAAGGCCACAACGAAATTCAGTAAACCACTTTTTTACCATTGAAATCGATGGTGCAGAGTCCCCATAGTATTTATCAAGCTTAGCCTTGGTCTCGGTAATGGTTTTTTTTCGCAAAAAATAATGCTTAATAAGCACACGAAATTCACTTTTTTCCATTGTTTCCTTAAGTTACTGGATAGTCTGATAAAGATAGCTGTAAAACACAAACTAACTGACGCAGCAAGTTCAAATTTTGATAGGAGTCAACTGACAGATGCCTGTTGACAGGAGTAGTGTTGCTTTTTCAGTAAGGAAGTTAGAAATTCAAAAAGTCACGGACTTATTGACCCGCCTTAGTACCTTTGAGTAAAGGCGAGAACCTTGCCACCATACTGCATGCCATATCCAACAAGGTCGGCTTTATTATAGAACCTGTTGACATCGATCACATACACCGTGTACCTCGTTTTGGTAGGCCAAGCGTCAATTCTACCAAAGACAGTGTTGCGGATAATAGACCACCGGCAATTATAGTCAGGTTTATTCAGCGTGTTCGCAAGGATGGCTTTCTGGCAGCGGTTCGCGCTCGTCGTGGTCTTACTACTGCAGACATAGGCCTTTCGGGCCCATCACTTAACCTGTATGTGAGCGACCATCTTACTCCGAATAAAAAACTTCTTCTGAAGCGAGCCAGATAGCTGAAGAAGGACTTAAACCATTCTTACTTATGGGTTCGTGATTGTAAGATTATGATGCAAAAAAACGATAAATCAAAAGCTATATAAATTTCTAAAGATATTGATCTAGACAACTTGAAGTGACTATTCTTACTTAAAACTCTAAATATTTATCGCTCTTCTTATGCCAATATTACTGAATACAACTGTAATTGTAGTTATTATTTTTGTTCTTATATTGCGTTTTTTATATGTACAAGTTTTAGTTCTAGCTTATGTAGTTATTATTTTTGTTCTAACATACGAGATGTACAGGCTTTAGCTTATGTTACAAAATATTCTTTTTCATACTTGTTTGCAAAACATTAGATTTTTCATTAGTGATTTGTGATTATCATCAAGGTTTTTTTTTCGTATTTTTGACCACTTTAAAATATCAAATTAAATTAATTATTAACAATGTCAACACTAATTAATGGCTATTACCAAAATGTTAGGGGCTTACGAACAAAATCTCATACATTTCTATCTATGGTCGCTCAGAGTGAATATGACTTTATTTGCTTAACAGAAAGATGGCTCACGGCTGATTTCTATGATCGAGAATATTTTGACAGTAGTTTTGTAGTTTATCGATGCGATCGTTCCGAAGCGAGCGGGGTCTCTCGCGGTGGTGGAGTGATTATCGCTATAAGATCCGCATTACGCCCTTTTAAACGTAACTGGCCTACCCCATCCCCTACCGCCTCTGAATGTATTTGGACCTCTATACCTCTGAATAACCGCAATAAATCTTCCCTCAATATTGGCTGTATTTACATTCCCCATGGTCCTGGACATCGTGGTGCCCTTGGTACATTTTTTTATATAACAAACCAACTTATAGTGGATTATCCCAATGACATTTTTCTAGTCACAGGAGATTTCAATATCTCTGACGCTGAATGGAATTCCTCATATAAAAATATTTCCTTAACAGTAAATAACAATACGTCAGTACAACTTTTGAATGAATTTATGGCTTTTACAAATCTAAAACAACATAATTTCGTTAAAAAATTTAACGATCGAATTCTTGATCTAATATTCAGCAATACAAACTGTGAAGTAACATGTTGTGACGATCCTTTAAGTTCAGAAGATGCCCATCATAAATCTCTGTTAATTACCATATCAGCAGATTTAAATGATTATCTCAAACCAAATAATAATACCGCATATAATCTTAATCTAGCAAATTTTGATAGCATAAATGATGAGCTTTTCAAAATAAATTGGAATTTATTTTTTAAAAAACTGTACATGGAAGAATGTATTTTTAAATTTTACAACGTATTAAATAATCAATTAAATAAATTTATTCCTAAACGCGTAGTGCGATCTTCCACTAAATCCTGTCCGATCTGGTACACAAAACCTCTAAGGAAATTACTTAATGAAAAAAGAAAATATCATAAGCGATGGAAGCTTTACAATAACCCTTTAGATTTTGAAACTTTTAAATTATTAAGAAAACGTTCAAAATTAATGGAACTAGAAAATTATAAAAAATATATAGTTGACTCTGAAAACATGATTAAGACGAATCCGAAATGCCTATGGTCATATGTAAAGTCTAACTTTAATTTTGGTGAACTCCCACAAAAAATGCATTATAAGGATAAATATGTCACTAATGGCAGAGATATATATGACTTGTTTAATGAACACTTTCATTCATTGTTTGAACCCCCAACAGTGAACGCTCCGCCCATAAATAATCTACAGCCGCCTAGTAATCCCCTGTTTGACATTGGAACTATTGAGATCACCGAAAACTTAGTAAATAAATTTCTAAAATCAGTTGATCCTAAAAAAGGAGCTGGAACTGATGGTGTACATCCGAGTCTCGTAAGAAAATGTGCATCTGCACTAACAACTCCTCTAACTATTTTGTATAAAAAATCTATATCAGAAGGTTGTGTTCCTTTGGCATGGAAAAGGGCCTGGATAACTCCAATTCCTAAGGGTTCTTTAAGCGATGATATAGAAAAATACAGACCCATCTCTAAGACCTGTGTATTTGTAAAGATTTTAGAAGACATTATTGCCCAACAACTATTTGCTGTTGTCCGTCTATTTATTTCTCCGCAACAACACGGTTTCTATAGGGGACGTAGCGTTGAGAGTAATCTTTTATCTTTTACGGAAATTATTCGCGATGCCTTTGATAAAAAATATCAAGTAGACGCCGTGAAAACCGACTTTGCCAAGGCTTTCGACAAAATTTCTCACTACACCTTATTATTAAAACTTTGGAATCTTGGTGTCCACGGCGATCTGTTTCGCTGGTTAGGTTCTTATGTATATAACAGGTGTCAGGTTGTTGTTTTAAAAGGCTTTACTTCTAATTATAGGCAAATAACCTCTGGTGTGCCTCAAGGGCCACATTTAGCACCACTACTATTTGTTCTATACATAAATGACATAAGTAATGTTTTAAAAAATAGCTACACCCTTCTTTATGCCGACGATACAAAAATATTTAGAGTTATCCATAACACACACCACTGTGAACTTCTTCAAAATGATATAACGGTTTTTGAAAATGAATGTGTCAAAAATAACCTTTTCCTTAATCCTGATAAATGCAATGTAATTACTTTTAGCCTTAAACATAAACCGATTTTATTTAAATATAAACTTGGTGGGAAATATTTAAAAAGAACATCAGAGATTCGCGATCTGGGTGTCTTGATGGACTCTAAACTTACATTTGTTTCACACATTAATGAAATATTAGCTAAGGCCTATAAAAAATGGGTTTTATTATGCGTATCTCTAAGCCTTTTAAGAATTATTTTACCTATAAGATACTATATTACAGCTATATCCGCAGTCGCTTAGAGTTCGCTAGTACGGTGTGGTCTCCGCAATACAAAACTCACTCTGAGAGATTGGAAACACTACAGAAAAAATTTTTGATGTGCTTGGAATTTAGAATGGGTAATTTATATACTGATTACGAATCTTCAATTTCGAGATATAACATACCTCCCTTGGCAAAGCGCCGTCTAATTTGTGATGTTGTTTTCTTATACAAAATAATTCATAACATTGTAGATACACCCTGAGCTACTTAGAAGTATTGAGATTCGTGTGCCCCGGAGACAAGAAAGAAATGTTAGAAAAAGAAACCTTTTTAGTTTACCGCAATCCAGGACTTCTAATGCTAATAATGCTTTTATTAGAAGATCTTGCAATATATATAATAAGTATTTTGATGATTTAGATCTGTTTCATTGCTCTTTAAGTAAAATGAAACAAAATGCAAATTACAAAATTAGAAACATTGTTATAAGCTGATCCGAATGCATGTGTTGTAGCTTTAAGTTTTATATATTTATTACTTCTTGATATGGAACTCTAGGTTTACGTTTCCTAATAATGTATTATTTTATAAAAATATTTTGTATTAAATAACTGTTTGTTCCTAAATAAATAAATAAAATAAAAAAAAAAAAGAAATATGGTCAAAAAAAGATAAATACAAGTAGTACAAGATAAACTTACGCCTTACAACATCAATTAATATTCTGTTCCATTTAACTGCCGCGCTCGCGCTCGCCTGCTCCAATCAGTTTATTCATAGATTGATTTACTTCGCTTTATTACTCGTGAGCAATTATTCTTGTTCTACACTAAAACCTATAATAAAGAGAAAATATTTGATTATTTGTATGTTTGTTTGTTTGCATTGAATAGGCTCTGAAACTACTGATAGCTGGACCGATATTGATGAAATTTCGTACAGACACAGATCCTAGGGGCGCGACAACCCCCAGCGGCACCGAGTGTATGTACCGGTTCATAACATACACCGATATAGTGCCGGTACCACAGCGCCACTACAAGTGGGCACTGGGCACAGCTTGGCCAGTGACCACATTTTGTCGCGCCGGTGTGGCGTGGTTGTGGTTGTCTTACGTGCGGGAAGACCCTTCGAGTAGACCACGGCGAAGGCTACTTTTTATCGCGGCAAAATGAACGGTTCCTGCGCGACTTCCTTGTGCGTGTACAAAGTCGCGGGAAATATCTAGTACCCAATGGCCATGGCACGCGAGCGCGGCGGTGTGGCCTGACGAAAAGGCAAAAGCGGTAGTCCGAGTCGCACAACCTGAGGGCACAACGCTCTTCCTAATATAACTGTACGGGTCAATGTGTCATTGCTTGTACGAGTATTTTACGTAAGCATTTTTGTAACATATAAATTTCATCATTATTTACAACAGACGCAGTTCGTTACTACGCACCAAACGGGTTCATCATTTATACCCTATATCAGCATCAGCATCAGCATACAGCATCAGCGGCATCTATCATCTCTACTATCAGCAACATCTAACATCTCTATCATCTAAGTGTAGCTCGCTACAATAACTCAACACGAAACAAATGTGTTTGCCGACGACGACGTGCGAACAAGAAATTAACTTAACACTTAAAAATATAATAAAGTGGCTAAATAATAATAATCTAAACGTTAACACTGAAATAACACAAATCATACAATTTCAACACTACAGAAGAGAGCTAATTAGTTTAGACATAAAATATAACAACACGAAAATTATTGAAGTAGATAGTGCAAAGTTTTTAGGTATTATGATAGATAAGTACTGTAATTGGAAGTTCCACGTGAATATGTTTGTGAAATTGCTTTTACAACATAAATGACTACATGTTACATAATCAAAAATATTACGTTATAAATATCTGACTGCTGACGTGAACTGCTCATAATAATTCTGATTCTGGAATTACTTGACATTTATTATATTAAAATATTGATTTATTATGTAATAGGTACTTAGGATGGTAGTTAAAATAAAAATTTTGACATAAAGATGTACTTTTCACAGTGTAACAACATAATTAAAATAAATACACCGGCATATTTAGCGAAACACAAAAAAAGGTCCATAATTAAAAAATATGGTTTTCTTTTAAAATCTACTTACTACACTTCTTTTGTTATTTAAAGTTTCATTTGTTTTACTTAAAATGAGATGAATGATTAAGAACAGATTTTGCGAGTAAAGGCTATTTGTGAAAAATGGTACATTTTTGAACTTTTTATGTAACCGGGAAAAGTGAAATTTAATATTAAAATAACAATTAATTAAATTAGAAAAATTGTGATTAATATCGCGTATTTCCTCCACATGCTCTCATTAAAGTTTCTACCCGTCTAGGCATACTGAAAATGATGTTATCGATGGTCTCCTGGGATAGTCTCCGCCATTCCTCAACTACGGCGATTCGCAGTTCACCACGTTGGCAGGAGCTGGAATTCTGGACTTAACTTTTCTTTTCAGCAAGTCACAAACGTGCTCTATTGGGTTCATATCCGCCGGCTACTCCATAACAGTGATATTCATATCATTAAGATAAGCTTGAGTTACCCTAACGATATGCGGCCGAGCATTATCCTGCATAAAAACAAAATCGTCACCGATATATGGGGCAAACGGTACGACATTTTCGTCTAAAACTTCTCTGATATAGCGGTCTGCAGTCAGAATCCCTCTGTCAATCACTACCAAATCTGTGCGAGCTCCCAAACAAATGCCCGCCCAAACCATTATTGATCCACCACCATATGCAACTGTAGTTTCAAAATTTGTCTGAATGTATCGTTCTCCTTTGCGTCTGTATATTCTTTACCTGCCGTCAATTTGATTTAAGAGAATTCTGCACTCATCACTAAACAATACCTTACTCCATTGGTCCGCGTTCCAAAGTCGATGTTCCTGAGCAAAAGTTAACCTGTTTCTACGATGATTTACCTCGAGCCTTGGAGCCTTGACGGTCACAAATGAACCCAAACCAGCTTCTTCGAACCTTCTTCGTACCGTACGCTCACTTACGGTTACACCCCGCACTGCTTCTAACTCATGTCGGGCTTGGACGGCCGTCAAACGGGGGTTCCTACGTACACGAAGCCGAATGAAACGTTCATCCCTACTCGAAGTGCGTCTTTTTCTGCCTTGTCCTGCTCTTCTCACATAAGTACCGGTCTCCCTGAACCGTTGGATACTGCGATGGATCGTTGAAACTGGTCGACTAAGATCTCTGGATATCACTCTGTAGGTTTGTCCCTTTCTTCGCATTTCGAGTGCCCTGGCAATCTCCGTTGGGGCTAAGTCAGGCATAATTGAGTCCTCAACTCTAAAAAGATACGCGATTAAAAAAAACTAACAAAAAACAGTATTTCAATGAAATTTTAAATCAAACTCAGAAGGAAGAAATACTCGAAGTTCGCTCCAGATAAGGTGTATTTGAATAAAATTAAAAGGATTGCATAAAATGTGATGTTCAGTTGTTTTCTTAATTTGAAAATATTTCTTTTTAAATTAAATGACGTATAAACCAGCCAGCAACCTTATATGATACTGATATTAAACCTTTAATTTATGTTCCGCTAAATATGCCGGTGTGTGTATTTTGTTAAATACCCCGTGCGAGGCTGAGGCTGGCCGCTAGTCTAATTAATATGTGTACTTCGCTAGCGTCTTTAATTGATCGCTCCTACATCCTAAATCTTGATAGTATCTCGAATTTACTAGACTAACATTCCACAAGCAAAACAAAGCAATCGCTTACTTGTAGGAGTTACTGGGTACAGCATTTTTATGATGGCCCATCTTTCTTTCGGCCTTGTCCACTTTCCTACTATTTACTAGGAATCTTTCATTCTTAATACTGAATCTTATTATGAATCTCTTTGCTTCAATTCTTATTACTTAATCACTTTGGGAATTTATTCTATTTATTAAATATACATAACATGTACAGGTTTTATTTACATTGAAACAATATAATCCTGGAAAAAAATGCGGGAGACGTAGTGCGTTTTTTATGGCGGTGTTTGAGCTGTCAAAGTGACGCGACGCTCAACAGGATAATATATTAGGTCCTTATACTTTGATCTCAAATATATCTTCTTTGATTAGGAATTCCAATTTCAAATTTTATACCGCTATTTTCTCATGCATAATTTGTGTTTCGAAAACCGTAATTCATTTGTTTTTTCCTCTTTTGGTTTTTTTTTTTTGCGTCACTCTGTTCAGAACATGGAAAACTTGTAAGATCGTATTATTTTCGAGTACGAGTTCCACCGTGGCACCAGTGCTGCAGAAACTGCTCGAAGGATTAATGATGTGTATGGCGCTGGTGTCGCAAAAAAACCACAGTGCGTTTTTGGTTCCAACGTTTTCGTTCTGGGAACTTCGACCTGCAGAACAAGCCCCGTAGACGGCCGGTGACCAAAGTTGATAATATAGAATTGAAGGGTACCTCATGAACTGAGTGCAGCAAACCGACAAACGCGCCTCGACTGCAGCGACATTACTCAACCGGCACAATAATGAAGGGATTTTAAATCGAATCATTACCTGTGATGAAAAGTGGATCCTGTACGATAATCGGAAATGCTCATCGCAATGGCTAAACCCTGGCGACCACCTTTAAATATAGTGTTAATATTTTCCACGCAATTTTTCCAATATTTCTCACCGTTTAAATTTCATGACCAAAATTAGCCAAATCGGTCCAGCCGGTCTCGAGTTTTAGCGAGACATTGGAATTGCAAACAATTTTTATTATAATAGGTCTTTACCCATGAAATTGCCGTTCTGCAGCACTGGCCATTTAATTTTTGTTTCGCTAAGAAATCTAATTTAAAATTAATTTTATTTTAAAAACATGGAATTCTTGTTCCCAAAGTAGTCATTTGTTTAGTTACATTTTCATCGCATTTCAATCTTTTTCGTCATCATGGATACGTTAAAAATTCGAGTAATTATGGAATATGAGTACCGTCGTGGCAGCAACGCGGCACAAGCGGCACGCAACATCAACGACGTTCATGGAGCTAACATTACAAACCAACGCACCACCTGTTATTGGTTTCCTCGCTTCCGTTCTGGAGATTTCGACCTGAAAAATGAACCTCGCGGCCGTCCGAAGACTTTGGTCGACAATAACGAATTAAAGGCGATTGTGGAAGCTGATGATACACAATCTACGGCTGAATTAGCAGCAGCTTTCGACGTTAGCGTCAAAACAATATTGGTCCATTTGCGTCCAATTGGCAAGGTAAAAAAGCTTGACAAATGGGTGCCCCACGAACTCAATGATGGCCAGCGCGAAGTACGCGTCGAGACGTGCCTTGCACTGCTCAACAGACACATAAATTAAGGAATTTTGAACCGCATTGTTACCTGCGATGAAAAATGGATTCTGTTTGATAAGCGCAAGCGCTCAGCAAGTTGGTTGGATCCTGGTTTAGCACCTAAACAATGACCTAAACGAAAACTTACCACTAGAAAAGTGATGATCACTGTTTGGTGGTCTAGCGCCGGTGTGATTCATCACAGCTTCTTACCAAAGGGGGTGAGCATTACTGCAGATGTGTACTGTGAAGAACTGAACACAATGATGGAGAAGCTGGCACATCTCCAACCAGCATTGGTCAATCGCTCGTCTCCGCTGCTCCTGCACGACAACTCATACTACACAGCAGACGGTCTCCAAGTTGCAAGAACTGGGGTTGGAAGCTCTCCGTCATCCGCCCTACTCACCAGACCTTGCGCCTACAGACTACTACTTTTCCAGAATTTGGCTAACTTCTTGACGGGAAAAAAATTCAGTACCCGAGATTCAGTATAAAATGCCTTTGAAGAATTTGTTGCCTCCCGTCCAGCTGATTTCTTTAAGAAGAGCATCAATAAACTGACACTGCGTTGGCAAAGATTTTGATTGCATGGGTGATTACTTCGATTAATACAAATAAAAAATACATGAAAAAAATTCGTTTAAATTTTTTATACAAAACGGCAATTTCATAGGTAAAGACCTAATATATAAGATAAGATTTTCCATTACTTTGTAATTTTCCATATCAGATCACGCATTTTATAAACTTTATGTCACGTCCCACGGAAACGGGATAAAAAGTATCCTATATTCATGTCCTGGTTCTAAGCTAAATTCCCACCAACTTTCAGCCAAATCGGTTCACTTACTATCTATCTATATACTATCGGAAAGACTTTCTTTTATATATTAGGTATAGATAATCTTTCATGGTTTTGTGTATTATTGAATTATAGAAAGTCATATTTCTATTATAAATCCTACTAATATTATAAACTAGCTGTTTCCAGCGGCTCCGCCCGCGTAAATATAGTATCTCACGGGAATAAAAAGTAGCCTATGTTTTAATCCAGAGCCTAAACTACTATCATACCAAATTTAATACAAATCCGCTCAGTAGTTTTTGCGTGAAAGTCTGTGTAGCTCCTTGGCCACAAATACCGGCACGTCCGCTTGAGCAGGGAGATGATGTCCTGCAAGCTTCCGTCGCTCCCATCTCTCCTTCGAGACGTCATCTTCGGACAACGTCAACGTCTCCAGCCTGCTGAACAAGTTCAATGTTCATCATGAAGGCAGAGCTGGAAGAGATGCGAGGAAGGTCGGATGCCTCGGAATCTAACATCAATGAGTTGCGTAATGAATTATTACAATTAAAAAGTAATAATTCATTATGTAGGTCACCCGAGCATCCGATAGACTCGGTCAACATGCGTCGCGGAGCGCAGTTTGACTTGTCTATACGTCGTCGGCTATACGTGACAAACATGTGTGTTAGTGAGTGTGGGTGTAGATTATAGTTTTAGAATAGTATATGTATAATATATAGTTATAATATAAAATATATTCCCCATATATCTGATACTCATAACACAAGTTAAACTTAGCACAGTACTAGATAGGCGTGGTATGTATTAATATAATTATGTATAATATTAGGTCATTACATATGAAATTGGCGTTTTGTATAGGAGGAACATAAAGTCGTTTTTTTTTAACATAATATAATTATTTAATCAAAGTATATACCATTGCTATCTATGCACTTTTGCCATTTCGTAGGTAGTTCATTAATTCCTTTACTAAAAAACCATTCGGACAGGAATCAATTCAATGTTTGTAGGCGCTTTGAACTGCCCCATCGGAGTTGAATTTTTCCCATACAAGAGGTTATCCAAATTTCGAAAAAAATCTGTTGGAGCAAGGTCCGAGGAGTACGGTGGATGTCTTAGACATTCCAATTGAAGCTCCTCTAATTTAGTAGCCGTCTGTTGTGCAGTGTGTGGTCTAGCGTTGTCCTGAAACAGCAGTGGCCTAGAGCGAATAACCAACCTCGGTTGTTTAGCAGCTAGCTTTTCCAACATGATTTGCAGTTGCTGGCAATAGACATCTGCCGTAACCTCTGGCCAGATTTAAGAAAGCTGTAGTGAACGACACCGGCACTAGTCCACCAAATGCTCACAAGTAACTTTTTTTGAGTAAATTTTCGCTTGGGGCAGGCTTTGGCTGGTTCGCCAGGGTTAAGCTATTGCGATGAGCGTTTCCGATTATCGTACAGGATTCATTTTTCATCACAGGTCATGATTCGATTTAAAATCTCTTCATTGTTGTGCCGGTTGAGTAATGTAACGCAGCAGTCGACGCGCGTTTGTCGGTTTGCTGCACTCAATTCATGAGGTACCCACCTTTCAAGCTTTTTCACCTTCCCAATTTACTTCAAGTGGATTAAAACAGTTTTATCACTAACACCGCAGCCTGCAGCTAACTCGGATGTGGTTTGCGATGGATCCGCTTCCACAATAGCCTTCAATTCTTCATTATCAACTTTGGTCTCCAGCCGTCCACGGGGCTTGTTCTGCAGGTCGAAATTTCCAAAACGAAAACATTACAAAGAAAAACGCACTGTGTCTTCTTTTGCAACACCGCCGCCATACATATCATTAATCCTTCGAGCAGTTTCTGCCGCACTGTTGCTACGGTGGAACTCGTACTCGAAAATAATACAACATTTCACGTTTTCCATTTTGTAAACAGAGTGACGCAAGAAAAAACCAAAAGAGGAAATACAAATGAATTACGGTTTTCGAAACACAAATGCATGAGTAAATAGCGGTATAAATTTGAAATTAGAATTCCTAACCAAAGAAGATATATTTGAGATCAAAGTGGCCAGTACGTCAAAACGCCAATTTCATATGTAAAGTCTAATAATTTCTAATATTGTTTACTTGTATCTATATTGTTATTAGTTTAAAATTATGTGTGTATTGTATAAAATACCTAGTCTTGCCATAAATACTGAAACTAAGAAAAAACATACCGGTTGTCTGTAAAGTCGGTTTACTGACGATAGTTGAACTTGACAACGTCAACAACAACAACAACAACAACAACACTAATAATAATAATAATAATAATAATGAGGTAAAGGCAATGCGAGCTAACGCTGGTACTTGGTAACGATAACGGGTAACAGGTAACGCATGGGTCATGTTTTTTCGTGCGTGCAGCCGGCTCCATCGATTTATAAGACGTTATCACGTCAAAAAATATTTCTATTGCAAATAACATTTATTACTTTTACAGTGTGTTAGTTTAATACATAAATATAAAACAATTTAAAATATAAAAATCTCATTCGATGTGGTCTCCATTGGCTGCAATACAGTCCTTTAAGCGTTCAGGCCAGTTATCAATAGAAGCACGCACTCTTTACATGGGAAAATTCTTCACTGCCAATCGTACGGATTGTTTTAGGGACTCCAAATTATAATGGTGTTTAGAGCAAGCCGTACTCTCTAAAACTTACTATAAATCATAATCCAGCGGATTAAGATCGGGACTAGACGACGGCCAGTCTTCAGCTCTGATGAAGTCCGAAACGTTCGTTTCCAACCAAGACCGCGTAGACCGAGCTTTATGACCCGGCGCCGAGTCTTGCTGGAAGGACCATTCTTGGTTATTGAACATGGTGTTGTTAAGGGGCTTCACTACCTTCTCAAGAATGGTATCTTGATACACTTGTGCCGATGTTTTGATACGAGTACCTTTTTCACAAAAGTATGGCTCAGTCAGTCCTTCATAGCTAATACCCCACCAAACCATCACTGAAGTCGGATAGTGCCCACGTTGCAAACAGTCGACTAATTGGTAAGCTTCTTAGAGCTTTGAGCATAAATACGGTCATTTTGTTTCTTAAAATGTTGCTCAATTGTAAAAAAATTCTCATCCGTAAACAAAATTTTTCAGTGACCGCCCTTCGCGTACCGCATCAGTAGTTGTTTCGATTTACCACCCTATTCTTTTTTAAATTATCAGTTAAGAAATGACCAGTACGTCTCTTATAGGCAGCAAGTCCTAAGTCATCTTTTAAAATACGCAACATGGTTCTAGGTGCTATCTTTATCTCCCGAGATAAAATCTTTTGCTTTCGGACAGGATTTCTTCGAATTCTTTCCCTTTGCTTTGACCACCTTTTTCGTACGAACACTACGTGGACGGCCAGATATTTTTCTGTCACAAGCAGAGGACGTCTCATTCCTATGCCCGGTACACAAACATTTTACTAATACCAAGCGTATGGAGAGTTTTAAAAATTGCATTTGGTTCCATACCTACTTTGTGTTAATGTGTAATGACACAAAGTAGGTATGGAGCCAAATGCAATTTTTATGATTGCATTCAATCACAGCGATTCGGTTCTCTTTATCACCCCACTCCATTTTAATATCGCAAATATTGTACAATGTATTGGCGCCAAAATGAGAAAACCCAATAAACAATCATATAAAAATGACAGATTCCAAATTCAAATGTAATATTTTGTTTATTCTTAATTGTAACAGTATTTATGGCCAGACCAAGTATATATCCGTTATCTGATACCCGTAACACAAGTTCTACTTAGCACGGGATTAGATTAACGTGATATATATTTTTTAATTATTAATAATGATTCAAATTCTTTATTCACGATGTTTTCGTCGTGAATAAAGTTGTTTTTCTTTTGAAAAGACACAAAAAAATAATGTATTTGTATATATTTTATGTGTGTGTGTGAATAAAGAATTTGAATTTGAATCACATATTCTACGAGGCCTTGGTCTCAGACACTCGGCCTTCGGTGCTCGAGGTCCAACTCGACAGTTCCTCCAACTGACTTCAATGTTCAAAGTCTAGCAATGAAATAACGTAAAGTTTTATTTCTGAATTAATGTTTATCATCTGTGTTATCTCGATGTCGAATGAATTTCAGAGAGCTCTCACATTAAACTTATGCCTTTCATCCGTTACTGGATGATTTATACAGTACTCTCCGAGCGAAGTACCCACTCATGAAATACTGTAGTTTGGTTGCCCAAGCACATACGGCATTCTTACAACACAGTCAGCCTAGTCCAGAGGAGAGACTGGTCAGTACGTCTGGGTCCAGCCATGTGCGGATTGCCTCACGATGTTTTCCTTCACCGTTGGAGCGTCCGTATAAAGTATTTGAGACCTGAAAAAGTCTCAATGGTACACGCCACAACCTGGGAATCGAACCTGCACTCTCATGAGTGCGAATCAAACGGTCTACCCACCAGGCCACGGACCTCTTTTTGCTCTCACATTATCCCATCCAACATCCGATATCGAACCGCATAATGTCAAAGACAGGTATATATTTCATACATTTTACTTGCCCTTGTCTATGGGATATCGGGTATCGGCGATATACCGATAACGAATCGGATAGTGGGAAAACGCTCTCAGGCTGATGCCTGATAGGTTATCGCAGAGAGATTTCAAGATTAAGAAATAAGAAAAAATTACGTACTCAGTACTCGCACTTTATAAGAAAGTACTTAAATAGAAGTTCTATTATTAGGTATGTATTACTAAATGTTGTTTTTTTAGCTACAATATAGAATAATCTGATGAATCACTAAAAAGTGATGATATAAATAGTTCTTTATTCGGTATAATGCTATTTTTAGCATTATACCGAATACAAAAATAAAAACTACCTAACCAAGAGCATATCAGGAATTCAGGACACGTCTAAGGAGGGTTCCGTAGCTATCAACGCGAATTATAGGTTTTTTTTAATTACTTCAAACGTCACTATTCGATTTCGTTCGATATAATTTTCATAAACAGTATTTAGCATGATCTATCAGCATGGAAATTTACAAGTTTCTACCTCCTATAGTTTAGAAATGTCAGTAGGTCCAACTTAAAAAATTGGATACCGATTAGTCGAAAATGGTTCACTTTGTAAAAATGTCATGTCTGAAATCTCGCCCGTTGGCAACCATTTCGTTGCTGTCGACTTTGGGTCAATTTTGGGCCAACACTTTTTATCCATTAGCATAATATATTTATTAGAGGTCGCCCTGAGGTAGAAATTCGTCCTTAATAATTCATATCATTTTTAAGTTTGAACTAAAAGATTGCCTCTTAGATCGAAAAAATATGAAAAAAAGTCAAAAGCCAAAAGTAAAATTTTTTTTATTCAAAATAGGTATTTTCATACACTTTCTGAACGTTGATCTACATGATGCCTACCACCGGTTCGGGAACTAGCCCGGCGAGAAGAACCGGCGTGAGAAACTCGCGCGGGGCCATCTTTTATCAAAAAGATGGAAAATTGTTCTTTTAAAATATAAAAAAGGCATTTTTAATAATGTTATGACTAAAACTACATAACAAGAGTACAATAATATATGTAATTTAGAAGTAGCCTTGCAGGGGGTCACCTCATTCCCAAGGTGTGCTATCATTCATAAAATCATTAACTTTATAATAGGCTTTAGCACACAAACGTTCTTTAACTACTTTTTCAAACTCAAACTTTTTCGTCTGTGTGTTGCATGTCGCGTGACGGTCGGCCGCGGAGTAGGGATAAAGTGAAAGGCGCTCGTCAGAGCAGCCGAGGCCAATATGGCGGCGCCTATAGTTCGCATCAGCTGACCGTGTAGTGTATAGACTAGTACTCATTTGTGCCAGTGCTCCACGCTATTTTGTTAATAAGTTTCACTTTTACCGTGGTTTCATAAAACCACACAATCCTTTTTAAATTTATTGATTGAAAAATTTTGAACGCTTTTTGGGATCTTATTGTATAGGCGTATACCTTTAAACGAATTCTTTACTATACTAAGTCTAGTCACTAGTACATCAAGCTTATGCTTATATCGGGTATTTCTATTGTGGTTGTCACTTTTCTTTTTGAATAGGTTTAATTTTTTTTAACATATAATACATTTGATAGAACATACTGAAAAGCTACAGTTAAGATTCCAGTTTCTTTAAACTTCTCTCTTAATGACGTGTTGGGGGCTAGCTTGTAGATTGCCCGAACAGCTCGGTTCTGCAGCACAAATATAGTATTTATATCGGCAGCATTTGCCCACAGTAGAATGCCATAGGACATTATACTGTGGAAGTAACTAAAATATACAAGTCTTGCTGTGTTTTCTTCTAAAATTGTCTTATTTTACCTACTGCAAATGCTGCTGAACTGAGTCTGTCGGCCAACCCAACACTATGAAGGCCCCACTGTAGTTTTGCGTCTAAAGTTATACCTAAAAAGACGGCTGTATCTACTAGTTCCATACCATTTCCATTCAATAGAACATTGGTTTCAGTTTGCCTTACATTTGGCAACGTGAACTTTATACTTTTAGTTTTTTTGCTATTTAACAAAAGATTATTAACACTAAACCAGTGTACTATTTTTGAGAGAGCATTATTTACTTCTTCATAGCCTAAGGTTTGGCGATTAATATTAAAAGTAAGTGACGTGTCATCAGCAAATAAGACTATCCCGTTTTTTCCATTAATAAGGTATAGTAGGTCATTTATATAGACCAGAAAAAGAAAGGGTCCTAAAAAAGTCCCAGGTGTCCCAGTCCCAGTCCCCAGGGTCCTAAAAAAGGGTGCCAAAAAAATATAGAGTGTGTGCTTAAGACCGCACGGCAGAAGTGAAAACTTCATTGGCAATCGTAATCCAGTTTACGTGTAAATAAAGTAAATAATATTAGAACCGCTGACGTTCACCCGATCGAACCTTTCAGCGTGACGGCCTGTGCGGTGCTTTCTCGCTCAGGTACACTCAGCGGTCCCGAGTTCACCCGATCGAGCCTTTCACCTCAGAGCGTGACGGATCAGCCTCACTTACAGCCTACGAAAAAAATGTGTGTGCGGTGCGCCAAAAGCAGTTGTCACTTCAAAAATGTAAATATTGTGACAGATTGACAAACGTCGTGTCAAAGTTGTATAGCTGTCAAACGCACGGTAGTGTGTGGTAATAGTCTGAGGTAGTGTGTTGTCGTTATTTTTATTAGTTTTATGCATTTCTAAGCATTATTTTAAAAAATAGCTTCCTGCACACCTTCCTCCACATAAACTTTAATACTGTGCCAAATATAATACTCCTTCATTCGCACAATTCTTGTAAAACTGTACTGAAACGACATACAGACATACGGACGGACATCTTGTAATACTAAGGAACCCTTAAAACAGACTTTCTTTTAATTTAAAAGTAAACGAAAAACAATATGCCTGGAGCATTGCGGTGCGGTAACAGAGCTGGTATAATTATTGAGAATTGTACGTTCGTTATACAATATAATATCTCACAAAAACATTACCTAAATTAAAAAAGCCAAGTATTTGCTTTGCAAAAAGTTATGAGATGTCGTAGAGACCAAGTGAAATTCAATATAGTCCGTTTAATTACTTACTCATAAAAAAATTGTAACCGTATGTGGAAAATTTTATTTTTAAAATTTATTATATTACTAAATAGTGACTTGGCAATGAGTACTTTAATAAATCAATATATAAATAATATTGATTATTGGTTACTAGTAGCTTAAAGCTAATGCTTTCTTACCTTTAGTTTTCTATTATTTGTAATCTAGATTGTGTTGACGATTTTTAAATAAGAATACTTAACCATACCTATGAAAAGTTTTCAAAATGATCCACAATCTTCGAACTTAACGTACGGATTACCTGCATTCTACCACTATTGAATCCTTATTGGCATAGTGATAACATCGATATGCTTTTCCAGGTTTGTCAGTGACTTGCATGGGTCTAATTATCTATATTATCAATCTCATTTATATTAAAATATGAATACCGGTACCGGACATTTAACCTTTTAAGTGCTTATAGGCCAAGTCACTATTTAGTTAAATAATAAATTATGAAAATAAAATTTTCCACATACAGCTACAATTTTTTTATGAGTAAGTAATTAAATGAACTATCTTGAATTTCACTTGGTCTCTACGACATCTCATAATTTTTTGCAAAATGCTTTTTTCATGTATGTAATGTTTGTGGGATCTAATTTCTTTTTGTAGGTTACCCGGAGACCAAGGAATTTGGGGTTTTAAATAGCGTAAACGCACTTATAATTGCGAATTGCGAATTCTGGTGTTGCGAATGTTTTAATGCGGTAGTAATTGTTTACTCCCGCATTAAAACCTCTGGTGTTGCAAAAGTCTTAAGTGTGCAAACGGATCACCTTATGGTAAAAATTACTACAACTTCATACCATCAGGCGATCCGTTTGCTGATTTCCAGATCTATTAGACATAATTAAAGCGATTACCGCCCATCATAGACATCTGCAACACCAGAAGAATTACAAGTGCGATCCCGACCTTTAATAAATTTAAACTTTTTAAAAACTAAAATAGGAGATACAGTAATGTTAAGGGCAAGTAATTTATTAGTGAACTTATTCTATAACCTACTTATTATTTCTATTAAGGTGTATACCTGTCCAGTATACTTGGAAGGGACTCTCAATCTTTCCAGTTAACGTTTTGAGGACACTGTTAGTATTATTACGAAGTCTTTCCATAGTAGATGCATCTCTTTATGAACTATGGCAAAGAAATCGTCGACTCCCTCCACTGCAAATATAGTGGATGCACTACAGTACCTGGGTTTTCTCAGAAGTGTCCTCAGCGCGTCATTGTACTGGATTCGAAGAGCCTCCCTATGGATCAGTTACAAGCCTCCGCGTGTAACTGATCCATAGACTGCACGTGTAGAAAGATAGATAAAAGGTTGCGTACGTTAGTACAGCGTGCAAATCTACGGGCCAGCATGTTGCAGCGGACTGCCAACACCCTTTTTCCCTCTCCAAGTCTTCATCATCTCGCAGTTCATCCGTCAATACATGACCCAGGTATTTAAATTTGTATACCCTCGTAAGGGCTTCCCCACACAACCTAATGGACGGAATGTTTAAGAGTGTTTTACTTCCTGCTTTACATTACATGACAATGCTTTTGTTGGCATTGTATTTCAGCCCATATGACTGCGTGTAGGTTTCACATATACCTAAAAGTCTCCTCAGTGCACAAACTGAGGGGCTCAACAGAACCATGTCATCAGTATAATTAATATTATTTATAATTTTGCCGCTAATTGAGCAGCTGACCATGGTTCTGTTCAGCTCTTCAATAAACTGGTTAACAAATAAGTTAAGCAGACTCGGGGAAGTCACACCGCCCTGTCTTACCCCACATTTTAAATTGTAGCCCTGACTATGCGTGTTGACCCATCTGACTATGTTTATCTGCGTATCATACCAGTATTTCATAAGAGATACAAGCTCACTCGGCAAGTGAGTCTCTGTTATGAGCTTGTACCACAATTCGTTATATGACACAAGGTCGAGAAAACACGCGTTTTCTCGACGTTTTCTCTCGAAATTATACTAATCGGAAAACCCCCGTGGGTTTTCCGATTAGTATAATATCTGTTTATTTCAGACACAAAATAGCCAATTCTGTTGACAGATCGGGTGTGTAACCAAATTGCGAGTCATGGATACATAGGTGTACAAGACCATCCAGGACCCTCGCCATTGTTAGGGCCAGTGATATTGGCCTGTAGTTATTCTTATCAGATGGGTCTCCGTTTTTGTTTTTAACTATAGGAATGACTACAGTTTTTGTCATGTCACTCGGAAGTTATGAGTGTTCAATACAAAAATTAAAAAATATACTCATTACTCTGGGCAAGTGCACATGCAGCATGATGCATTAGCTCGTCATGACCGGGTGATTTTTCACTCTGCATCATTTGTATGGCAAGTCCCACATCTCTCGCAGTGAAGCGTGTGTATATTTTACCCGGTTGCGATACAGGTTTAACCAATGAATTTGTTTTACGGGTCATCGGTATTATTATAAACATATACTTAAATATATTAGCGATATATCTTCACCCACAACATTGCCTACACTCACAGGAAATCTCGGCCTTGAGTAACTATCTTCAGGTAACCCGTTTGCTTCCAAAAACCCTTGAAATCTTTGGCCTCGTGTTTTTCTGCCAGTATATCCATTTTAATTTTATCAGAGTGATCTTGACACCGCTTTAGTTTTTTCTTAAAAAGCTTTCTCGTCTCGCACACCACTCTTCTCTTTTTAAACCACCAACCTCTGATTATAACAATTCCTAACCACCAGACGATCGGTTTGCTCGTTTTCAAATTAATTAGTAAGAACTTATTACGATTTCATACTAACGGGCGATCCGTTTGCTCGTGTCCAGATCTATTCCATAGTTAATACGTTTACTGCCGCTCATCGATATCCGCAGCACCAGAAGAGATACAAGTGCGCGTTTGCAAGCTTTGCTTTTTTCTTTTCGAGCTTTCCCAAACTTTGGGACACCGGTACCTTTCTTATGAAATGAGACACAACGCAAATGCTATTTCCCATCGGTTTTCTGTGAGGCCGTTATATTTATCCGGTCGAAAGGGCCCCTCGTCCCGAAGCATCTACTGTAACCTAAAATAACCTACCACTTTTAACGATTACAAAGCTATCAGTTAACTTGTATTCATACATTTTGTTCCTGTGAATTCGTAAAATAAAAAATTCTAAAATCATTATTTTTTTCAGAATTTTTACTTTTTCTATACTTTCCTTTTTTCCCTTTATATTCTTTATATTCCGCTAATAACCTGGGCTGACAGCAAATTTGAAATTTCTATGTCTGCTAGAAGTGTGCTTTGAATTATGCTTATTCTCCCTACCTCCATACCTCCATCTATCCACAACATCTTTCAAAATCGCGTTTTTTGCCGCTTAATAACTATAAATATAAAATATGCACTCGATTTTTTTTATTTTAAAATAATAGCTTGTGCAGCTAACGACTTCTCTGCGACAAAAATTCAGACCGCTAGCTTTGTTACAAACGAAAATATGGGGGCACGAAAAAGCCGCGAAATGCTTCGAGAAAAGATAGTTACGGCCGCTTAATATTATACTTGGCGATAGCGCTGCCGCGCTATCAGATACAAACTCAAACACGATTCCCAGAAATACATTTCACTTTAACAAAATAAAAGTTTTGGTAAGAGAGTAAAATTTTAAATTCGTGGGTATTATGGTTCCGTACTTAAAGGGTAAAAACGGGGCGGGGCCGGATTACTCGAACTCCGCTGTTAGCAGGCTGTAATCTCATGAACCGTGATAGCTATAAAGTTGAAATTTTCACAGACGATGTATTTTTGTTGCCTCTATAACAACAAACATTAACAACAAAAGTAATTAAATGTTTAAGGGGCGCTCCCATACAACAACCTTGATTTTTGGCGTTTTGTACGGAATCCTGCGTGATTCAGACTCGCATTTGGCCCGATTTTTACTTGAGAGTAATTTTCTTTGTAAGCATGTCTGAGAGGCCTCGAGGTTTAAAGGCCAAAGACAAAGTGTAAAGGTAAGTGTTTGTTAATTGTAATTGAATTGGGTATGTTATCATGCGTAGTACTGTATTTTAATCCTAATATTTTATATTATTGTAATTTTTTTTTGGTTTTACAGTAAAAATATACACGAAGAGATATTAGGAATTAGGTTTTTATATCAGCTTTTGTAAAAAATCTTAATTTAGATCAATGGAGAATTTTTAATTATATTTTATATGAAATTCATTGAAAAGAGTTAAATATATGCGACCTACTCCTGCAGATATGCGACCTATGCCGTGGTAATCCAGACACGATCACGCTTACATTTGTCCTAATACGTTCTTTGATCGCCGCGGGATCCACAGTCAACTCTCATCATGTCCTTTCATCAATCTTTTTCAATGTTGTATAAAGTTCTTACGGGAAAACAATTTCTTTCGAAAACCGTGTAGAATGTGAACAGCCACTGCTGCCAGTTACCACAGAAGCCAGTTACTATATAGTGTAATCCTACTACTATTATATATATATGTGAAAGTTTGTAAGGATGGATGAATGGATACTACTAAACGGATTTTGATGAAATTTGGTATGTTAGTAATTTAAGCTCTGGAGTAACATGAAGGCTACTTTTTATCCCGAAAACGTACAGAGTTCCCGTGGGATACTGTACGCGGGCGTAGCCGCGGGCAAAAGCTAGTTAGTTCTACTTCTTTTAATTCAGGTATTTGGGTAAGTAAGTATAACCGGTATACGAACCCGAGACATAATTTGCGAACAACTCAAAAATTATTTAATACACATACCAAACTGCCAACTGACATAACTAGAGTTAAAAATATTGATACAAGTATATTGTTTCACAGCAAAAGAAAAATAGATGTTACTTAAAAACGCGCGGTTTCCCAGAGAAAAGACCGATAGCTAGATCAATTTTCTCCTCCAACACTTGCAGCCGTTTCCCAGATTCTGATTATTAGTATACAATAACTGCTCGTTTAAACTTAAAAAGTATAAGATACGATCTATTTTTGAAATTCCCATGGGAAAGTCAGCTATGAGGGAAGCATTTTTCATATCAAATTGTTAAAGAAAAAATGTACAACTCCACTGCCACATATCCGTAGAACTCTAGTGATTTTCCGGATATCTTGTAGTGCTTCGGCTTTGTAGTTTTAAGGTTTTGCAATTTGCGACAACAAAAACTCCTGCGAGTTTGGAATAGCAATAAAGTAGGAGGCATTTACTTTGTGAAATGTGAGGCATTTCCTTCACATTGCTTTGTTTCTATTAGTATATCGCCTGCATAGTCCAACGCCACTTAATTTAAGAGGCACTTAGTGCTATCCTTACCTGCTATGCTGATACAGTGACAGTGTATAATTTAGGAGGCCCTAAGCTTTAAGCAACGATTAAGAATTCGGCCGGAAGCTGTATCTTAAGATGTAACAAAGACCACTAAAATATTACCAGAGCTTCATTTCAAAACCAGACACACCTCTGCTAACTGCTAAAAGCAAACGATTAAACGCAATCCTACTTATCCTAGTCGGATATTATGAATGTGAAAGTCTGTGATGATGGATAGATGGATGAATGTGACGTTTTCACGCAATAACTAATGAACGGATTTGATGAAATTTGTTATGGTAGTAGTTTAGGCTTTGGCAGTTTGGCTTTTTTCACATAGGCTACTTATTATCCCGAAAATCCCGTGTTCCGGTAGGATAACGTTTGTGTTTTGTGTGTGTTTTGGCCGCCATTTTGAAGCCACGTTCAATAGCTATTGTATCCGACAGAGTACGACATAAGCATTTATTACGATTGTAAGCTATTATTTATTCAATCTGAGTAGTGAAACAACACATTTGAAAATCTTTACACAATATAATGCGACGAAAACGGAACTATCCGTTAATGTGGTCCCCGTGTAAGGTCTGCCCAAACTTCAGTAGTGCCGGCTCAGCGGTCCGGAAGCTCCCCTCATGAATACATCGTGGGGTGTACGTCATACCATGGTTATATACATTTTGCGGTTAAAATATATGGGCATTAAATATTAATAGAGTACTAAATAGTAGGGGAAGCCTAGTAGGAGATTCTTGTAGTAACCCAAGTGCATGAGATTAAGATAGCATAGGTGTCCCGCATATCTCTGGTAACCAAGGTATAAAAATCAGTTTATTTGCTTGAGGCGTTAAAGAGGTTAAAAAAATGCTTGTCTGTTAAGTCGGCTTACGGACGATAATTTTGCGTGATAACGTCATCACAAGCCGAACGCTTAAGCCGATCGTGCCTCTCTATCTCTTGTGTCGCGCTCTCGCTTGCACGCTCGGCTCGGGCGGAACGTGACAATACGGCGGAACGTGACAATTTACGTGCGTGCAGTCGGCGTTCATCGATTTATTATAAATTTAATCGGACCCGTCAGATCGGACCTCAAAGAAGCTCCAACTTAAAGTACTGACGATTTGAATGTAGGATAAGCTCGTAGGAACTTTGGTCCAGTCCGTCTTCTCTAAAATCTCATGATAGCTACAAAAGCTACTTCTTTATGATATTTTCTTTTAATAAGGCTGACCGCTCATCGTACCGCTAAAATAAAAACTTTCATAATCTCTTTTTCTTCCTGTCACCATATCTACAAAACCTCAAAGTTAGTACACAATTAGCTACTAGTACTAGCTTGACAATGTCAGTTGTGATTTCAAATTTGTTTTTAATATAACATCTGCTCTAGCTGTAGCTTACCTTTCTACGCATTTACTCGACCAGTCAATTTTTTGTTTTAGTTTTTTTTCTGATGACTTTCCGAAAAAAGCTTGTTAATTTTCATTACAATATAAAAAAATATTTTCACTTAATTTAGAACTTACATTTAGACCGTAACTAAATTGGGCCTAAGGTATCCCTTTACCTAAATATTCGACTCTTAACTTTGTGATTACGGTAGTGTAACTAGGTCAAAGTTCAGTTAAAGTGATCGAAATCACCTGCGGCCTGGGGGCTGAGATAAAGATAGATAACAATATCCAAACGAAATTGTAGTCCGAAAACAATAAATGTATGTATCCAGAGATTAATTTGGCAATCACATCTTATCTTTTTCTAACTTCGCTATCGTTTCTTGTAACTAAGCCCCCCGTTGATAATGCAGAATGGATTAATACGTAACTTGTTTAATATTATATTTCAATTTCCCGGCTGTTTGCTAGACGTTATTAACTTGTGGATAATCCCGCGCTATACCTGCAGACTGCCGTCCTGCACAGAACACGAATATAATCAGGCTGTGTCAATGGAAGCTTAATTGCAATGAGAAAATTAAAAATCTACTGTTTTTTGTGTTCTTAAAGCTGCAGAGAAGTGTTTTAGGTTTCCCTACCTAAAGGGTAAAACCCTATAACTGGGACTTCGCTGTCCGTCTGTCCGTCTGTCACTAGGCTATATCTCCTCAATCCTGATAGTGAGAAAGTTGACATTTTCGCAGATGATGTATTTCTGTTGCCGCTAACAAATACTAAAAATATAATAAAATAAATAATTAAAGAGGGCAAAATATATTTTAATGAGAATATTATGGTTTGCACATTGAAATCGAGCGAGTTTATCGCTAAACTCGCTCGCGCGAGCAAAAATTTCTCTAATTTCGCAGGCTAAAATTGGATAAATATATATTTTTCCATTGTACTGGTTTAATTTGTAACAAATACCTACCTGAAAGCTGAAACAGCTCAAAATAGACCATAGACTACTAAATATTAGAAATAACATTATGTACTGTATGTTGAAAGAGAGTGAGCGGAGCGAGCGAGCAAAAATGTCTCTTATTTTGGAGGTTTCTATTGGAAATCCCTATGGACCAAAAACAATGACATAGTAAAACACTGTCAAAATCTGCAGAGCGCATATCTTCTCAATACTAAAAGAACCCGCCGCCGCCCGCCACTCTGATCTAAAAAATATTGAATTTAAATTGTATTTTATAATATTGAAACGCTTTTACAATATTTTGCATCGTATATTACCCCAAAAGTATAGTTTACAGAGCGATTATCATTTTTTTGTATTCAGACGTTAGAGTGTAATTAATACTTTACAGTTTACAGTTTACTTACTGTACAGTACTAAAATATTTTTTTATTAAATTTTCGGGAATAATTTTTGTATGCAAATAAATTATTATTTGCGTTCGATTTTCAACTGTAATGTATAAGTCCAGAGGTCTGAATTTTCCACGGCCTTGCGGATTCCGGATAATATAGTCCCAGCCCAAGTCTTGGGTACGACAGCAAAACTGTTAGAGTTCTATGAACTCCCATAGTATATATATATATATATATATATACAAGGACTTACCACGGGACCAGATTGACGTCGTGTAAAGCGTCCAAAGATATTATTTAAAAAAAACCTCTCTTCAGCCACAGATAACGTATCTTTTTAAGGTTCCGTAATACTTAAGGAAGCCTTATAGTTTCGCTCTGTCCGTCCCGTCTGTCTGTCTGTCCACTCTTCTAGCTTCTTTAATTATGTAGATTGTGTATAGATCTCGGTTTTGGCATCATAAAATAATAATAATTTTATATTTTAGTGGTGGCTCTCCATACATGTGATGTGGGGATGAAAAATATTTTTTCATTGTATCCCGTCGTCGTGTGGGGTATTGTATAATAGGTATTTTGTGGTTTATATGTTGGTTGGCATTTCTAAATTACTAGATCATGCTAAAAACTCTTTAGGAAAATTATTTTAAGCGAAATCGGACAATAAATTTTTAAGTAACTGATATTTACGGAACCCCCCTTAGACATGTCGTGACATGCTCCTGGTTAGGTTATTTAATATTTTGGTCTATAAAATTTACGAGCTGTTTTTCCCAGCAAGTTTTATATCAGATTTTATGCGAGTGGCCATAAATGTAATAATAACTTTGATATGTTTATATGACGAAGGTAAAGAAAAACAACCTTAGATGGCGCGTGACGGTACCAAATAGGGACCAAAATGCACTTATGAATGAATGAATGAATGAAATGAATGAATGATCATACAGTATACCATACAGGTGGGACAGTATATGAGCATTCCGCCGAAGTCGGATTGGCAGCCACTTGAGTTTGATACGAAATTCGGATATGTGATCATATTTTCGTAGATCGAAAATAAATCTAATACAAAGGTTTTGGAGACGCTCAAGTTTATAAAGCTGCTCTTCTGAAATATTTGTGAAACACGTGTCAGCGTAATCTAATATAGGAAGGATAAGCGATTCAGCAAGCAGAATTTTGGTCGGAATCATCAGAAAATGCTGCAAGCGCCTCAGAGTACTCCACGCACCAAAAACTCTCCTACCGATATCACCAATGTGCTTATACCAAGACAGTGTTGAGTCAAGATGAATTCCAAGATTTTTAACGGATTGTGAGAATGGGATAATGTTTCCTTCGACCATTACTGGGCAAAGATCCTGTAATCGAACCCTTGTCAACAACCTTAGACTACCGATGATAATCGCTTGGGTTTTCGTAGGATTGATGACTAATCCATGAGATTTACTTCAAGCACATATACTTTTTAGATCTTCATTAGTTCGTGAAATAGCCGACGGTAAGTCATTACGTAATGCGTGGAGATAAATCTGCAAGTCATCAGCATACAAGTGAGAGCAGGAGAAGATGTTTTTGGCGATGGTATTAATGAAAATGCTAAACAGTAAAGGCGATAGGACACCGCCTTGAGGGACACCAGCCGTGACTGTTGACCACTCAGATACGACTTCTTCCACCGCGACACGTTGAAGACGATTACATAAATAACCACGGAACCATGCAATCACGGTAGGTGAAAAATTTAGAGAGATCATGAGTTGCAAGAGAATATCGTGATCAACTGTGTTGAAAGCATTTGTAAAGTCCAAAAGTGTTAAAATCGTTAATTCCCCATTGTCCATGGCACAGCGTATATCGTCAGTCACCTTTATTAATGCAGTAGTTGTACTGTGGCCGGGACGGAAACCAGACTGAAAGAGGTTGAAGTAATTTAACGTTAAATTTAAATAGTAATTTAAGGTTAAATTACTTCAACCCCTTACTTATTCAGGTCTTTAGTGTTAGCTCATACCTCGACGCGACGTGGATCTGCGTTTTTACTCGACTGCGCGACATATCGGTTCAAAATTGAACTATTTACCACTCAAGAAGAGACACGTTTAACTGCAAGAGCGGCGCCGCGGTACGCAGTACGAAAATCGAACTCGATCGAAACGAATCGAACTAAACGTGATCTTCCTGTGTAGTAAATAAAGTTTAATTTTGAATCGCTATATTAGAATAGATCATGAGGTAAATCATAATTTATGTAAACTGAAGTGAAAAATGACGCCTAGACAGAGCTGGACATAATATACTTTAGGTAACAATAAAATTAATACGTGAAGCGAAAACGGTCACTACACTGCTCGGTGTCTATTATGCCATCTGCCGAGAGACTTTTCACTGCTGTTCTCGTACTAGTTCATATTTATGTTCAAAATGGTAATGGCAGCCAACAGTTAAAACGTAATTGACAAAAGAATAAACTATTTTATCCTTCTCAATTACGTTTTTATTGTTAAGACGAGGTGAGTCGCCAACTGTGAAGTATTCGAGGGGGTGAAGGAGATTAGCGGGGACGTGCTGCCCCCGTAACTGCGGGGTGATTCGCGCGAATTACGTCAAAGTGATGTGTCCATAATATACAAAAGCGTAATTTCGATTCATAATATATGCTTCATAGCCTAGCGGGTTTTTGCCCGCCTGGGACAAAGCGTAGCGTCTAGGTTCAAATCTCATTACAATTTAGTTATTTTTTTACGACATAAATACAATTTCGAGAAACTAATCATAGTGTAAATACTTAGAAGGGTCACGCTGTCCGCTTTTGAGGTGGTAAGTGAAATAATTCTAGTCGCTGAATTTTTGCGTGTGGAGAGTAACAACTGGGGATCTTATTATTAAGTTTGTGCCATTGCTGCCTCTTGCAATTCGAGCAATTCGATAATTTGTGGTTGTTTTTTTAAATGGCCATAAAAGTGAAAAAATCTATTTAAAGTTTAAAATACGACTGGTATCACATCTGGGGCGGCCTTCAGAGTGTGGAAACATAATTTACGTAATTTTTCTCCAGTACAAAATGACATCTAAAGTGTGATAAATGACTATTTTCTGTCTAAGATCACTAAAATTCCTAATATTGTGCCAAATTTAACCATTGCGATTTAGAAATTAAGATTTTTAGTTTCCCCAAGCTAAAAACGCTGAAAAAACATAATTGTTAAATAAAGTTCACGTATTGAATATTCTTAAGTCATAAAGAATCTATATTCCAAATTTGTGCCTTTTTCATGGATGGTTTAAATAATAAAATGCAAAACTAATATCATTACAATATGCGGTCGCAGTACTGCGGAACATACGCACTACAACATACACAATACACAATACACACATTGACGTTTCATTCTAAGACGACATTTCAACATTTTATATTTCGCATTTTTCAGCGGTTACAAAATCTAAGCTTGCTTTTGCCCGCAACGTCGTTCGCGTAGTACAAAGCAAAATTTTTTCGCCTGACTTTATACAATAAGTACATAAATAAATAATAAAATTTGAATTCCAACAGCCTTCCATGGAAAGCTGTTGGAAGGCATCGGTTATCTAACACCAAAAAAATTACAATTTCAAAAACCTAGTTTTAGTTTCTGACATTAGTGGTTTAACCGAATAGTCTCTTTGGCTACATCATATTTATTGTAAATATTGTATTACTTAATAAAAAATAAATCAATGAATTATAAACTTAGTCTGCTGAATACATGTTCCTAATGCTCGTACTTAAAGTACGTACTTTACAAATAAACAAAATAATATTTATATTTATTATTGTTCCTTCTGTTGACAATGAAGAAGATCTTACACCAAGGGGCACGGCAGCAAGATCTTCTTCAGTTGTTTCGTCGTGCAACAATATATCAATAATTTCGACTCTCTTACGTCAATCTGATCGGCAGCTTGGCACGTACCTACGTTTCATTTTTGCACTGTTTGGAAATTCGGAATGTGGTGGGTTAGAATCCCGGTAAGATAAATATTTTTGTATTTCTTATTATTTCTTTTTCTATTATATTTGTTTATTTATTTTTAATTATTTTATCGTTGTACTAAAACTCCTCAGGTCTCCCAGGTACATATAATTATATTAAAAAGAGGGTTTTTGTACTTTCTTCGAATACAATCAATTCATTTTTTTTCTTTACCTTTTTTATAATATACACTAATATTTACAACAACTTAGGAAAACTAATAATAAAATAAATAATTAGGTATATTAGCGTACACCGCTTTCAACAATATGCTAAATTAATTTTCGACAAACATATTGATCACATTGTTAATAAAGCTTCAAAAGCGCTCGGATTCGTCATTAGGATGAGTAAAAATTTCACCACAATTAAAGTAATTAAAGTCTTATACTGTGCTCATGTGCGTAGTATACTCGAATACCGCTCAGAGCCATGGAATCCTAAATATGATTTATATATAAATAGAATTGAATCGATCCAAAAACGTTTTTTACGATACCTACAATTCAGAAGTAGTCATTATTTGCCAAGCTACTAAGATAGATGTAAGAATTTCACTTTTTACCATTGACAGTACGGAGCAATATAACTGATATATCTTATTTAATTAAAATAATCAATAAAACATTGACAGCTCCTACTTGCTTCAAAAAATAAACTTTTGTATCCCCACTAAGTATTTTAGAAATGTTGTCCCAATCAATATCCCCACTTTTAATACGTATTACCGTCGTAATTCATTTAAATATTCAGAGCGAGTACTCAAGTAAATGATTTTTCTAGAATAAACCCTTCTTTTGACAGTTTCTCCGCTCAATCATGCGATTAGACAGTTAGTAGTTAGTTACTAAGTCCTTTTTTAATGTCGGTTAGCTAGCTGTAGTGTTTTGCTTAGCGATAATAATTAATAAGTTAATATTATGTATACATTTCTGTAAAGTTTGTTTTTGTTGCATTACTCATAATTTACTAAAACCATGTAGGTATAGCTAATGTTGCAATTCTTGAAAAATATTTACACTAATTAACACGCCTAATACATAGACTACGTGTCTGTTTATTGTACATTTGCGTCTTGAGCTTGTTTTACTTTCATGCTTTTCACTTATGCTTTTATGTTCACAATTTATTTACTATATATTACTTATGTGCTTTTATGTTTCATTGATTACTTATGCTTTTATGTGCACTCTCTTTATTGCTATTTGTGAAAACTTATAAATGGCTTGTAGTTAGTAACTAGTTAATTTGAATTGTAAAAGTAGCTGTAAGTTTTCCGGACAAATAAATTAAAATAAAATCTATACCTAAGAGCACAAGCAATACTCGGAGTTTTAATAGTGCGAGAAAAATAAAAATTATAAAAGATAAAGAAAGAAAAAGAATAAAAAATCGTCTGCCCGGGATTCGGGTTCGAACCCGAGACTACAACCGACTTGGTCAACAACGCAAATACCAATGGCCTACGTAGCTGAGCTACGGATATCTGACTGTTAATGGCGAAATAATAATAATAATTTATTTATTTGTCATTTACAATTTGTGCTACTTAAATTTATCAGAGAATGAGATCCACCTAGTAAGTGTCATAAGACACTTGTGTCAGGTGGACTCGCCCTTCCATAACTAAAGTAGGTTATTGTTTCTTAATCCAAATACAAATAAATAAGAACATTACACGTTTTAACAATAGAAGACAAGTTACATCATTTAACAAAATGTATGTTTAACAGACTATATACTATGTGTTAATATTATGTGCGTGTGTGTGAGTGAATGTGTGTGTATGTATGTGTGTGCGCGTGTGTGTGCGTGTGCGTGTGCGTGTGGGTGTGTGTGAAAGAGACTAGACTACCAGGTATTTAAGGATAGCTTCAATTTCGTTATAAGTTTTAGTAATTAGCCAAATTTGAACAGTTTTTTTTACATTTTTGATGAGTGACCGGATATATGTCTAGAATTTTGTTAATTTTATTGTATATATGGACCGACATTGAATTATACTGTCTCTGAGCAAAGGTTGTATTTGTTTTAGCTAAAGCTATAACTTTCCCTTTTCATGGGTTTAAACAATATATATATATATATATATATATATATATATATATATATATATATATATATATATATATATATATATATATATATATATGTATATATATATATATATATATACGTATACATACATATATATATATATATATATATATATATATATATATATATATATATATATATATATATATATATATATATATATATATATATATATATATATATATATATATATATATATATATATATATATATATATATATGTATATATATATATATATATATACGTATACATACATACATATAAAAAAATTTATAAATTACTTTTATTAAATAAGTACATACATAAATAAATACATAATTTTTATTAAACTATATAGTCTAGTTAAACTATATTAGTTAAACTATACTAGTTCAACTATATAAAAGTTATAGCTAAAGCTATAACTTTCCCTTTTCATGGGTTTAAACAATATATATATATATATATATATATATATATATATATATATATATATATATATATATATATATATATATATATATATATATATATATATATATATATATACGTATACATACATACATATAAAAAAATTTATAAATTACTTTTATTAAATAAGTACATACATAAATAAATACATAATTTTTATTAAACTATATAGTCTTAAGACAGAAAATAATAAACAATAATAAAAACAAGAAAAAAACAAAAAAAAAAAGAATTATTGATTTACCTGACTACAAATAGTCAAATAATGCATCTTAACCATAGTTTTAAAGCCATTTAACGTTTTAGCAAGTCTGATATGTTTTGGTAACGAATTCCACAGCTTCTGTAGTCGCTCGAGCTTATTTAGTTGTTCTTCGGTGAGATTGGTAAAACATGCATCTGCATAATGAACAATTGAGAGAAACAGGGATTCAGCGATTTTAATCTTAGTTGGAATTGGAAGAAGGTAACGAAGGCGACAAACGGAGAACGAAGTTGCAAAAATCTTTTTACTAATTTCTTTAATATGCTGAGACCATGATAATGTGTCGTCAAAATAAACACTCAAATTTTTTACACATTTACTAAAATAAATGTTTACATTATTTAAAAGAACGGGGGGCAAGCTGTTCCAGTCAATCCTCGACACCAGCCCAGGGCTTCCAATAGCAATCAACTGTGTTTTAGCTGGATTAATAAAGAGACCGTGACGCTTGCTCCAATTACAGATCGTTTCCAAGTCTCTGTTAAGGGAGTCAATAGCATTACGCAGATTAATCAAGGAAGATTGAGTATAGACTTGGAAGTCATCAGCATACAAATGAAACAATGAAGCAGTAGATTTAGTAATGGAGTTTATAAAAATCGCAAAGAGAAGTCGGGACAAGACGCCAACCTGAGGGACGCCGGTAGTGATAGAGGTCCAGCACGAAAAACTATCAGCCACCTTAACTCTTTGACGACGAACCTATAAGGTAACTGCGGATTAAGCCAATCAGTTGGGGAGAAAGATTGATAGACCTTAGCAAACTCAGTATTACATCATGATAGACAGTGTTAAATGCATTGCTAAAGTCTAACAAGGCTAGAATGGTAATTAGCTTATTGTCCATACCAAGACGAATGTCATCGGTAACCCTAATTAGTGCGGTAGTAGTACTGAGTCCACGACGAAAGCCAGATTGAAAGGAGCTAAGAAGGTTATTATCTATTACGTAGTTGGTAAGCTGATGACTGATCAGCCGTTCTAAAACTTTAGAGAGAAAAGGTAAAACTGAGATAGGGCGGAAGTCAGACACCAGCCTAGGCCGCGATGTCTTTGGTAATGGAATTTCGTTGGCATCCTTCCATGCACTTGGGAAAACACAGGTATCAATACAATGATTATAGATATGAACAAGTACAGGCGTAATGATGTCGAGAATCGGAATTCTCATTTCGCGACTTATTCCATCATCACCTACGGCATTCGAGGAGATGGACATGACATGTCTTTTGACATCACCCCCCGTAACTTGGCTAAGAATGAAAGGCCAGGAATCGGGGATTAGTGACCTAGAAAGGTGATTAAGCGTTTCAGATTTGATATAATGGTCTAATGAGTTAGAAACGGAAGTAAAATGTTTATTTAACAAATCTTCATTTATTAAACAAGAATTATCATCCGAGCTTTTGCCTACTCCAAGTGTCTTCAAAAACTTTCAGACTTTACATGGATCGCCATTTTCCACAGAAGAGTGGATGTAACGACGCTGGGCATCCCTATACGATTCCTAATTCTTATATATTTCTCTCGGTGGACTTCGCAATTAGATTGCTTATATTTGGTTTTTGCGGAATGTTTTTGTTTAATTAATAATTTTAAATCATCAGTAAGCCAAGGAGCTGGCAGCTGTTTGATTTTAACTCGTCTAATTGGTGCATGAGTGTCAAAGAGTTGAGTTATAAAAGAATTAAAAATACTTAGTATCAACATGGTCAGCAGTAGAAACCAATGACCAATCGATATTATTTGCATCTAATTTTAAAATATCAATATTTAAGGCTGCGGAATTCCGCTGCATCACAACCTTCTTTGTTACCTTAGGGGGGCGCAAGCTAAATGAAGTATAAATAAGATCGTGATAAGAAAATAAATCTGCTGAGCACTGTCCATGCTTGACAACAAGGTTAGGGGACGACACAATAATCAGGTCTAAAAGAGACGGTGAGCAACCGGGAAAAGTATGAGTAGGATTAAGTGGAAGCATGTGCAAATTGCAACCATCCAAAACAGAACTAAGATCGTTTTTAACCATGCAGGTATTAAAGTCACCCATAATGATAGCGTGTGGGTAATTAGGTGTATACAATTCAAGAGTATGTTCAAGAACTGAAAAGTAATCCATTTGAGATGAGGGACAGTAACAGACGCCCAGGAGAACTTTGTTATTAAATGATAATTGTAACTCAACAAATAAATATTCGGGTGAGTTAGGAGGCTGAGGTTGTACGGACGAAGTAACAAGTGTGTACGTCAAATCAGACCTAAGATACATCGTGACGTCACCACCAACCCTACCAACGCGATCACTACGGATTAACTTAAACCCAGGAAAGCAGTAGCTTGAAGACGGAAGACATGGCTTGAGCCACGACTCCGATACAAGGATTGCATCAACATGACGAGCTCCACCAAAGGAAGTCAGTAAATCAGAGTAGTGTGCTGGAATGCTCTGGGCATTGATATGTACTACGTTAAAGTTTTTCTTGAAATTTGCAAATATTGAAACAAGATTTTCATTGAGAGGAACGAATGATACACTAAGGTAACTGTCCTCGCTGTCACTAGACGAAAACATGATATTATGTATATATAACAATACAAATATATAATATACTCAAATAAGATACCTATATAAAATATATTTTATAACTTATAAATAGTTCAATAAATAATAATTATAATAGTTAGCTACTCAAAAACACCTTATACAGTGTTATGAGTTCAGTTCAAATATATTTAAACAAGCACTATTTATGCATTAAGCACTATTACAAAAAATCAGAAAATAACAAACAAAAACGAAAATGATCAAATTATCACCAAAAAAGAGAAACAGAAAATAAAAACAAAAAAAAACAATAATATAACCAATAAGTACATAAAAAAAATATTAACTGACATCTAGCATCTGTCATTGTTGTCATTGTCGACTCTGACAGGTGACATTGTCAAAGTCATAATTTTAAATCAAAAGGTTATAATAAAAAAATTCAAATAAACATCTAAAATAATTGAATAAGCGGGTATAATTACCTACATTTACACTACATAGCATAATATAAGCTAGCAGATGTTAAAAGACAGGCATAAGAAAATAAAAACAACAAAATAGCATGTACCTAGATACAAAGTATGATTGGTTGAAAGTTGCAACATGGACTACATGAATGATGATAGCAAGAACATAATATTGTGATGATAATTAAAGCATGATTAAAGAAGAAGGTAAACCAACACACATATAACTAAAGGTAATAAGAGAAAATAAGAAGAGAGAAAAAGCTAATAGAAGTGTGTTACTTTTTGGCTGATTTCTTTGTCTTTATTGCAGCTGCGTTACCTCTGGTTACCGGAATGGATGTTTCAGTCGTCACGGTTGGCGTGTCAGGAGAAGAAGGCCCAGGAATGGCATCAAGTTCAGTCATGCTGTGGGCACGGACTTAGGAGCCATCAGCAGCAATTACAATTACTGAGCCATTGTGTGTCCAACATTTTGAAACTCCGAAACGCTATCTGGCCGCCATAAACACGTCATGCCTCTTCTTTATAAGAAACTCTGATAGGGTGTTGCCAGAGCTTTTCAGTTTGATTTTAGCCGTCCAAACCTTGTTACGGAGAGCAAGATCATGGAATTTGATTAAGATTGGTCGGGGCTTTGACTCATTTATACGTCCCAATCGATGACAATATTTAATAGATGATATGTCAACACTAGGAACTCTTAATTGTGTTGAAAGCAATGATGATACAAATTCAGGCTTAGCCTTTTTGGCTTCAGGAACTCCGTGAAGCAGCACTATCTTCTTCCTTCGTCTCATCTGAACTTGGTCATGTACATCCATCAGGGTTTCTATTTGAGACTGCAGTGACTTAAGTGCCTCCAAGACAAAGGATTTGAATAAGCTGAATTCCGATGCCAGTGCTGAAGTGGTACTTGATGTTTGGGAAGAATTCAACTCCTGCTGGAACTCAGTCATTTTGTTGTTGAACAATTCGTTCATTTGGTTGATGGATTGCTTCAAGGACTCCATTGTAATTTGTATAAATGACCAAGAAAAGAGATGTGCTTTTTACAGATGGTGATAGTGAAAGTGAAATATGTTTAAATACTTGTTGTTTAATATTGCCAACAAAGGAAATAGTGACACTGATAGGCACAGGTAAAAATTCTTACATGGTATTATTTATAACACTATTAAATAATTAATTATACTGGGGAGCAGTTAAAACTATGTATTTACTTTTTGCACGCCTACCCCCAAAAGAAAATATAATTATGTAATATATCACGAACAGGGTAGGTCCCAAAACACTACCCTGCGGGACACCACAAGTGACTCTAGCCTCATTACTTACATAGTTATTTATTTTTACCATTTGTTTACGGTCTTGAAGGTAATTTGATAGAAGTTTTAGACTAGTACCCCTTATACCAATCGCTTCTAGTTTTTTTAACAAGGATGGGCACAGAGACAGTATCAAATGCTTTTTTTAAGTCAAGGAATACTGTCAGGCATTTATTATTGTTATATAACTTTTCAGTAATTAAGGAAGTTAAAGCCAATATTGCGTCTTCAGTAGATTTGTTACGCCTAAATCCAAACTGTGAATCAGAAATAATTGAAATCGTCGAGATACTTAATTATGCGTTTATTTATTGTTTTTTCAATAATTTTAGAAATACCGGGCAGAACCGAAATAGATAGTTACTAACATCATCTTTTGTCCCGTTCTTATACACCGGAGTAATAAGAGCCTTTTTAGAGGACTAGGGAATGTGCCTTCTTTAAAACATAAATTTGCGAGGTGACTGATAACGGGAAATGGGTATAGAGGAACACCCTTTTAAGGATTTTGTCGTTATGTTGTCCCAACCAGGTGCGCTTTCGGACTTTAAGCTTGAGATGATTTGACTGATTTCTTCAGGGTCAGTTTCTAGCATAACGAAAGAAGAGGAATGAGAGCACGGACGGGGATTGAAATTGTAGTTTTTATTTATATTTTCTGCTAAATTTCTTCCTATGTTTGCAAAATATTTATTAGCATAATCCACTGATTCTTGCGGAGAAGTTTTGATATTTAATAGATCTATATTTGGGGTTTCATTAGAGTTTAAGTTAGTAATTCGTAAGTAAGTCTTTTATAATATTCCATAGTTGCTTAGGATTTTTCAAATTCTCATTTTTTTTTTCATGTGGGTCTTGTTTTAATTTATTTTGCATTTTATTACGTGTTTTTACACAGCGAAGTATGCCTGAAGGCAGGAGCCTTATCCATGGTTTAATATTACGTTGTGTCTTAGGTTTTTTCTTTATGATAGTACTTTCTTCGATGCATTCGGAGAGAATTACCTATTTACCTTTCGGTAATGATGTTTGGGTCACTTGGTGTTAAGAGATATTCGATATTTTTGGTTTGTATACAAAAATATCGAATATCTCTTAACACTAAGTGACCCAAAGTTTGTATAACATTAGCAACTAATTCATAATCGACAGCTGTAATCACTTTCGAGCATTTTATATTATCTTTTTTGTTTGGTAAGCTAAGGAATAAAGTATAGTGATCCGTAGTAGAAGTTTTAAGTATCACGATTTTAGCTGATAGCCATCTTAAGCATAATATGGTCCAGACAGTTTGTCTGTCTTGTGGGGAGAAGTATTCCATAAGCCGATAACATTAAGAAATAACATAAGACAACATAAAGAAATTACTTATATCTTTTTGTATTAAACGAAGAAAGAAAAACATGACAAACTAAGATCCTTATATCGTCGGCATAAAGGTGAAGTCGGAGGTAAAATACCATTGAACGGCCTTTCAACAATAAATTCTAATGAGTTTTGTGCGGTAGAAAATGACATAGGTCCATTCAGCAAGATGCCTGCCTCAGCGGGTACTACCGTTTTCTATACAAATTAAAGAGAAGGAATGATGGTCGGCATTTCGCGATGTTTCATTCGACTCGTGCGAATTATTTATCATTGAAATAAATTGATCATAATATAATATTATTCCAATCAAAAAATAAAAACTACACTTCCCTTCCTTTAATTATGTTTTACGAAACTGTAATTAGTTCTTTAATCTCATTTTTGTTCACAAATAATACAGTTGCAACTCCAAGAATATCATTTAATTTAACATTTTAATGGTTATTTTATGATGTTTTTCTGTAGAGAAAATTTACAGTGTTCTGAAAACAAAAGCCCCCTTACAAATATGATCAAGATTAATATATATTTTTTTGCTGTGCTAAAATATATTCATTCGTCTCAATATGTTTTAAGAAACCTATTTTTACGATGTACCGCTCCTTAACAAGAAAAATACCTATATCAATTCTCAGACCTTATAGCATCGAAGTTTACGGAAATCTCATACAAACTATCCCCTAGTTTAAGGGGAAAAGAGGAAAATAAAACTTCCAAGTTTAACTATTTTTATGATGTTTGAGTAATCTTACTAGCTTCCATAAAATATTTCAGCTTTGTCCTAGACATTCGGAAGTACCATATAAGTTTTGATGATCATCAGTGAGTCAGTGACGAGTTCAGGGGTTTTTAGTTACTGATAAAATCGAAAGTATCAGAGATATGCAATCAAAACTTCATATTATATGTAATAAGTCCGCTACTGGAAACACATTATTCTACAAATTATTTCATTCATCTGGTATAATCCAAATATACCTGGTATAATCAAAATAGGTAATAGAACCTGAAATATGTCATCTTACTATCTTATCGGCAATCGATACTGTCACAGATAAAGTTCCACCTAGGTGGAACCATACCTATATTAATTTTTAATATCTAGTACACACAGCTAGTCTGTGACCACTTCGTTGGGTGTACAACATTTTTACTTGTAAATTTTTACATATAAAAATAATTCATATCAAGTCGACCAGGCTGTAAGTCTAAACCATTCTCGAACCGCTTGAACACGCACAAGCAATTCATCAAAATTGGTCCAGTCGTTTAGAAGGAGTTCAATTACAAACACACGCACAGAAGATTAATATATTATCATACTAGCTGTTGCCCGCGGCTCCGCCCGCGTGAATACACTCGCCCTCCATCCCTCGGGAACACTGTAATAAAACGGGATAAAAAGAATGTTTTAGCCTATGTTTTAATCCTGAGCCTAAACTACTACCATGCCAAATTTCATCGAAATCCGTTCAGTAGTTTTTGCGTGAAAGAGTAACAAACATCCATCCATTCTCACAAACTCTCACATGTATAATATTAGTAGGATTATAAAGATTTAGTAAAATGACACTAATATTACATGATATTTTAAGTTTGTACGGTCGCCGACAAGCAGGAGTACCATTTCTAGACCTTATTACTAATGCTATAAGGTTCACAAGTGGTACACCGGCTTGTCCGCCAAGGTTCCATATGTGTTTTCTTTTGGTCTTACACGCACAACCCGCAGAACCGATGTAATTGAAAGGAAGATAGGCACTCTGGTCTACCTACTCAATACACACAAGCTATATTATGTCAATTATAGGTACTGTATGTCTTTGTAAGGCCATAAAAGTGTAACTAATGAATGGCGTGTTTTGTGTAACACGTCAATAACAAACAAAATTTCTGGATTTAGATATCATGTGGTCAATGAAGGAGTAACTACAAGTAACGCCCTTCCTGATGACTTATTATGGCTTGTAAGGTAGTGTTCATATATTTCTACCCATCTTCCTTAAGTGTAGATTGCTGTTTCCACGACCGAACCGGTCACATCTGGTGTACATACACCAGATGTGACCTGCTGGCTGCTGCGACCTTAGCCTTACGTCAATACAGAGGTTATGTACCTCTGTATTGACGTAAGGCTAAGGTTGACACCAAAATAATTTCAAATGCCCCGTCAGACAAATCTATCATAATCATTATGAAATTATACTGCCAATTTTGTCAAAGTACGAAACTGGCTTGTGAATGCCTAGTCCTGGCTTGAGAAAACCCATGTACCGCGCGCACCGCGCTGCCCCCGCGTACATCTAGCCACGCATACACAGCCGCGAGATGTCATTTGTGTAAATCGTTGAATGGTGGTTATTTTAGTTATATATAATACATACTATATTCTTTGGTATTACTATAAGAGCTGCCTCTTATTTCAAGGTATAAAATACTTTATTTCTAGGAATAGGTACTATTAGCGATGGAGGCTGCAAATTATAAGCGAGGATAATATAGTGCCTTGATAGCGTAAAAGGAAGATCTATTAGCCACGCGATTGTGTTGGTGCGCTTACAATAGGGCAATAGTCAAGATGAATTCAATAATTTCGACGGCGAACTTCGATATCAAAAAGGTATGGGATTTAACACGAGTCATCGCTAAGTGACATATTGCTTACAATACTTTATTTCAAATCCCATACATTTTGTTTTCGAACTTCGCCGTCGAAATTATCGAATGCAGCTTGACTAAAGGCCCTGATCTTGTTCAATGTAAATTAAGGTCAGTTCACACACCGACGCAACGCGATGCGACGCTGCACGTACATTTTAAAATAGCGATTCAAAATTGAGCTTTAGTTTACTACATAAAATGTACACACTTCACTGCAAGAGTTCGAATGAGGGTTTTCGATATTTTTTCTGCCGCTAGGAGGCAGACCCGACTCACACAAAGTTCCATCTGGTGGCGGAAGTGATTTTGAAAACTGTCAACAACAATCTTCGACATTTTTCTGCCACCAGGCGGCGTTTCGGGTCCTCGTCGTGACAAACAGCTGTCAGATGTCGCGACTCGCGAGCCCTCATTGCGGTCGGTGGGCCTAGCAGAAACATTTGACAGCGGCGGAAACGTAACGTTGTCGAATGAGAATTGTATGAAAATCTGTCAAAATCGTGACAGCACGCATACAAATTTCATTACGTTACGTTTACGCCGCTGTCAAATATTCCTGCCTGACCTCCAGCACCGCGCCGCGCTGCTCGTCTGATTGTACGCAATCTGAATGTCGTGAATTTTCAATTTTGAATCGCTACCTAAATGTACGTGTAGCGTCGCGTCGTGTCTCGCTGTGAACTGTACCCTGAATGCAACAATTCTATAAAATAAATAAGTCGTTGAATTGCATTAGAATCGGATACGAGGTTCGACTTGCACTAGGCCGCCAGAGGTACATAATTAATTACACTTATTAAGTATTATTGACTGATTCATCATTTACTTGAAAGATATAATATTAATATTATATTATTCCACAAATATATTGGAAATTTTATTTAGCTCTGATTGATTGTTCTGTACCTAGGTTCTTGGTGGAAATTTATGTTTTATAATAACACTCAATTTGTTATTATGAAAAATGATTTATCATCAATATAATGGAAATCCATGTTTCATTATGTTGTGTGCTCTTTGTAGCAATTTTTGTTATTTTCATATAAAATGTCTTATGTACCGAAGTCCACACCGCGTAGCTGAATATCTCATAGTGTACGGGTCAATACCCATACAACGGGTGTTACCTAGATTTCGTTGCAATAACGCCACGCCGCATTTGTAAATATCTTCATTTATTATCATGTAATAAATTGAAGTTAGTTCACGACGCGAGGCTGTCGCATCGTGAGCGGGGCGGTCGCGTCGTGAGCGGGTCGGTCTCGTCGTGAGCGGGGCGGTCGCGTCGTGAGCGGGGCGCGCATCCTATCTCACCTCATAATTTAGTCGTCATTATCCTAAGCCGTGCTGACTCAATATAGTGAATCGTATTCTAATATTTGTTTATCTTAATACTCACCCCAACCCCGAACACATAGGTTCACAAATTATAAGAAGTACCCGGGCTTTGTTCGGAGCTCTAGTAGATTAAAAAACGTCACAAATATATTTTACCGGGGTTCGAACCCACCAATTTCGAATTTTCGAACAACGGAAAAATTAACCAAACTGCCAATCGGACTGATATAATAGAGTCGAAATTAGTGATATATTGTTGCACGCGAAAGAAAAACGTGTAAAACCAGCTAGACCGATTTTTCTCCCTCAAACCTCCCTGCATACTAAATTTCATGTAAGTTACTTGCAGCCGTTGTCGAGATTACGACTATACATACTTATACAAGATTGTCTCGTTTAAAATATGAGCATATTTAAACTTTATGTATCGGTAAATTTGTTTTTAGGGTTCCGTGCCCAAAGGGTAATAAAACCGGCTAAGTGTGAGTCATACTCGCGCAGCGCCCGAAGGGTTTCGTACCAAACGACAAAAAAACACGTTTGCTGTATGGGAGCTCTACTTAAGCCCTTTGGATACGGAATTTAAAAAAACTGGACCCTATTACTGCGACTCTACAGTCCTTTCGTCCGTCTGTCTGTCACCAGATTGTATCTCGGGAATCGATATAGCTAAGCAGTGTAAATTTTCACAGACGATGTATTTCTATTGCCGCCTTTAAAACAAATACTAAAAGCAGAACAAAATAAGTATCCAAGTGCGGCTCCCATACAACCAACGTGTTTTATCCGTATAGTACTCTCGCACTTGGCCGGATTCTAAAATATTTGCTTATTTTGTTTACAACCCGCTCCGTATAGCTCATAAATAATACAAGTATAAAGGATAGACCAGTGCAGTGCAAACAAAACCAATTAATCGGTCGGAAAACATTGCCTTTTCATTGCAAACCTTTGTAGTTAGTAGGTCACACGAAGGCAATGACTACATGCTACATACTACATACTTACTACATACAACATAGTAACTAGGTAGTATACTAGGCTCACATAACGTATGAGTTGGTAGTCATGATCATTCTGACGACAGTCATCACACGAATGATAATTCCGATGTTAAACGTGACGATTCTGGCGATAGTTATGACGTTTCTGTTGATAGTAATGATTTTGAAGATTCCAGCGCAAAAGTGACGTTTGTAAAAACTGCTCCAAGTAATGAGATGGAAAGTTCGTTCCCCTGAGTATCTTTCCTTAACCGCACCTCAGGGAAATAAAGTCCTTACCTCCTGGAATTAAAATGCTGACAGTGGATACAAATGTACTCAAGTAGTTGCGACTTATGAGACGTTGTGTAAATTTTAACATTCTTCCCGTAGCTGTTCGTCCTCGGGGAGTTTGTAGTATAAGTGCAATATTATATCAAACAGCATTTATAGCTTGTGGCTCCCCGCGTGAAATTAGGTTTTAAACTTTCACCCGTATTTCAACCACCCCTAGGGCTGAATTTTAGAAAACGCTGAATATATATAGATTAACGTTATCAAAGTGGGTATAGCGAAATTACATACCGTGCCTCCACATTTGTATTCCTCGGCCATTTAGCTCGTTACTATAACAACATTAAAAGTTAAAAAAAAACATGTCACAGACAATATAGACTATGCATTCGAAATTCAAATTGTTTACACGGCTTGTTTACATCGCAATACGACGCGACCAGCGCCCCCCGGACCGCGGTGCCGACTGCTGCGCGCGCCGCCCGTCGCCATGGCAACGTGTTTTCTACGCGATCAAGGATACACGTATATCACGAGTAATCTATACTAATGGTTTTCTAATAATCTCCGACACGCCGAAACAGATGGTCTAGGAGCTATTCAAAAGCTTGCGAAGATCCTCCGAAGGTTTATGAAAATTTTCCTGTATTTACAACCCTATGCATAAGATATTTGAATACTTAATGCGAACAATTTGACTTTTTCCCTAACAGCTGATTGAATTTGATTAATTCTACCGGCGTAAAGGAATATCACTGGCGCGGGAGACTGGCACCGAAACGAAACGATATGCAAAGCGGCGCTCCTTTTTTTTTAAGATGTAACTTTATTCATTACACAGGAAGATACACGTTCCAATGCAAACTTCGAATGTCAAGTTGCACCGCGCTGCACAGCGCATGCGCAGTGTATGACCGATGTCATATTAAACTTGTATGTTTTTGTGTAGTGAATAAAGTTCAAAAATTAGCTATCTTCTCTCTGTCATGATCTGTCAAGTATCGTCTCGTTTCGGTGTGAACTGACCCATTACAATGAACAATATTAAACAAGATTTATGACTATTGATAGAAATATATTTTGTTGTTACTTAAGCACATTTATTTATGGAAATATTAAGTCCTTATAGATTACTTCATGAAAAATTGAGTTCAAATTAATAAAACTGACTGAAAAATGCATGCCTCACACAAACATTGAATAGAAGTGGTCCCAACATAGATCCCTGTGGAATCCCGCGGGTAATAATTACCCGCGGAGCTCGCCAAGCACCTAAACAGATTTTCAAGGAAAAAATAACTTAATGGAAAAAAGATAAATTTACGCTTTATTTATATACGTAACAATTTTATTGTTTTTGTTCCTATTTCTGGAGTAAATTATTGTGAAGGTTATCTGAGCAAACGTTCGGTTTGTCACGTTCCAATTAGATATGTCAAGTTACCGGCAAAACGTCGAGTTTATAGCAATTTATAAAGATGATATTGCGATTTAGATCACGAAGATCAATAGGTTTTAGACGAAAATTATTTGTGACTTCTGTAGTTACGTCTGAATCTATATTATCCATACTAATATTATAAAGAGGTATAAGTTTGTGATGTTGTAGGGGGTAATCTCTGGATCTACTGAACCGAATTTGAAAATTCTTTTACCATTAGAAGGCTACGTTATTTGTGAGTGGCATAGGCTATATATTATCCCAAAAATGAAAAGACTTTTTCGTCGTAGCTGGCTTTGCCAAGTCGGCGGAAAAACGGTTTTAACGTAAACGTTTCTTACTAACGCTGCCTTACCGATGGGAGATATTTGATTAAGTCCTAGAGAAAAGATGTAGAGCTTGATAATGCCTACAAAAAAGCCAGCGACAGCATATGTCTAACTTTTATAGATTAGTCTAAAAAGTAGTTATTTATAAAAATAAAAAATAAAAACAAAAAATCGTTAGGTCATGTTTATTGGTCAATATTATGAATAAGTATGAATTTTTATCAAAATAATACTTTTTCCTTTTATTGCATATGATTTGCACGAATGGTTAAAGAGATAATACGACATAGGTATGGAACCGCGACCCTGCCGTAATCTATTGAGTGATATTTCTATTAGACGTTATTAGGTTTCCGTTTTTTTTCAATACATTGAATGATGGCTTATATTCCGCGGATACCCATGATTCAAACGGATTTACCTATACCGTTTAAAAGGCAACAGTGTTGTTGCCTTATCTCGGGTTTGAACTCCTGAAAGGCAATATATTTTGGTGCCAAATAATAACATTACATCTAATATAGTATACAGAGAAGTTTTGAACAATTGGAATAAAAATAATTTATTCAATTTTAATGATTTCATTCACTCATTTGAAACTCGTCAATATAACCAAATTGGCATGCAAATACACACATAAATAAGCAGTTAAAATATAACCCTCCTTTTGAAAGGAAATTTTCATGAAATAAACCACTCAGCATTAACCGAACAACAATCATAATGTCATCACAAGTAAAAATGTTTACCGCCGAACGAAGTAAGCACGGATCAGCTAGTAGATTAAGATAAAATTTAAAAATAATATTCATATACGAAGAAGAGTAATTAACAAAATAAGAAACAATTAAAAAATAATAACTAAACTACAAGTGAGACATTACAGCAGCCATACACTATACTGCCGATCGTCCAATTGGAATGACGCTACCGACTGGATCAGTTCCATATTGACATAAAATCTTTGATCTACTACTATCATAAATCTAAAAACTTGACAGGATGGATGAATGCTTGTCACTCTTTCACTAAAAAACTACTGAACGTATTTTGATGAAATTTGTTACTTTTATCCCGAAAAAGTACAGTGTTCCCGTGGGATACTGAATTTACTCGGGCGGAACCGCGGGCGAAAGCTAGTAAACTATAAACTGACATACCAATCCACGCCCATTGTCTCTGCCAGCCGAAACGACAAGGACAGCCTGTGACTTTAGCGTCGCTTAATTTAATTTAAAAATATCGTTCCCGTATTCGGCCGTTTCGTGAATATTACTAGAGGTGCGCAAAATGTATCACTAAAAATAACATATCTTTATATATTTTAATCATGGCGAACTGTATCACTCTTTTAGTTCAGTAGTTCAGTTACTAGCTCACTGGGCACTATTTTCAATGGGCAACAGCTCAAGTCATAGTTCAAGTTATCCCCTCCTCAAAATAGTTAGTTTTTGTTGGTTTTTCTTGTTAAATGAACAAAATGTTGAATGTTACTTGTCGTGAATGAGTTTATATCGTTTTGTATACATCGTAGAGCATGCGGGCCGGGCGATGGTCGTTAACTAAAGATATGACTGCATCGAAACTGAATGAATGAATGAACGACATGACGCAAGTAAACTAGTCCAATTGAACGACTCATTCGGGGACTACACACGTCTAATAGCTACACTTACAAAATATCTCACAACCTCCTGAATGTGTTAGAATTAGATAATAATAAAGGTGTAATAACACACTTGATTTACGTCCCAACTGAGCGGATCCATCTTCGTTAGATAACCACACATAATCCCCCAGGGTGGACAGATATTAGTGAACATATTTACTTTAAAATATTATATCGTCACAAGTGTGAGTGTATGTGTGTGTGTGTTTATGGAGGGTGTGCTAATGTAGCACACCCTCCGGAAACCTTATCTACTGATGACAGCCTGAATAACCTACCTATATCACAAGAACCTATATACTCAATAAGGATTATCATGTACGCTTTAATGGTCTAACTGAGATTTCATGCGACACTAAAATTATTATGATTGTAAACTGTTTAATAATGTAATGTCTTGGTAAATAAATAAAATAAATGAAAAATATATAATCCAAATGTAAACAAAACTCAGTATGGGCGCATACTGAGTTTCGTTTACATTTAGATTACTTGAGCTTTGTTTACATTGAGACTACTAAGTAGTTACTAGTATGGGCGGCTATAATACATCCAAATGAAATGTCACCTCAAAGCCGCGCCGTCTGTCTGTCACCAGGCTGTATCTCCTTAACCGTGATAGCTAGAGAGTTTAAATTTTCACTGAAGCTGTGTTTCTGTTTTCTGGTGCCGCTATAACAACAAATACTAAAACAGAATAAATTAATGTTTATGCGGAGCACCTGTACAACAAACGTAATTTAATACCATTTTGTACGGAATCCTCCGTGCGCGCGAGTCTAAGTCCCACTTGGCCGGTTTTTTGTCTATCATTTAAATTACATTAAATCTAATCGGAGCTTGAACGGAGTATACACGTCAAGGTTCTAAATATACGATTCCCGTGAGATTTTCACTATTCAGGGCTTATCTAAATAGTTTGAAATATAAGTATTAACTGGCTTCTGCCCGCGGCATCGCGGGTAAGCACAGTATCCCACGGGAAAACTGTAATTTTCCGGAATAAAATATGCCAATGTTTTAATCCAGAGCCTAAACTACTACAATACTAAATTTCTCATCAGTAGTTTTTGCGTGAAAGACTCACAAAAATAACTCCATTAATCCATCCATGCATCCATCCACAAACTTTAATCTTATAATAGTAGTAGATTACTCTGTTCGTGAACTACCAACTACCACTCCAGTTTTCCTCTTAAGAGTCGTTTATGGAATTTGAAGGGTTGTAGGAGTTGGAAAACACATCGCTTCCGCAGCGCGCCGTGACACATTTATATGAGTCAGTGTTATACTAAGGCGACAGATACCTAGCATGCTTGTCAAATTACATCAACATAGCGTATAAGCCGCATATAGTCTAGAAGTAACTGTATTGACAATACCATATTAAAATATGCCTCTAGTTCAGTCCAATCCAATCGTATCCAGAAGTGCCTAATCGATATTAAAAGTGAAAGACAAAAGGTATAATGCGAAGTTACCTGGAATAGAATAATGTATCGATCGTGCTGAAGTGCCAGCCGTAATTAATATCGAAATAAACAAGGGTCGAAATAAACAAGGTTAATATCGAATTAAACGTGTGTTCGTTAACTTATATCACACTAATGGAATGAATGTACAGTCGGTTTGGACTTTACCAGATAAACGAAATTTTCGGAATATGTTCCCTATAGCGGATTTAATAAACATATACCCCCATAGTAATAAAAAGTTACACACTGCGTACACAGGCGTTCTAAGATTTATTCTACTAATAATCTTTTTTTTTAAATAAGGCCTGTATAGCGATGTTATAATTTCCATACTATTTTAACCTTATACAAGCCAAGACCCTTGTTTAAAAGTGGTATAGCACGTGGATAGGGTAGATAATATAAAAATATTGTCATTAGCATCTTACAAAAAGAAGTGAAATTCCACATAAACATTTTCATGTAAACTAACGCCAAGACGAGGCTAAATGACTCGCACTGTCAAAAAGTTATCGGATCTCATGTAGAGCCAAGCTCCTGACACTAATGCTGCACGTTGTGCATGTTTTTGGAACGAAATTCGAATACTGACCACGCTCCTTGAACATATAAGTTTATTGAGGAACAGGCTGTGCACGGAACTTGTTACAGTAAGTACATGGCAATAAGGTTCAGAGTGCCGCAGGTGTAACGGCATGTGCTCAGGTGACCCGACCTAAGCTTCCCAAAGAGTAGCCCAAATGTTTAAACCCAACTCCAACTATTGAGTACTTTAAGCTATCCAACATTTCTAGAACACGTCGATTTGGTGTGTTTATTTTATAGAATGTGCCTAGACACTCTAAAGTATTCTGGAACTTTGAGGACGGCTAAATGGGCGAAGTATATTTTGTATAAACAACAAACATTATAATACATACAACAAACATACTGTACAATAAAGTGAACCCCACTCCCCCCTTCGTTATTTTGGTTAGGCTGTCAGTTTGTCAGCGCATGCTCCCAACACAGATAAGAAAGATTGCCAATCATGAGAAGTATGTTTTGTATAATCAACAAACATCGTTCTGTACAATATAGTGAACTCCACTCCCCCTTCGTTATTTTGGTTAGGCTGTCAGTTTGTCAGCGCATGCTCCCAACACAGATAAGAAAGATTGCCAATCATGAGAAGTATGTTTTGTATAATCAACAAACATCGTTCTGTACAATATAGTGAACTCCACTCCCCCTTCGTTATTTTGGTTAGGCTGTCAGTTTGTCAGCGCATGCTCCCAACACAGATAAGAAAGATTGCCAATCATGAGAAGTATGTTTTGTATAATCAACAAACATCGTTCTGTACAATATAGTGAACTCCACTCCCCTTCGTTATTTTGGTTAGGCTGTCAGTTTGTCAGCGCATGCTCCCAACACGGGTAAGAACGATGGCCAATCATGAAGTTTCCATGATAGCGGCTTTGGCAGGTACACGGTACTAAAGGGTGTGTAATATATACCAAGCTGCTTTGGTCATATTGGTGTGGGTGATTTGCTTCAAAATATTATTGTAAAATGCGTCTTCCATTGCTGACAAGTGACGCCTAATATCGTGGAAACCCCTCGCCGGATACCCCTAATGTGCGTTAGGTCTACCTTAAGAGCAGAGAATGTTACTATTGAATGTTATATTTTATTTCAGTAAACCTGATTTTTTAGTTATCCGTAGGTGGCGATCAGAGAATGTGAGTATTAATATAAACATTATTTTGAAACTTAATTATTTATTTAGATTGTCTATAAATTGGTTTCAGAATTCTCTAAAAAAGTTATTGATTGATGTTCAATCGCGCTAAAAGAATGGTCTCTCTCAAAACTTGATCTGTGCAGTGCGCAGTTACATTACTACATTACTACAATACTTGCACGATACGTCGAATGAGCAGATAATTTACGTTCTTGCACCTCACTCGATAAACTCAGATCACTCCTCTGAGACGTGTGTGGTTCCGTAAGGTAAATCTTAATTAGAATGCCTTAACGAATACATTGCACCTCATATTATATTTTACCAATAAATATAATAATACATAGCCAAGAGCTTACATTGAAATTAGAAATGTACATAAACTACTCGTAAAATGAACTAAAATGTTTTTCGATTATTTAATAGCAATTCTGCGTAGCGTGTCGATGGGAATCTTCGCTCAGTGGCAAATCGTGCCTATATTTAACTATAATATCGCACACTACGAGTGTTGTAATAATGAAAAGCAATTTCTCTGAAGGGTTTTTAAAATTCCCTGTCCCAGGAATATGAGACCCTAACCTAGCACGACGTATTTCCCAGAAGTCCCTTCAAAATGCCATCACTATAGGCATAGCCTGTTCGGTTGCCAAGGTCGAGCGTCTGACTCACTTGCATTATAAAAAGCGAAGAGATAGTTAATTATCTACATTTTCGTCCACGCTTCGAAGGGAAGGCGATAGAAGCCGGCATTTTTTGTGAAAATTACTTTTCCGGTTCAGTCGAATTGAAAAGAATGGACCGGGCGATTGTGTTTGTAAGTTATTTAAAATTGTTTAACTAGTCCTCGGCAGAAATAGGCAGGCTCGATCGGAGAAATGCTACGGCGTCCCCGAAAAGCGGCGTGAAATAACGCTTGCGCAGCGATTCGCCAAGTAGTGTGGTTACCGGAGGCCCCCGGGGATATGTAGTTTTAAAGGTCGGGAATTCACTTGGGTCTACTCGGCGGTTATCGGCGGCGGCGGTACCATCAGGCGATCCATCTGGACGTTTTCCGGTTTATCCCACGGAACAGAAAACAAGTGGCAGTGCGAAGTAGGCGTGGTTCGCGTGCCACGACTAAGCGTTCTTACGCATTTTCATTCAAGATCATTCAAGATCAAATTTTGTTTCACTCAGTGTAACAAAATAACCTTTGTCTATTGGTGTGATTTTTTCAAATTAAACTTGCTACTTTTACCAAAATATAAACAATCAATCAAACGAATTCTTTATGTGTAGTGCGATGTCTGATTATCGGTGTATTCGTGTGAGTTTGGCAATAACGACTCTCATACTAATTATTGTTTACTTCCACTTGTGTTCTGTTTCGCGGTTTATGCCATAAAAATAAAGGACCGTGTATGCCAGTTATAGTGTATTCATACTCTGACATTATTCAGTGGAGCTCGTAACATCGGGAATTTCGCATCAAAGGAAATTACAATTGTGATACAAAGAGCGTAGATACGGAACTGTTCAGTCGATCGGAAAATTCATCATAATGAAAGGCCGATGCGTATTTCTGATATCTGTTAAAATATGTGTGAACAATGAACATAGTAAAAAAAACAAATTTTTTAACAAACAAATTTTAATATGTTGTGTAATTTCAGAGCTTTTACATAAAAACATTAGCAAAAATTGAAAGCACCAAGGTATATTTTTTGGAAAAGATTAGATTGTTTACCTATAACTATAGGTAAACAATCTAATCTGAGACGTATTTTTGATATGTATATTCTTTAGAATTTGTAATACTAGCTTTTGCCCGCGGTTCCGCCCGCGTAAATTAGAGTTTCCCACGGGAACTGTCCTTTTTCGTAATCAAAAGTGGCCCATGTATTAATCCAGAGTCTAAACTACTACCGTAACAAACTTCATCAAAATCCGTGAAGAAGTTTTTGCGTGAAAGAGCAACAAACATCCATCCATCTATCCATCCTCACAAACTTACATATGTATAATCGTAGTAGGATTCGGTTGTTGGAAAGTAAATAAAAATCCGGAACCACTTCACTACATCTTCTATCTATATATATATATATATATATATATATATATATATATATATATATATATAAAAGGCAAAGCTGATTGACTGATGTATTAACTCGCAGGCCAGACTCTTAAGGCTAGAAATTTTAAATTTTGCACACGAATATCTCATATGCCCTAGGCATCCACTAAGGAAGTTTTTTCAAAATTCAACCCCAAGGGGGTCAAATAGGTGATAAAAGTTTGTATGAAACTTTTTATTCCTTGGACATTTTTGCATGATATTTCGTATGACTTAAGTACGGAAAAAATAATGAGGTACGTAATTCAGCGTCTCCTAAAATTGGTGAGTAAAATAGGAGATGAAAGATTAAAACCTAATTTCACGCGAGCGAAGCCGCGGGAATATGCTAGTTTATTGATAAATAGAAGATACAACTAGACAGACACACAGACAGACCTTGGAGAGTGGCTAAACTTAAATCAAACAATTTATCCCACTTAGTGCCAAGGGAGGAGGAGGGAGGTGTTGATGACGAAGTTACTGTGCAACTAAATCCGATGACGATACATTATACAATACATGTTTGTACAGGCACATCCCTCCCTGTCGATTATTTTTCTAAGAAAAACACAGCACTATGGTGATAACTAGGAATGTTTCGGAGCTCCGAAACCGTAACCGCGAATCCGATATAAAAGGTTCGGATAATTTCGAATAAAGGTGGAGTCTAAATGTGGGGTATTTTACTTTTGAATTTATTTAAAAATCCATAATCCTTACATATCCGTCACCGGTATAATATTATTATCATATTCGTATCCGTGTCCAAATCCGAAATTTTATACCCATAACATGTATTAGGTTGGTACTTTAATTTGTTTTGTAACTTTAATTTTAATTCTTATGTTGTTTAATTAACAGGACCGTCATGTAATTTTTATAAAGGTCCTTAAAATAAAAAAAATATCCATAACATCCCTAATAATAACCAAAAGAATCTAAATTAGAACCGATAAGGTTTAACAATGTTTCGTCAGACTTGCTTATTGATAAACCCAAGCTCAAGCTCTGAAAGTGTCTGAAAACGTCAAGGTGTACAATGTTACTTATACAAAATATTCATTTCTTCTGTTTCTATTTCAGATAGCATTACTTGTGTTGGTGAGATCTTACCACATAGACTACGAAGACAGTTACGAGGAATATGACGGTGTCTACACAAGAGCATTGCCTTACGACAAAAACACGGACTCTACTACACCTAAAACAACACACTACAGAAGAACACAAGAATCTATAACAAGAGCGACGAGATACGATGTAACAGAACATGTAGTAGATATACCCGATGACAGAACAAGAGGACCCATCATAGCAAACTACTCCATAGCTATACCTTTAAACACAGCAAGTCCTGTTTATAAAACCAAGGAAACTACAGATATATCTAGAGACAATAATAAAAGTGAAGTTAAAAAGAACAGTTTAAGCTTACTGCATATAAACGCTGAAAATTATAAACCAAACGAAGTAAAAATACCTTTAGATAATAATAACAAACTAAATCAATTTTGGAACGGCGTCAAAGAAGTTTTTATAAATGGTATAAAACAAGTAATAAACAAACATAAACTTCCAAATCTGTATAATATTTTGTCGTACCTGAATTTACAAAAGAAAGAAAACGGCGCTGATGACCAGTTTCATAAAGTATTCGATAGTTATGTTGATCGAACGACATTTACCAAAGGACCAAAATGATAAACGCATTTATACATTATGTTAAAATAAATTATTTACTTGTAATCTTGAAGACCCATATTAAACCTAAAACATGGTCAACTGTTGTAAAAGTGGATATCTGTTATCGCTTACCATCAGGCGGTCCGTCTGCTCGTTTCCCGGTCTATTCCATAAAAAATCAGTGAACTTCTGATAATCTGAAGCTTTATAATACACTTGTTTTGGACAACTTTGTTTTTGTCCGGGCTGTACCTCCAATATTATTTACAAACGAATTCCTAATAATTCTTATCTCTAAAATTAAGGGGAGTGAACTCTACATCTTTATTAGAATTCACACCACAGCACCATAATCCTTACTAATATTTTAAATGCGAAAGTTTGTACGTTTGTATGTATGTATGAATGGATGTTTGTGGCTCTCTCACGCAATAACTACTGAACAGATTTCGATGAAATTTGGTAGGGTAGTTTAGATTCTGGATTAACACATAGTCTACTTTTTATCGTAGAAGAATGTACGGTTCTTGCAAAATTACTTTATACGCGTACGAAGTCGCGGGCAGCATCGAGTGCTCTATAATAGTAGCTGCTCTCATAAATGTTAATCTGCTCCGGATCAAGAGACCTGGTAAATATATAACTGTTTTGCATAAAAAATCAATAAGTAGCCCACGTAAGTAACGAATCCAAATATTTGTATTTTCCTTGTATTCGCGTCTAATGAAGACATATGCGACACAAACACCTTCTGTTATCCATTAGGGTGAGGACATGGACGGAGCGCACGACTGGTCAATGAGCCGCAATCAGAACCCCAAATTCTCGTAATTAACACTTTCATTTTACTTTTATTGAATTATAAATGAATCGTCTTGATATCATAAACTTCCCTTTGGACCAATCAAAACCATTTTGCAGTTTAAATATATCGGGACTGAATCGTAACTGTATTAATGCAGAATTTATTTAGCAGAATCGACCTTCAGTATGTGGTACAGTCTCTTAAATCATTATAGGTATAATATCGGCAGCTAATACATACAAATAGCTGATGGGCCTAGTACCTACCTGCTATACGACTAGAAATTGATACCTACCCCATATTATCACATCATATTTTATCAGTTTAGACCTTGTCCAGAAAGGCGAATTACGCGCGTGAACCTACGTGCGTTATGTGTCTAGACAAAATATCATTTAATCTAGTACGATACGCGCGGTAGTAAAAAAATACGCACCTAGCTTCTGGACGCAATGTAATGGGGGCCTAGTACCTCGTCTCGCGCGTCGGCCTTACATGCGTATGATTTCGCGCTTTCTGGACATAGTCTAAGTGAGGCTAAAACTTCAAGCTTGGATATTGTGTTGTATGTTTCAATACTTTAGATTATCTTCTATTTTCTTATCTTACAATGTAGTACCGATAGAAACCGTCCACATATCAAATATATGCACAACTTTTGTCGCCAGTTTCCACGCACTACGCGACTAATCGCTCCCTCCATGACCTGACCTTATGGTCAGTGAACGAGTTTGGCGGCGCGGCGGCGACACACGTGCGAGGCGCGCAGAATACCAATCGCTGTTACATTTCTACAGTATACACGCATGTTGATTGTTGGCAGAAGTGATAGGACAGCAATCGCTGTTCCCTCTACAAAATATTGGCAAAGGTGATAATGATGAGGAAGTTAAAAACTAAACTTCCTTGCTCCAGAAGAAGAAAAGACGCGCCTACAATATTGATTTAATCACACACAATCTCGGTTTTGAGTTTTGTTTTTAAACGCACAAGTTAAATCAAACGAAATGAGATGCAAAATACTTGTACTGATTCAGGAGGGTATTAGAAGCAGCTAGTTTTGAAATGGATTTTCTTATGTGGGTTACTATTCAGTACTGTGGTGTTCAGGGGCGTATTCACTCTGAATGAATACGCCTAGGGCTAGGGCTACCGAACGCTTCAACTTTCAAACGTTAATTTACGAACGACAATGATAAATAGATCTAAACTAGGACAATTTACGCTCTACGCGCCCTGTCTGATAGGCTACTTGACTCATACTTAATTTCATACATTGAATGAGTATTTCGTTTAGTACTTGGCTTAGGAGAACGTAATATAGCGAAATCATGAAATAAAAGAACAAGAGGGATAAATAAACTTAATTAGAAAAAAATATTTTTTTATTTTTTATTTGAACTCTCGAAAACACTATTATCTGTGCATTGTGCGATCGGCCATGATATGACGTCATAGTAATAGTAAACAAATAAACGTCACTTGTCATAGTTGTCAAAAACTCCATAGTGTACTGAGCTGTCTACTTGAAACACTTGACCTGCCTTGATTGTTTACTACTAGTATGAAGTCAGAGTAAAAATTATCTATCGACAAACATGGCGGGAGGCGTTTTCGGCTGTTTTTAAAAAGCATATTTTTAAATTAAAGTTTTGTGGGTTTTATGGTTTTAAAATAATATTCTATTATTTTTTTGGGGTAACGGAACAATTATTAACCGTTTAGGATTTTAAAAAACCGTCATTTTATATATATTTCTCTCGGTTGACGTAGCGGCTGAAATCGAATCGAACTCTAAATCATCGTCTCGCTGGCGCTGGGCGCTCGACAAGATAGAGATTTTTTCTAACAACAAGAGCTTCGTCAATGCGGCAGCTCATTATTGTAGTGTGTAAAGTGGCAATTTTATTGGCTTACATGTGACAAATTCTAGTGTGCGTAAAAAATTGTTATACCAGCTACTCAACTTTTTCCCGATTTAATGGGTAAATTGTCTTATACTGTGGTCTATTGGTTATAAATGTAGTTAAGTTATTGGTTATAAATGTAGCTAAGAAAATACTTAAAAACTAGTTTTTGCCCGCGTCCTCACCCACGTATATACAGTATCTCAACGGGAACACTGTACTTTTAACTTTCACATTCATAATAATCATAGTAGTAGAATAGTAGGATCAACAATTAATTAAAAGTGAATATATCAATAAATTATTCTTATGGGCTTCGTCTTTAGAAAAATAATAAAAATAACTGGAACGTATTATTAGTTTTTTCGACGTATGCTCCTAGGGAATAGTTACTACGTTCCATGGGGTAGAATCATAATAACTAGGTCAGATAAATGAAATAGGATATATTATAATAAAATACAATGACAATAAATTCACATCATAAAAATATATACCACGGGGAACTTGATTCTTGGATACGCGGCAACACTGAATGGCGTTTTGATTTCATGTAATTTTATGTTGAAATTAAGAAATTATACGATACTTACTGATGATATGTGATCTCAGTGTCCTTCTTATTTCTTGTCGAATTATTTTTACATATTTTCACTACAAAACCTTGCATTTTTTCCGATTAAAACTTAGTGAATAAAATATTCGGGATGTACACCTGTCATAAGCCTTTCATATGACTGGCTCGGGTAAGCCGACCTCAGCTGAGTATTTATTGCAGTATTTGACAAGCAAGACAAGCAAGCGCCCAGCGAGACCAATGATTAGTATGCTCTAGGTACAGAATGTATGTGCCTGGACTCTCCACGGTCATCCGCTACAGTATCTACTCACATAATATTTCTAATTACAGTAATTACTCACTTATTTTATCACTTTTTTTTTAATTTCAAATACCTAATCACACATATACAAATCAGTTCTAATACATTCGCAAACCGGCTCCGAGGTTATTATCACGGGGACAGGTCACTACCCGGGAGGCTGTGCCGGCTGCCGAGAGACCAGTCAGTAAACAGTGGGCTGGCTGCGCGCGCGCACCGCACGCACACAAGGTAGGCGTTTATTTATTAATGGACTCTAGAATTTATGCAATAGAACCAAAAAAAATTAATAGGTACTTAGAGCATAGTCTTTACTATTGCTATTGATCGTCTGTTTGTTTTTAAGTAAAAAGTTCGACGAGCTTTGGAGTTCACAAAATTAGCATAAGGAAATTGTGGGACGCAATTCGACCCAACGAGGTCCTATCCCTGGGAGACTGCGCATTTTTAAGTTATTTAATATTCGTTAATTTGTTTCGTCGCGTAAAAAATGAATATACAATCTAATCTATTTATATTCTAGCGTTGAACCTACACAGTCAAATTGCGTAAGCAATTTAGTAGGAACTTATTTATAATTTACGTACGGGGTTCGGGTATAAATTACTAATAATAATATATTATGAAGACGCGCTCGCTTGAAACAAAACGTCTCATAGACAAAACTGTCGAATACCTTAGTAACTTTATAGTTTTAGAAAATAATACCCATAAAAAACTACATATTTAGCGTTTATAATATATTGTGCTAAAACATTAAATACCAACTCAATAAATCATAGAATATTCAACTATGGACAGGTTTATAATACTAAATAGCAAAATATAATTATTGCAAAGAAGTACGCATGAAATTTTCCAACGACTACAAAGCTCCTTACATTATGTTCTGGCTTTGAAGAGGCAAATAATACTTGTTGTTAGACCTCCTTTGTATAAGTTCATTCTAAGTAACTCGTGTCGCCTCCAGGATTTACTTTTGTGTATTTCTATTTACTGTTTATTTTTATTTATAATATTGTTGTGTATATAATTAAATTATCTATATAAGAAAAAAATTAGAAATTTATACCGAGAAAATGCTTCGTATCTTTGAACGGTCAGTTAATTACTACAAAATTTTAAAAAAAGTTTGTCTGTCTTATAAGAAAATAATATGACAATATTTATACATAATCATATACCTATTACCTACTCATACATATTATGTAAATATTGTCATTATGGTTCTGGTAAGCTCACTTCATCAGCTCTTTATTAAGTATGTAAAACCGCAGAGAACCGCTAGTTTCTATGTACAATGTTTCTACCCTATACGGGATTTGCACGGGTCCATTGTCGCCGCGCTGCGGCTCGTGATTTGCTACTTGCTCGACAAATCGCCTTGTCAGTTCGGTTGACAAAACTGCCTTGGGACCTAGCCGAACGATCATTAATGCCCGCTACACAGAACGATGAAACTGCACAGTTCGGTCACATATTATGCGGTCGAAATTCGATCACAATTCATTTAATGTTTAGGTTTCAACTTTATTACGGTTCTTATGCCTCTTAGATACGAAATAAAAATTAAACATATTGTCTATTGATTGCATTTTAAGTATTATTATAAAAAATATCAGTGCAGCTCCCTGCTCCTGCATAATATAAACTTTTACCGTGCCAAATTTCATGCTCGTCCGTTTGCAAAGTTTTCGATTCACGTATTAATAATATATTATATTATAAACCCCCCCTTTCTCAGCCTCAACACGACTAGTTACTGGACAGTTGCACGAACCAGTACAATGTAACGTGTAATACAACATGTGGCCAACACACTGTGTCATTGGAAACGGATGTTATCTCGCAACATCCACCCACAAGAGGGAGCTGCACATCATCATCAGCAGCACGTCCCCACTGATCGAGTCTCTCCTCTATGCGAGACTGGAGTCCACCATTGTAGCTTACTGTGGATTGGCACACTCCATATTATGTATAAGAACACTATTAGTTTTCGCAGACAAGTAGGTATTTTCTTTCACCATTTCATTGTCTGGGACTATAGGCTGGTACTATATTTTCCGGAATTCGAAAGGCTGGAGAGAATTCAGAGCATTGAAAATAGACTCTGGACTACAATAGTGTGGAAAATCGAACACATGAGTGTCGAGTTGTCAGATTTGACACAGACATTTGACTTGACACTCGTGTGTTGGATTTTCAGCTGTAGTGTATAAGCGCGAAGTTCTATTCTCGGTGCTCTGAATTTTCCTTCGGCCGTACGGATTCCGGACACGGGACAATATATCCCAGCCTTAGACATGACAAAGAGCCCTTTGACTCACGCGGATATTAATAAGTGAAACAAAAACTTTCAGTACAGTTTAACGAGAATTGTGCGAACGGAGGAGTATGATATTTAAAGTTTATGTGGTGGAGTGGAGGAGGAGAGTGCAGAAAGTTAAGATTTTTCAGAATTAAAATTATAAATATTTTTAGATTAAAAAATTAAATTATAAAATAACCACACACACACCACATAATTCCTTTATTTTGTGCCACTTTGATTTGTACCACAGGGTGACCTTTAGTAATAAAGAAAGTATTATAATTAATATTTATAATTTATAAATTGTATAGTATACCTGCTTGTATACCTGCCTACACTATACAGAATATGCACGCGACGTCTACAGAAAATGCATTCTGACAATTTGGATTACTCCGTCTTCAAGCCCTACATTTCAATCCCTGTCCTAATAAGGACGGGGTTAGATAATCATGGGGTCGAACACGGAATAAAACGAAGATGCCCCAAAGTTTAGACTTGGAACACTAGAAATTCTGAGTAAATTGTAAATAACAAAGTAGCTGCCATCTCCTCTTCCTCGGCCATTGTTCAATAAATGAAGTCTTCTATTTAGATGTTGAGATTCAGATTTTAATTGACTCAAGTTACCAGACAGTGAATAGAGATAATATATCAAGGTGCTAAGCGCTGTTTACTAAGTTTGTAGGGCTTATTATCTATAAATTTTGATTAACCAAGAGCATGTCAGGACATGTCTAAGGATGGTTCCGTAACTATAATACGCGTAATTTTTTTTTTAATTACTTCCAAAGTTACGATCCTATTTCATTCAAAACAATTTTAGTTTAGAAATGCCAGGGGGGACCAACTTATAAACCACTTTGGAGGCCGATTACTCAAAAATGGTTGAGTTTGTAAAAAGGTCGTGTACGAAACCTTGCCTATTTTAAAATATTTATTCTACCCCACATGAGGGGGTTGGGAAAGAAAAAATATTTTTTATCCCCACTTCATATGTATGGAGAGCCACCCCTAAAATTTTTAATTATTTTTAGTTTCATTATAAAATAAAACCGAGAGCACATAGTACCAACATAACCATACCAAATTTCATCAATTTATATTTAAAAATCTAGAAGAGTGAACAGACAGACGGACGGACGGCCAGAGCGAAACTATAAGGACATATTGAGTATGTTGGGTCTCTAAAAATGGATTTAAAGAACATACGATAGAATACTGAAACGGCACTCAAATTAAGGCTACTCCAGCTTTTAAGTAGCCCGTAAACACTAAATTCGTATAAAAATATTTGTGAAGAGCTAAGCGAAGCGCTAGGGCACTATCAGACCAGCTTTTGTCGAATCGTTTCGACGATTTTTTGAACTCTCATAACTTGGGTTTGGATTATACCAGATAAACGAAATTTATCAGGATATGCTCCCAGTAGCTGACTCATTAAACGTATGGAGTTTTGATTTCATAGTGTTTTTTTTTTTTCTTTATAAATCGTCCCCCTAACATTATCAGGGCTGTTTCATTTCTGTTTTTTTATATTTCATTCATTTTAATTTTTTATTTCTTTTTTCTTTTCTTTTTACATTTCTTACATTTTTATTTACAAATCATTTTTTACAATTTTGATACCTTTCAGTAGTAATTTTCCAATACAACTTGTATTTGTACAATATCAAAAATAGTAGTCATAAATAATAGTATCCATTTGATACTCGTCAATAGTCATTAAAATCAATAAAGTAATAATTCTAATAATAATAATAATCATTCCAATAATAATAATAATTCCAATAATAATAATAGTGATTCCAATAAAAGTTCAATAACAATTAAATTTCAACAATTTAAAAATGTCAAGCTAAAACGACGGAACAAAATAAAAGACTAACCTAGTATCACAGCTACACATTATACAATAGAACCTAACTAATATCACACTAAAATATCACTATTTTTCTTACAAACTACACCCACAATCTTCTTACAATAGGCGAGGAAGATGTCCCTCTTTTTGCCCCCCAGGATGGAAGGCAGATTCTCACCCGTCACGGATGTGCCCAATTTCTGCTCAATATCATATCTATTGCTAGCAAAGATTGGGCACTCCAGAGGAACCGTCTCCTCAACTCCCGGCTGACACGAACACGACGGATCCTCCTTCAGCTTGAATCTGTTCAAGTAGAAGGCGAATCCGCCGTGTCCGGTCAGAATCTTATCTGGTCTTATACTTTTGATTTTATTGATATCTAAGTAATTATTTTTTATTAATAATTATTCTTTTCATTTTATTGGCCAAGCCACATATTTTGACTAAGGTGTGGAGTTTATAAAGTTAGGCTTGCAGAGTTAAGGCATGTAGAGTCAGAAGTTTGGTAAAATCAGAAGCTTGGTTTTCCATGAGATCTGATAGCTTTTTGACAGTGGTAGTCATATGGTATCGTCTTGGCATCACTTTGCATGGAAATGTTTTGGTGGGACATTACAGTCCCAGTCTGTAAGGCCATAAGGCACAAGTGTATAAACACTTGCTCGTTTATTCAATTTATGTAGGTTTGATATACCTATCATGTTTTTCTTTTATTAGGATTTGGAGTAATATAATTATTATGCAACAGAATTTCCGTTTTCATCAAGTTGATCTATAATCTATAATAAACTACCAAACTTTGAGAAACTAAAAGTACCTAAATATTTGATGTTTTGACCAAAATGTGAGAAAATCGTTCGGGATTCCAAAAGTGTAAGTCCTTTGTACGTAACACAAACGCCATTAATTTGAAAAACACAAACAAGCTTCTTATCTTATCGTCAGTTTGTTCATTATTTATTACTTTTATTTGCATTTATATGTTCTTTGCAGGATATTGCTAAAGATCCCTTGTAGGACATTCATTTTGTTTTATTCCCTTTGAGATAATAATTTTTGCGAAGTTCAAAAGACCTGTAAATATTATTGTCGCACATAAAAATTCAAAAAAATTTTTACCCATCGACCCAAACGCATTACTTCCTATTTGAAAATACAAGCTCGAGCGGTCAACAAACTCCGGGCCCAAGTCGTTTTTAGGGTTCCGTATTCTAAAAGGGAAAACCTTATTACTCAGACTACGCTGTCTGACGTCTGTCCGTCTGTCACGAAACTGTATCACATGTACCTGTCTAGTTAGTGTCAGCTGTCTAGCTGATGTATTTCTGTTCTATTTTCACAGATGATGTATTTCTGCTGTCGCTACAGCGACAAACTATAAGTACTAAAACCAGAAAAGAATATATATTTATCCCTGCATACAACAAACGTCATTTTTCACCGGTTTTTGCTTTTAATATTAATAACGACAACATGTAGTCACTTGAAATATTCACTGCATTTTGACTTTAAAAATATTTTTTTATACAATTTATATATATAATACAAATAACTTATTTATTTTCACTGTTTCGTGCCCGCTATCAAAAGAAGTGCTCGATGTTAGTACTAATAGTTATATAGATCATGTACGGAGCCCTTCGAGCGGCTGTCACCGGCCAAGCATGAGTACGACTAGCACTTGGCCGGTTACAGAGAATATTATCTATGGACGCTTCCACGCCACGTCAATCTGATCCTGTACTAACTATCCGAAGAGCTTGTACCACAGGTAACATACAAAGGAAATATATAAATACACATCCAAGACCCCGGAGCACAGAAAAACCTTTTTGTCTATTCGGCGGGATGTAAGGCCGCGATCCCCGGCTTAAACGCCGACGCGCCACTGAGCCACAAAGGTCGTCAGATAATAATTATCCTGTGTATTCGATCAGTATGTACTACTTTCGAAGCACCTGAAGCCTTCGCGAACCTAGTCCCTTCAAAAGAACTGATCTTATAATGGCAAAGACATACTTATCCGACTACATAACAGCAGACAAATAACGCCCATATCTCACCAGAGCATTTACAAGAACACACCGCAAAAATTTGAATACGCGCAAATGTTCCTGCATTTATTAACCTCGGTTGACCTCAACCTCGAACACGATATACTAGTCCGGTGCTTGACCGGCGATATGTTTATTGATCCTAAAGTATTCATAATGTTACCTTAATTGGGTAAATCCGATTAAGACATGAGTCATCTTCCAAGATAATTGAGCTTATTTTTTTTTAAATTCGTTTCACCGTTCGAAAACGACGAAGGATAAAGAAAGTGTTGTTTTGTAGTGAATAGTGATGAATAGTCTTATAATGTCCAGCTACAATTTTTTCCTGCATATTTTTATTATATTAGGTATTTTAATAATGTAATAAAATATACTGGTGTTACGAGTAGGTCATCTATATATTAGGTCTTTACCTATCAAATTGCCGTTTTCACTTCAATCACTTTTCTAGGGGTAAGTTTTCGTTTAGGGCATTGTTTAGGTGCTGAACCAGGATTGCTGAGCGCTTGCAGTTATCAAACAGAAACCATTCTTCATCGCAGGAAACAATGCGGTTCAAAATTCCTTCATTTGTGTGTCTGTTGAGCAGTGCAAGGCACGTCTCGACGCGTACTTCGCGCTGGCGATCATTGAGTTCGTGGGGCACCCATTTGTCAAGCTTTTTTACCTTGCCAGTTTGACGCAAATGGACCAATATTGATTTGACGCTAACGTCGAAAGCTGCTGCTAATTCAGCCGTAGATTGTGTATCATCAGCTTTCACAATCGCCTTTAATTCGTCATTGTCGACCAAAATCTTCGGACGACCGCGAGGATCATTTTTCAGGTCGAAATTTCCAGAACGGAAGCGAGCAAACCAATAACAGGTGGTGCCTTGGTTTGTAGTGTTAGCTCCGTAAACGTCGTTGATGTTGCGTGCCGCTTGTGCCGCGTTGCTGCCACGACGGTACTCATATTCCATAATTACTCGAATTTTTAACGTATCCATGATGACGAAAAAGATTGAAATGCGATGAAAATGTAACACTAATCAATAAACAAATGACTACTTTTGGAAAAAGAATTCCATGTTTTTAAAATAAAATTAATTTGAAATTAGAATTCTTAGCCAACCAAAAATTATTTTGATTTGAAATGGCCAGTACTGGAGAACGGCAATTTCATAGGTAAAGACCTATTATATATATATGTATAAGAATAAATTATTTGATTTTATTGTAATGTAATCGGTTAGCAGAGGTGATTTCTTACCTCCTAAACCTTTCTATGCTAAATAAACTACAGCATGTTCAAAGATTTTCTCTGTTTATTCAGTACGAGTAGATAAGCAAACATCTCACGGTAATTGACTTAAATGGGTTCCTGTACGCTATATCTGTGGTCTGTGGTCAGATATCGTCGATGTATTGCCCTTTCTCTGGCCCATATCTGACTAACGGCGCAGGCGCAACTCGCGACTTATCAAGTGCTTGCAATAAATCTAGTGCTTTCATTTATGTAGTGCTTTCTCCAGCATTGTTAACGGAGTAGATAAATTATTGCAATTGATTTTCGCTATTGAGGTGGAAGAGATTAGATGAAGTGCACGTCTTAAATGGCCACATTAAGTGAATCGTACTATGAAACCATAGAGCAAATAGTTGATATTTCATTGTACGATTCATTTAATGAAGCCATTTTAGACCTACTGATCTTAGATATATGCAATTTACCGTGTTTTTTATTGTTTCAGTTCCTTTACTGTAACGAGTGTGCATATAAAAAGTTTTCTATTCTATTCTACCTTACATTTCGTAGGATTTCAGCAACTTAAGATTCTATACATAAATACGTACGTGAAGCGAAAATTTCAAGTATAGTTTCACGAGAATTGCGCGTACGGATGAGACTGAAATTTGAAACAATTAAAGTTTATGCTCAGGAAGGCGTGCGAAAAGCTTAAATTTCTTAATATAATGCTTAGAAATACATTTAATTAATGAAAATATCAGCAACACACTACCATGAATTTGGTTTACACATATGCACACGTAATCATTATTGTCAATCCCTATGAACTTCGACGTTCAGTTTCGTCGTGAAAAACACGAGTGAAATTTTATTTTTCGTAATTATAATAGAATTCTGATATTCTGATGTTCATTTAATGATTACCTACATTAATTGTAGTTTAGATTATTATCGCTAGCTCAGTTAGCTCACACTACCTACCGTGCGTTTGATATTATTAAATAACATATTTTTTGTACTTTTTTTTTATCTAAGAGGCAAAATAATAAATAAGAAGATATATGTTTCAATATAAAAAATAATATAGCTGTCTCTTTGAGAGACAGCTATATTATTTTTTATATTTTCCTATATTATATTTTTCCCTATATTATATTTTCTCTCACAACTTCGCGCGCGGGAAGCGACATCGTAAGGCTGTAAAAACGCTCTAATACGTGAAGCAAAAATCACGTTTTCACGGTTTTGGGCATATTTTAACGGCCATCCTCACGGTTTAGTCGGCAAATCCAGCACCCTGTCAATAATTTGTTTATATCCTTTCATCTGTTATTTGTAAATAGTAGTAAATATACAGCTGGATTTACCAGAAGGCTGAGGAGGCTGAAGTTCAGGGCGGAAAAATTTAGGCGGTAAATTTATTTAATATGAATACTTATGGTCGAATTTCGACCACAGGGCGATCTGTAGTAATAGATAATTGTAGTCTATGGAACTTAGCTGATGTTAGGTCTGGGAACTCATATCAAATTCACTAATTTGTTGCATTTTTTATCGTGTTATATGCGACTTATATGCGACATATCGTCACATTACATTCTATATCTATGTTTTTCTCACCAAACTAGCTTACACTGAATTAATTTCTAGACCACATAATGGGTTCTTTCTTTAACATTATTACTAGCTTGGTGGCCGACGGACGATCGTCCTCGCCAGAGATACCCGAACTGCGGTGACCAAAGATATTGAACATCATACAAAATATATTATGTTAAGGTCCTGTTTCACATGCTCCTTAATGGTAGCACTAAGTGTCAGATAGCTTAAATATAGCATCCCACGGGAACACTGTACTTTTCGAGATAAAATGTAGCCTATGTTTTAATCAAGATTCCAAACTACTACAGTACCAAATTTTATCAAAATTCGTGTCGTAGTTTTTGCGTGAAAGAGTAACAAACATCTATCCATCCATCCTCACAAAGTTGCACATTTATAATAGTAGTAGGATGGAGAAAGAAAAGTAGAAAAAGAAACTTCTGAATAAGCTATCCAACACATAATACAAGATTGTACAACCTAAGATACCCAAATAAAACTAAGAAGACGTACCAGGGCCTCTAGTCAAGATGCATTCGATAATTTTGACTGCGAAGTTCGAAAACAAAATGTATAGGATTTGACATAAGGCATCGCAAGCGACATGTCACATAACGATGAGTTATGTCAAAACCCATACATTTTTGATTTCGAAATTCGCCGTCGAAATTATCGAATGCATCTTGACTAAAGGCCCTAGGCTGCGGCGGAGGCGTAGAGGTATTACATCCTACTAATATTATAAATGTGACAGTTTGTGAGGATGGATGGATAGATGGATGTTACTCTTTCACGCAAAAACTACGGAACGAATTTTGATAAAATTTTGTATTGTAGTAGTTTAGAATTTGGAAAAAAAGGCTACTTTTTATCTCTGAAAAAGAACAGTGTTCCCGTGGGATACTGTATTGACGCGGGCGGAGCCAAACAACTAGCGCAGTTACATAATATACTAAACAAAAAAATACACTGAACAAAATCACAATGTTACAATTAAAATAACATAGGCTTGTAATATATTCCAACTCGATTTCGGTCGAATAATAACCCAACATCGGTAGAGCCTAACATGGATAAAAACATGGGTGACTTCAGACTTGTGGCAATCATTGAAATAATATTGCTCGTCCCGAAATTGTTCCACGAGCAATATTCATGCTTTCCGTTGTCGGAGCATATTCTGCTGAATATTTGAATGTTGAATAAATATCACGACAATATTAATTGTTTCCTATCACCCACCATCTACTATATACTTGGCTTGGCCTCTGCCCACAGGTTTGTTTTCAAAGTGTAGACCTAGAGAGGATTTGGCTACAACTCCAAACCACTATGGCTATTACTATCTTAGGTTAGGTTAGGTTAGGTTAAACGAGACAATCTTGTCCTACATCCTACTCACTATTATAAATGTGAAAGTTTGTGAGGATGGGTGGATGTTTGTGTTGCATAATATAACAGTATTATGAAGTAGAACCATCAATGTCTTATTGACAGATGTCACAAGCACAGCCTATCTAGTTAGCTTATTTTAGTTAGCCAAAAGGCTATATATAGTGGAGACGTATCTGTGTTAAGCGCCTCTCTCATAAGCACCAATAAAGGAGAATATAGCAATTGTTGCTGTATTATTATCATCACCACTCAAGCGTAAGAACCACCACCAAGACGTCGTAGCCCACAACAGTTTGTTACTCTTTCACGAAAAAACTACTGAACGGATTACGATGAAATTTGGTATGGTAGTAGTTTAGGCTCTGGATTAAAACATAGGCCTTTGTGTCCCGAAAAAGTACAGTATTCCTTCGGGATACGGCTGCAAGAAATTTAGTATGCGGGGAGTTTTGTGGGAAAAAAACCGATCTAGCTAGAATCCCTCGGAAGCTGCGCATTTTTTTAAACTTAATGTGTGTTTTCTTTTGTCGTGCTACGACATATCAATAATTTCGTCTCTATTATGTCATTGGCAGTTTGGTATGACTGTGTATGTGCATTTTTGCATTGTTCGAAAATTTGCAATGTGGTGGGTTAAAATCCCGGTCAGATAAATATTTTTGTGATTCTTTTTGTTTTATAAAATTTATTCGAAATTTACCCAGGTAGGTAATGTTTATTAATACGTGAAACGAAAACCCTGTACTCTTTTTTACGAAACAAAAAGAAAAAGTCGAACGGAGGAGTATGAAATATGGGACAGTTACATTTTATATGGAGGAGTGAGTGAGGAGATGAGGAGGAGTAAAAATGCTTAAATAATAAAAAACATACTACCTCAGATTATTAACACACTAACGCGCGTTTGACACACACAATTCTCTTACACATTTACGTTTGTCAATCTGTCTTTCACATTCAAATAGACGACACGTACATTTTTACTTCGTATCTAAGAGACAAACGAACGGCCTAATAAAGTCTAAAGTTGAAGATTAAACGAATTATGGTTTAATTTCGACCTCTAATCCAAGCGACCACTAGTAACTTTTAAAATGTTGGGAAGTTAACCTCTGAGTCTGAAAACTAATTTAAATCCTTTCATATATATATATATATCTCTCTCTTTCTCTCTCTCTGTATGTATACTACATTATTTACAATCAAGATCGAGCTGAACTGATGACGACACACGTCTATGACAGATGTTTCGTCAGACATTTCACTGGCGTCTGACATTTCTTTTTATGAAATTCGCCTCATCATGCATTCAGCGCACGCGGTGAAAGTGACTCCAGTGACACCACTCGGCAATCGGCATGGATCTATTCGCCAAAGCATTTGCTAAGTGCTAGGTACTTGACGATGACAGCAGATCATACATCACATGATCTGGGGCTCTAAAAAGGCTACTTTAGGTGTTTCATATGTTTCATATATTTTTTTCCATCCACAAAAATGGTGAAATGGTAAAATGGCTACATGGTTCATCCGATTTCATCATATTAGAAAATATCAATGTTGACAGTTTTCAATAGAAATGCGTAAAATGGCGCACATAATACAAGTTGAAAAAAAAAAAAACATAATATGAAACACCTAAAAAGTGGCCTTTCTAGACCCCCAGATCATGTGATGGATGATCTACTGTCATCGTCAAGTACCTAACTGATGACTAGATATCCCATGATTCTCGAGGCGGTTCGGTCCTCGTGTTGCCAACAAATCTTCCGCCGCATTTCATCGCGGTTGCTGTAACTAAGCCAAAAAAGTCGGTATAAAGTATAAACTAAAATGATAAGAAACCACGACTTAATACGTAAATGTAATTTAATTTACAACTACTTGGCCCTACCAACATTACCGCCCTATCGCGCGATTTCCGTGCGTTTCCACCGTGTAATTGGCAATGCGGCAAGGTCGCAAGGCAATTTTGCCAAAAAAATGACAAGGAGATTTATCAAGCGACTCGCAACCCGCCTAATCGAAAATCGAAAAATCGAGAAAATCTCCCATAAATGGCAATTCGGCGAGGTCGTATTAACTGAGATCCGCCAGACCCCCCTTATATTCCTACTGATCAAACGTATATCATATTGTCGTATTAGTGTGTACAATGAAACAATGGGATTATAAGGACCAGGAACGCAAGTCGCAACACCAGAGGAGTTACAAGTGTAACTCCTCTGGTGTTGCGAGTGTCCATGGGCGGCGGCAATCGCATACCATCAGGCGATCCGGATGAAAAAAGTGATGACTAATACAGAATACTATACTACTGAAACATAATATATTTATTGATGCCTCCTGCTAGAATCTCACAAGCTATCTGTCATGCCAGCAGCCAGTACCACAGTACGTTAGGTGCGGAAGTTCGTACTTGTTGGCCGGCTGCCTGCCTCTGCAGCAGGTCCCTGACGGCTGACACCACACCTCATCTTAGCCTATATCGATTTTTAACTATACTTGAGAACCTACAGCAAAACTATTCTAGACTATAAACTATATCAGAACCCCAATTCCCGTTTTAACTGAGACTCTCAATTTAATTTCAATGAATCTCGTCTTGATATCATAAACTGATTTTTGGAGTTTGGATGATGGATCAATCAAGACGCGTTGGAATCCAAGATTTTCATAATTCGTATTATGTTTCTTAAATCGCAGATATTACAATATACATAAATCAAATGTCATTGTCAAAATGACATTCTTTGGATAAATCTAAATTTATCCGTCATGTTTTAAATTACGTTGTGTTGCTCTCCTTGAAGAAGTTAATTTAAAAGTACATTGAAAAAAAAGGAAACAAAATAGTTACTATATTATGAAGCTATATTTACATGTAATGTACATAGTGCTGGCCCACGCCTCATACGTTTCTAGAGCATCATCTTTACGCGTTTAAAATATCAGTAGGTAGAATGGAACAAGTTGCCGCTCGACCGGGAATCGAAACAAAATCGCTTAGCAGCGTCCTAGTGCAAAGCAAAATGTTTGGAAACTGGTCGAGCTGCGGGCTTAGCACGGCGATCCGAAGAAATAATTTTAAAGAATAATCTATCCAAAACAGTTCTTAATCCATGGTAACAAGGTCGTCAATAGAAGTCAACATTTCTAAATAGTCATTTTTAAAATGGCTTCCGTCAAAAATAATCAAATATTCAAGTAAATGACTGAACGTAAATAAACTATTTGTCTTCGACCGCCATGATGTGGAGTAGTTGACATTATTGTAAGACTATTTGACATTGAAATAAGAAAACGTTTCTACTTTAACTGTCAAAAGAGGCCATTTAGTGAGCTCATGCTCGGGAAGAAAAGAAATGTTGTTTCTCATAACGACGATGCATCGAATAAGAACTATTTTGCTCCGAATAGTATTAAGGTTTCTTCAATTTGACATTTTCGACAATTTGTCGATTCTTCGGTGTTTCTAGCATGCTAAGTCTGCAGTAACGAGGCAGGAACAAGATAAGAATCCATTGACTATATTATATACTACCTGGTGCCCGCAACATCGTCTGCATAGAACTAACGGAAACGGCACCCTATGATAAAGTAGCCTGTGACCTTAGAACGTCAGCTATATGCCATTGAAATCCGCGTAAAAATCGGTCCAGCCGTTTCAGAGATTAGCCGAACAGACAGACAGACGGACATTCTAATAATTGATTTCTTATTGTAAGTACCATATATACTTTCATATGCATTTACGTACTGAAAAGCTGTTAATTTCAAATTACAAACAGACACTTCAATTTTATTTATTTGTATGTATAGATATCATAGGATATTTTCTTTTGTTATTTTCTACTCTTAAAACAATACTTATGGATAGATAAACGTTGTCTAAGATCTTAGACGTGGAGGTTTAGACGGAGCGTCTCGGTAAGACCTGTAAGCTTCTTACATAAAATGAATGAAAAGTCAGCTATTGATCTTACATGGCTTATCTTAATCCGAGATTTGAGCAATGAGCAATTCTAAGACTCAGCGCAGATCGGATCGCCCGCGTCTGATCGCTGGGGCGCGCTACCACAATTTTTTAAATTTCAGTAGCAACTATCAAGCGACTGTCGTCACTGTCGTTGTCAGTGGTAATAGACTTTTAACTGTGTGGGGTGTACGCAGTGTTACAGGAGCGGGAGATGTCTCGAATCGCCGTCTCGTAGCGACGACAAGATCGCTGATGCCACTAGGCGGGCGGGTTGCGGGCGCTGTGTGCGCGCCGCGAGCGCGCTGCGTCTCAGCGTTGCGGTCCCACTTACACGCCCGAGGAACGCGCCCGCCTAATGTGGGGTCAGCCTTATAGCGAAATGCGAATGTCGGTTACAAGTGTAATAAAAAAATTAATTAATTAAGTAACTCCCGAAATGTGAAACATTTATTAGCAATTATAGCTAGGAACACTCTCTATCATGTCAGCTTTCAAACAAAAATGAAAACTAGATCAGAATCGTCTCATCCGTTTGCCACATACAGATGTCAAACTTATAACAGCCCTCTGTTTGCGTCGGGTAATAATAAAACAAAATACTAGTAAGTGTCATTTCACACCGAAACGCGACGCGGCGCGCACTTTTCGAGACTAGCGATTCAAAATTGCCACGGAAAGACACACAGACAGACAGACAGTCACGTTAAACTTATAACAACCCCCTGTTCTCGTCGTGTTATAAAGCGTATCAGATTCAAGACGCTGTCGCGGCCGCGTGTACGCGGTAGCGCGTATGCACCGAGCGTCCGAGCCCAATTCAACAGGGACACTCTTTATTTCCCCGCAGTCGGTTAATTCTACGAGACTCATAAAATATATTAACGACACAATATTGACAGTGTGTGAAGTAACGACTCATGAAGTGAATATATGGCCCAGTTTATGTATACATACGATGACTGAAATTAGTTTCGCGTAGTAAGCTAAATATTATATTACATGGTGTGATTGTTTTGGCTGCTTATATACTGAAGATTTTGGATTCGGCGGAACTTTTGGTGAAACCGATTTGAAGGTGAAATTTGGCACTGATATAGAGTAGACCAAGAAGAAGGACGTGTGCTCATTTCATCGCGACAAAATATACGGTTTGCGCGAGATTTTCCTTAGCGCGCAAGAGGTCGCGGTAAACTCTTTCGAAAGAGAAATATAAAAACTTTGTAACATTTCCGACAGCCCAAAGTCTACGTAGAAAATTATTTTATAATACTTATGATATCTCTTTGAGAGGCGATCTGTTTGCTCATTTGCTTGTTCGTCATAAAAACCAGCACCTTAATACGATGTATTATTCATCGGCATTTTGCATTTGACTGCTTACGTAATCGAAATTACTTTTCGCACAATTCAATTTCGCACAAATTAAATAATCTCACATGAAAGGTTAAAGAAGCTGCCGATTGCGGAACGAACTAAAACGAACGAATGAACGAACATGAATAAAGCATGAGGCAGGAGCAGAACCGATCGGAGATGCTGAGGGGGAAAATTAAATTAGCGACTGCAAACAGTCATATCGGAAAATGAAATAATACCAGGGAAAATTGAGGATTATTAGGTCCTACGGCTTTACAGAAGACCAATTTTAATTCATTTTTATTATTATAATTATTTAATGCAGCACAATAATAATAAGTAGAGTTCGCCCTGGGGTTAAGGTTAGCTCATAATAACTCATATACTTTTTAAGTTTGCACGTTATAATTTTGCCTCTTAAATAGAAAAAAGTGAATCGCGCTCGCACAACCCAAACAGAAGGTAGAACTATGACATTTGGAGAGTATATTTAATTTACATTGTAGACGCGCACTAAGAAGGGTATTTTGAAAAATTCCACTCGAAAAATCTCGAAATAATGTTTGCCTAGAACTCCGCTTCAAGGCCGCGGCTTTGGATTTGCAGGCTGGACGGTGATGGCGCTTAAAGTTACCTTATTAGAACTTACCAGCGCACGTGACGAATAAGATGCTCTATTTTTTCCCCGACCTTACAGATTCCCGGCCTTACAGATTCCTAGCCTTACAGATTCCCGGCCTTACAGATTCCCGGCCTTACAGATTCCCGGCCTTACAGATTTCCGGCCTTACAGATTCCCGGCCTTACAGATTCCCGGCCTTACAGATTCCCGGCCTTACAGATTCCTAGCCTTACAGATTCCCGGCCTTACAGATTCCCGGCCTTACAGATTTCCGGCCTTACAGATTCCCGGCCTTACAGATTCCCGGCCTTACAGATTCCCGGCCTTACAGATTCCTAGCCTTACAGATTCCCGGCCTTACAGATTCCCGGCCTTACAGATTTCCGGCCTTACAGATTCCCGGCCTTACAGATTCCCGGCCTTACAGATTCCTAGCCTTACAGATTTCCGGCCTTACAGATTCCCGGCCTTACAGATTCCCGGCCTTACAGATTCCCGGCCTTACAGATTCCTAGCCTTACAGATTCCCGGCCTTACAGATTCCCGGCCTTACAGATTCCCGGCCTTACAGATTCCCGGCCTTACAGATTCCCGGCCTTACAGATTCCCGGCCTTACAGATTTCCGGCCTTACAGATTCCCGGCCTTACAGATTCCCGGCCTTACAGATTCCCGGCCTTACAGATTCCTAGCCTTACAGATTCCCGGCCTTACAGATTCCCGGCCTTACAGATTTCCGGCCTTACAGATTCCCGGCCTTACAGATTCCCGGCCTTACAGATTCCAGGCCTTACAGATTCCCGTCCTTACAGATAAAATTTTCTGTTTCAGCAAAATGTACCGTCTCGTGTTAGTAGCGCTGGGAGTGCTGATCGGACACCATGCCCTGGTAAGAAATATTGTTTTTTAAGATATATTTATACTACTTTTATAAACGCGAAAGTTTGTGAGAATGGATGGTTGGATAGATAGATAGATGGACGTTAGTTACTCTTTCACTCGAAACCTACTGAACGGATTTAAATGACATTTGGTATAGAAGTAGTTTAAGCCGTGGATTAATATTTAACACTTAAGCTACTTTTTAGCCGAAAAAGGTACAGTGTTCCCGTAGGGTACTGTATATACGCGGGTGGAGCCGTTAGCCGAGCGGGCGAGAGTTAGTATATTATATTCTAGACACAATTATCTAAAATGTTAACGTATGAGATGTGATGAATGTGATGGAAAAAGCTCCTAACACTCAAGTCTCTCCAATCGTGGTCGTTTCTACTTAGCATCAGTTAGGTCCAGGAATCTAGCATTTATCTAAATCAAATGATTTAGAGACTTGGAAATCGGTGATGATTGTGATGTGTAAACGATTTCCGTTTTTAACTTTCTAAAAATGAATTCACAACAACATCCTTTTGTTAAACTCCTCGAAGTCAAAGCCGCGGGGCGCAGGCGTCACGGCGTGGATGTCAGAAATCTGTAATTATTCACGAATATGAATATTCATTCGCTTTCACCCTGTCGAACCGGCGTTTTGGCCCCGCTACCGCCTACCCCCTCCTCGCCGTGACGTAACCTGGATCATGGATGTAACCTACTTCAGCCAAACATCATCATGAAGATTATATTACAAAATCCAAAACCAAACTTTGTGAACTAGTCGATAAAGCTCAATTTGCTATGAATGACAACATGTACTCGCCTAGCCTAACTGGGCCCTTAAGGCCTCCACAGACGAGAGGCCGATCGTTTCAGGTAGAACTGACGTCAGTTTGGCCTGAACAGATTCGAGTACAAACACGGAAAAAATCGCATCCGACCCAACTGGCATCAGTTCGGCCTGAACGGATTCGAGCACACCCACGGCAAAATCGCATCAGTTCATTCTGGTCTGCCGCGAGCTACGGTCGTGTTTAATAATTGCGGTATAATTAAACACCGCGAAAACTCACTTCGCTTGTACACGACACACGCCCGCACGGCCGCGGCTCTGGCGAGAACTGAGGCGATTTGTCCACACATGGTCCGTTCAGTCCATCTGTACAGTTACAGTTAGTTATTTTACAAAAGTTTTACTACTAAATTAAGTATTTTATTCCCTCCTTAGTAGGAATTTAGTTGTTAGTAGTGTTTTAGTAGGTAAGAGCCAGACAGTGATCATATGCAAAATGGTCTAGGTTAGGCACAATAAAAACACCTTATCACAATAATACATTCGTCCGTAATTTGCTTAAAACTACCCGTTTAATTACTATATACGTAATATTTTCTCGTATATTTTAATTTAGCCGGTAAAATTTAATAAAATTCAATGTACTTTTTAACACGCTTTTATTAGCTGGGGTTGTATGTATGTATGTAACGGAATCTTTGAGCTTAATTTTCACCGGTTTCTAGACGTCTGATCAACTTGAAACTTTGCACACGTCTTAAGGGCCGATGACAATGCAATAACCTGATAAAAATTTTCTAAGCGTGTTTTTTTAGTTTTTTTAAACTATTATATTATTTATATCAATATTTTTTTAATATAACAAAAACTAAAATAAAGTTAAGTAGTTTTTTTTAAGTTTTCAGTATTATTTTAGTAGTTTTTAGTAGAAAACGACGCGATTAGTATTTTCGCAAAAAAAGAGCTGGCAACACTGGAACGAATCGCTTCAGTCCATCCGGCCGACTGATGCGATCTCGAAATTGCACACAGACGATACGATTTTGCATCCCTTCAGGCTGAACTGAAGGAAAACCGAACCGTATATGGGGCCCCTTAAAGCTTTACTTTCGTTGATAGGTTTGGATCCTTATCCGAACGAATATTATAAACGCGAAGTTTATAATATGCATGTGTGTGTGGATGTTTGTTACTCTGTCACGCAATAACTACTGAACGGATTTTAATGAAATTTGGCATGGTAGTAGTTTAGACTCCGGGTTAACACATAGGTTTTTTATCGCAGCAAGGTGTACGGTTCCCTCTGGAACATCTAGTAATCCGTATAATGTTGCGGTTCGGTTGATAACAGTCTGCTCCAATTGTATACCTATTAACCTACACAGCTAACGATTTCATTAATTTAGATTAAATGACGAATTAATACGCCTTTGTTAACAAAACATGTAAAGGAAAAGGAAAATTATGATAAATCTTCACTTGCAAAATCAACCTGACTTCAAAATTATGAAGATTGAGTAGAGAAATAGTTAAAATTTTAGCCAAATTTAAAAGGTATTATTTAGAAAATAAGTTTTATTTCATACATTTTTGTGCATTTTTTCTTTGAAAGTCGGTTTATTTTTTTGTTCAAAAATAATAATTCTATTGGTATACATATTAGATACTTTCATAATCTAAATTCTTCTCATCTTCCAGGTGTCAGCGAAGCAGCAGGTGAAGCTGTCCGACTCGTACCTGCCGGTGGCCATGCAGGTGATCGCACACCTCACCGACCAGATGTCCTTCGAAGCCAAGGATGAGATCCCCCCGCCTAAGCCCACCAAGAGCACCACGCAGCGCCCGCCGTACGTATAATAATATCTATTCATATCTACATGGACGCTCCCACGCCACGTCAATCTGGACCCGTGGTAAGTTCTCGAAGAACTTGTGTTCGTGTACCATACAACAGAAAGATATTTAATACTTTTATATTATACACAAAATTAATACACATAACACATCCATGAGTCATGACCCTGGAACTTAGTCAACTTTTTTCGTCCTTTGGCGGAATTCGAACCCGCGACCTCTGACTGACGCACTCAACCGGCAGGTCGATTCTGATACTGAAATCTTACAATAATACAGATTCGATGTACCCTCGATATGGTTATACATCAAAATGGTATTCTCATAAACTTCAAACCAACGTTTAAAGCGTTCTGATTGGTACAAACTCCAAAAATCAATGTATGATATTTAACTTCGACTATCAATTTACTGGCAATGAATTATAAATAGATAATTCATTTATAATTCATTGATAGTAAATTAAAAGTCTAAGTTAAATACGACAATTCTAAGTTAAATACACTTGGAACTGCTCTCAATTCTCGTGTTTAAAGTAGACTTACATTTTACTTTGATTGTATTACAAGTGAAGGGACTTGTTATCATAAACTGATTTTGTGACGTTTGGACCAATCAGGGCGCGTTAGACGCTGCTTTAACGTTTACGAGAGTACCGGTTTGACAGTTTTGGCGTGTCGGGACTTGATTGGAATTGTATTGTTGCAAGTTTTATTTAGCAGAATTGACCTCTAGTGTAGCGCACATCCACTCCCAGTCCTTACAATCCCTAACGCCCTAGGCGCCAATTTCAACCAATAAATATTTTATTTTATTGAAATTGACCCTGAGGGCGTGTTATTGTACGAGTACTTTGCTATTTCATTATCATTAGTTAATTAATATACTCACATAACAATATGTTTATATTACTGTATCAACTATTTTCACTGGAACAATAGTTAAATTAAATGATGCTCAAGTCATATTGCTGTCCTTGTCATTTCGGCTGGCAGAGACGGCGACAGCCTGTGAACAGGAGGGCTCTTAATTTTGATTAGCGTTTCGACATTTAGCCAAATAGATAGTATTCGTTCTACTCTTCGGCAAATTGGTACCTACATATTATACATTATGTAAGTAAGTACCTGAAACTTTATTTAATGTAGGTACAAAGTAGGTATTGAAATATTTTCCGATCTCTGGGCATCCCAGTCGGTCTACTCGACATTATTTTGAACAGCATTTCCTGACTATGTTCATAATATATTATTCCATATTTTACAAAGTTTTCCCTATAGAAAACTTGCATGTTATACATAAGCCTTAAAATAACGCGCTTGTTGCCGGGCTTTTGAGTCAAAGCGTTTGCTTGTTGTTTTTTTTCAGTTTAATATTCATCCAGCCAAAAGTATCGGACATAATATTATGTATCACTAAAATATTTTACAGAAAATTAATACGTTTTTATGTAGTATTTTTAACAAAATTTCGTCATAATTTTAATAACACAGGTTCAGTTCACACCTAGACGAGACCATACCCGACACGGCGCTGCATTTTCAAGATAGCGATTCAAAATTGAACTTTATACACTACACAAGAAGATACACTTTTGCATGAGTTCGAATGTCAAACTAGACCGCTGTGCGGCGCCGCTCTTACAGCGAAACGTGTATTCTTGTGTGCTGTGTGGCTCCTTGTGTGCTGAATAAAGTAAAATGCGGCGCTGCGTCGCGTATCGTGCCGTTTCGTTGTGAGCTGACCCCAAGTAGAATTACCTGCCACTTAAACTATTATCTCCCTGTTCCAGAGACCAAACCACCCCGTACCACCGACCGGGGCTGTTCGGCCCCCCGTCACCCCCTCGCCACAGGTGGTATATGGCGAAGAACCCCCCCTACGTCCTCCTTCCAATGCAGCACAGCTTCTTCCAGTACTCCTTCCTGGAGCCCAAGGAAAAGAAGAAGGAGGAACCCCTCCTATCCGCCCACACGGAGCAAGTAAACCCCATAGGGGACCCCACTCCCGATGTGCCCCATCTTCTTCCACCACTGGACGACATGAAGATCACGAGCCGCTCGGAAAGTGCCGAGGAGCTAAACGAAGAAAATCTGCAGTACCTGTCGCCGAATGTGCGAGAGATGATCCGGATGGCCAACGACCCAGACGACGACAGGGTCGTGGACACTTTCGGGAGTTTGAGAGGCCGCGGCAACCCTCCGGAGCCGAAGCCCAAGGGCAAGCTGTCCTCCACCAACCTCAGGCTGCTGCTGCTGTACGACCTGTTCAGCAGGGACGCCAAGAAACAGAAGTTGAATAGCTTCGTGGTAATATATAATATTAGTTGTTTGTTATAGAAATCTTTTATGTCAGGGTCAATTCACACCGAAATCGAGACATTACGCAACGCAGCGCTACTCAATCCCGAATTTTGTTCAAAACACAAGACACATGATATATTATAAGAGTTGGAATGTCAAATTGCACCGCGCCGCACAGCGCAAGTGGAGTGTATGACTGATGTCTTATGAAACGTGTATCCTTTTTGTAGTGAATATATAGTTCAATTTTTAATAGCTATCTCAAGAATGCAGCGCCGTCGCGTATCGTCCCGTTTCGGTGAGAACTGACCTTTAGTTTCAGCATGGATGCCTGGCTAGCACAGTTGAAATACATATGACGCGACGCGATAAATTTCCCTCGTAGGTTAATGTCAAATGTATGGATTATTGATAAACCATAGTGTCACATGTATCGCGTCGTGTCGTTTGTGCTAGCCCGGCAGATGCGTGTGTAGTTCACTATCTGTTATGAGCGATAATTTCAAAACTATGGATGAGCTGTGACGTACATTTGACAAAACAGATCTTCATACAAGAAAAAGTTGCGCCATCTTCATTTTACCATACCTCAAGTGTCAAAATGGCCCCAAAACCCCCAAAAGTGGGGCCATTTATGTGGGGACAGTGTTAGCCTCGACGTGCCTCGTCTGTAATATATAGGTAGGTACGTCAATGATTAAGAATCATTTCAATCAACAATTCGCACCATAGGTGCCAATTTCATCAGAGCCTGTTAAATTTAATCGTTAATTAGATATGATGTTATCTCTCGTTCTCCGCACTAATTAAAGAGAGGACATGATATCAAGACAAACGATTTAACACGAACAGACGTTTTTGAAATTGGGAATTAAATCTCGAAGTGCCCATTTGACGTTGTTATTGACCAATATCGAATGCAATAATTCGATCAAATAGTATCCCAATAGCCGTAAAATAAGATATCCCCTGTGTCTCGGACGGGGCCATAAAATTGGTAACGACGTACATCGCGTCCCTCGTAGCCACATAAAAGTTCCCGGCCCGTAAACTCGGAGCCATCCAAGGAGTTGAATTTGTTAGATAAGTCCTAAATAACTGTAAATTTTATTTTATTTTTTGAAACACATGGAAATCTTACAGCTAGATACAATAGAGTTAGAAACAGAATACACAATTACTAAGCCAATTAAAAGTTTTTGCTAGTAAATGAACCATAATTCCGCTGATAAATCAACCATAATTGGTGAGAAATCATATAAGAAACACATATAAGAAAGTAGAAAAATGTGAGCATTTTTCACTTTACACTAAGCGGGGTTACCTATATTATTGATTACATAGTATTTTCCACACTTGAAGTAAAAAAGATACCATTAGGTTTATTGTCCGGAATGGGAAAATTCAGAGCATTGAAAATAGAACTCAGCGCTAATAAGATAGAGTTGAAAACCGAACACACAAGTGTCGAGTCAAATATCAATGTCGTATAATTATATGACAGCTCGACACTTGACACTTCGATTTTCAACTCTATTGTATTAGCGCAGTTCTATTTTCAGTGCTGTGAATTTTCTCCGGTTTGCGGATAATATAGTCCCAGCCATCCCTTATTAATAAAAATATTTAAAACGATGATTAGCAAATCAATATAGTCCTGTCTTTGTCAGACAGTTACCAAGCAGGTGACGAAGACATTGATTATAGGTAATCCACTAGTTTGAATAACTTCTATGAATACAATACGTATGTAATGTACGTATCATATTACGTGACCACTTTTTACCCATTTTTACCCTCTTCCTCCCCACGGTGACCATCCGTAGTATATGCCGATACCTCCCTCCTCCTAGAATGCAAGAAGATGTCGACTACGTGACAAAAACCTAAACCCCCTCCCCCACCCGGTGACCAAGCGTACCATTTTGAAGATACGTCACGTAATATGTAGTATATGGGTAGCTATGTTGTAGGCTTAGAAGCTCAGGACACTCAAACTCAAAACTCAAACTCTGAACATATAGGTTATTAAATAACACTTATAGAATTGTCCCACGTGATCCACCGGTGCGGGAACTGGCCCGGCGAGAAGAACCGGCGCGGCGTAAGATACTCAAAATGACAACAATATTCTCTCGATGTACTTAAGCATATCTGAGGATTTAAATCCTTGGTGTCCTACGTCACTCGGCCAATCCCGGCAGCAGTTTAAGGGATGTGTGTATCGATTAAACTTGATGGACGTGACAATATGAGCGGTGAAGCATTAGCGGGATTGTGAAGGTAGAAATCTCTGCAGATCTAAATAGGCCACTTCGAGTGTTTCTTATTACGTTTATAATTTGTTTCATTTGACAAGACAATGAGTGAATTATTAAGTTAGTGTCAATTCACACCGAAACCAACCGCAACATGGAGCTGCATTTTTAAGATAGCTTTTCAAAATTTAACTTTATTAATTACACACGATTCATAATTCAACACATCGTAAGAGTTCGAGCGTCAGGTTACACCGCGCTGCACAGCGCATGTGCAGTGTATGATCGATATCATATGAGACGTGTATCTTTTTGTGTAGTGAATAAAGCTTCAATAGCTATCTTAAAAAAGCAGCGTCGCGTATCGTCACGATATGAACTGACCCTTAATTCATCAATTTTACCGTTTTCAATAGAAATGGCACACATAAGAATGGCATTATTGCCAAATATGAGAATTGGTAAAACTTACAGTAAGAGCAACTTCTTCAATTCGTATTAGTGTTGTATTTTTTTTTTATCTATGGACGCTTCACACCACGTCAATCTGGACGGGCTAAGTATCCTTAGAACTTGTGTTACAGGTACCAGAAAACGGGAAGTATATTTAATACTTTTATACTATACATATATTTAAGATTTTTATTATATTATACACATATTTAATACACATCCATGACCCAGGAACACAGAAAAAATTTTTGTTCCTTCGGCAGGATTCGAACCCGCGACCCCCGACTTGAGCACCAACGCGCTGAATCACTGAGCCACAGAGGTCGTCAAGGTATATTTGATTCTGGCGATTCACTTGACGTGGATTTGTCGCCGTTTCTGACCTGCTGATCTTACAATATACAGACATAGTGAGTCTCAGTGGATACAGTCGCTCCAACTAGCTTAATATATATTTCACACGTTGTAGGTTACTAGCGTAATAATAGGTAGTGTTTTCACAGAAAAATTATATCTTCGTGATTTAATCTCTGCCGAATCTTTACCGAAAATCTTACCATCTCTGGTCAACGATCTTCGATCGATTGCTTTTTTTGTGTTCCAGGGTTTCTCCGACGAAGTGATGAAGAACCTCGTGGACTCCTCCAGCGGCGGTGCGCGGGCGCAGCTCAGTATGGCGCTGTCCAACATGTTGTCCCGCCACGACTGCACGCACGACTACGCCAACAACCGCGCGCGCGAGATGGTCGCGGAGCTGGCGAGGGACGAGTCGCTCCTGTCGACCGAAATCCGGTACCTCCAGCCGCTGATTTATAAGTACTAAGTCTGAATATAGTGTATAATATATGAGCTGTTTTATTTACTAGCTTTTGCTCGCCTGCATTAATAAAGTATCCCACGGGAACACTGTTACACACTGTACAGGAGATGAAAGTAGCCTATGTGTTATTCCAGAGATTAAACTACTACCATACCAAATTTCATCAAAATCCGTTTAGTAGATTTTGCCTCAAAGACTAACAAACATCCATCCATCTATCCTCACAAACTTTCACATTTATAATATTAGTATAATAATAATAATAATAATAATATCTATGGACGCTTCACACCACGTCAATCTGGCCCTGTTCTAAGTATCCGAAGAACTTGTGTTACAGGTACCAAAAAACGGGAAATATATTTAATACTTTTATACTATACATATATTTAAGATTTTTATTATATTATACACATATTTCATTCATATTTAATACACATCAATGACCCAGGAACACAAAAAAACTTTTTGTTCCTTCGGCGGGATTCGATCCCGCGTCCCCCGGCTTGAGCACCAACGCGCTGAACCACTGAGCCATAGAGGTCGTCAAGTAGTTTAGTAGGATTAGTAGAATAGTAGAAGGCTACATAATATCTTGACGACAAACATCTGATGGGCTTAGGAACGTTGTTACAGGCATGATGCGTGGGATACACGAGGCTAGATTTTTAAGCCAGGACAGCAGGCTAGTTCTTTACTAAACTGACTTGCTAACCTGGCAACTTCTTCTGCTTACTAGCTGATGAAATTAAGCTAGTTTTGTCTACACGAAGCTAGGTTGCTGTCCTGGCTTCAATAATGGCTCGGGTTCCTCGAGGCTAGTCCTCGTGGAACCCGGGCATAGCTTACGCTTTTCCACGCCAATGTAAAAAGTATATTACAGTCTGAAACTGGTGTTACTGGCAGATACTGCAGAATGTCTGAAAATTCAACATGCAAGCGAAGATAAAAATTTCAGATATAAGCTATGATTATTTTTTAAACTACTTTCCAACTGGCGTCGTGTAATACAGACGTGTGTCATGTCCGCCTAGTTTAGCCACCGGTCTCCCACAAACCCCCTGTTACCTTAGATGTAGAATTACAACTGTTTTGTGTTGTTCTTGTGGTGAATAAAATAAATGAATTTTTATTTTATTTTAAGATCCTTTGTCTCACAGAAAAATCCTCACTAAAAACTTATCTTGGAAATGTAAAACGAAACAATATTAATATTCCTGGATGTGGCGCTGGTAAAGAGTTTTCACAAAGGTGTCGCAGTTTTATATTCTCTAACGATATTTCCCGACCGGTTAAAACTTATATTACAAACTGCGGCTAACCCGCTGTGAATTTTAAATTTATGAAGTGAAACTGCTTTAGCGGCGTTGAGTGTGAAATTTTAAGGACCTCACGATTTTGGATATAACGCCATGTCGGAAGCTACTTATACTTCTTACATAACAACTTAACTTTGTAAAGTACAGCTCACTGCTCAATACACAAAATGTCACTTCTGCCATGTGTACTCTGTAGTCGTCATGTTTCTTCCTTTGTAAGCTTTACTTCGTATTTAAGCTTTATTTCTACTAACTCGCAGACTTTTCAGTGCCCGGTGTCGTGAATCGCTTACTATTAGGCAATCTGTATGATCGTTTGGTGCTCTTATTACAAAAAAAACAATAGGCTTTATGTTCTAGTCAGAGGCAGAGGCCACGGAGCAAATCACCGCACACTTCTCAGCCTCGCGGGAATCCTTACATGACGAGGGGCGAACCTCATCGAAGTATAAATTTCATATCTAAAAGAATCTTCCAGCAGGAAGTCATCAGGATATTTATTCCACACGTGACACGACCCTCGGGATACCGATTCCACTTCACGTACAACTTTAAGGAGGCTTTTACAAAAAATTAAATGTCGATGCTGAATTGTACCAATACTTTATTAACCTTTATGTAATTGACATTTCAATATTTAAATAACTCGAACATTCTCCGACGGAAAATTACACGATAATTTCTACTAGGTATATTGAAACAAGATAATTTTTTACAATTGCAAGAAAATTTACTTCAAAGTCCTTTGTAACTATATTTTTACCCGACTACGGCGAAGCCAAAAGAAAAAGTAATGATTTTCTCAGTCTATGTACGTATGTATTTTTATTCCATTGCACCGTAGTGCCTAAACTACTGATCCGATTTGAATGAAGGTGGTGTCAATAGATATTTTTCGAAGTTATAGTTTTTAACTTTTGATTAATTCAAATTACTTCAGAGTACTTACCTATTTTATTTATAGAGTAGTTATTTTATTACACCACATTTGGTAGTCATGTTACTCATCAATCTGGTTATAGCCCATAAAACTACTTGAATTTCAATACTTTACATATGATATTTTATGACACAAAACATACAAACAAGGAGAATATTATTTTACATGGCTCATAAAAGTGATGAAAATAACTGCATCAAATATAAAACCGATAAAAAAATCCAAAAATAAAGAAAACATTCCCAAAAACATGCAAAATATATTTTAAACCAACTTTGCAACAAAAATTGCAGATTAGAATCACGTAGCTAGATAGCCATACACCGTACAAGTCTTTCGTCCAATCGACTTGGTCAGTTCGATTGGATCAGTTAAGCCTCGTTGACACGATCAAAGTACGCTTGGATAAAGTTTTAGTTTTGGATTTCTACTTGGACAATACTCGTGTTGTATCAACAGGTCGTTCTTGGATAACAGCGTCCGATCCCAGTTGACTAGGACGGTGTCATAATCATGCAAGCTAGCTCGTATGAGGGAACTTGGACAAAGTGTACTCGTACTTTGATCGTGTCAACGCGGGTTTAGAACTGACAGTGCATGGGCGTGGATTGGCATGACGGTCTTCGTCTGGAACTGATCCAATCGAACTGATCGAACGATTGGACGATAGACTGCATGACGTTTGGCTAACGCAGTAACTATGTATTAATCTGTGGTATGGCTAAAAGCAAAAAGCTAAAACAGAACTCACTTTTTGTTGAACTAAAGTTTTAACTCTTAAGAAATATCTGTAATTTGCAAAAAAATGTAAGTATTTATAACCTCAATTCCACTGAGTGTTTCTCCTCTTTGTGACTGTGAAAACTTATCATTACTTATGTTTTATGTAAATAAATAAATAATATTTGTTTTTTTTATTCGCCAACTAAACTGTCGAACTCCTGCTTGCGGAAAACAGCGACACTATGCCGCCGTATACAAAAGTGAAGAAGCTACCGATCAGCTCCAGTATATACACGAAGGGTCCATCCCTTGGCTGGTGGTAGGAGGAATCGTCTTCAATATCATCTTCTTCAAAGTCAAAAGTTTCTGTATCTTCATCACTTGTGTTACTAGCAACCGTAGCATTTTCGCTAGGTAAATAGCTGGAGAATAGTGTTATCTTCTCTGGCTTTATGTCTATCTTCTTTAGAGCTTCAAGTGATAGTTCCTCTACGTCTTTCGTATGTGATATATCGTTGTCCACCATCAGATCAGTATTGCTCTCTTCGGGGTCGTCTAAAATCTCGACATTCTTCCATGGAGCTTTGGTTGTCGATACTGACGTCGCAGTGCTATTGCCGTATATGCCACTATTGCCAAAGCCTAGGAAACTGAAAATGGGGAAAAAAGTCTTATTAATTTTTTTTCTGTGTAATGTCTTCGTTATAAGCCTTGATTTTCCACAAATGGGAAGAGTCAAGAGACCTTAGTCCCCAAAAATAGGAAAGTTAGTAGGTGGTGATGCTAATGACAATAATGAAATTATTTTTGTCAAAGTTAAGCGCACCTGACACTCATAATAAATAATCTAAAAGATAATCTTAGTTGAAATTGTACAGACGCTTGATGATTATCGCTAACCGCCCCATGGACACAACACAAGTGCATTGGCTACCTATTTTAAAGAGCCTATTAGACTGCACGTTATTCAGACAGTCTTAGTCTAAGCAGCGAAGCTAATAAGTGTGACAGCTTTACCATAAATTGAGACAGCAAGATCGGGCTTACTGTCTTAGAGTCTGAATGACAAGTGGAGTAATAAGAGCTTAACCCCTGATGAAAACAGAGGGGTGTTATAAGTTTAACGTCTGTCTGTGTGTCTGTCCGTGGGATTGTAGCTCCCAAACGGATGAACCGATTTTGATCTAGTTTTTTTTTGTTTGAAAGCGTCAGCTTTGTCAATGATCGAGAGTGCTCTTAGCTATATTTCATTATCATCAGCTCGCTTACTGCTTGACGATTCGGCGTTTCTTTTAGGCAGTGACATGGCTCTTACAAAACCGGCTGGTTTTATCGGGGAGCTTAAGAAACCAAGTTTAAGATAACCACCTTAACTCATATCAACAGAATAGTCACGAGCGCATTGCCCGCCTATTATCTTTTAGGCCGTGGTATCACTCGTATGGTATTACCTGTATATAGGCGAGGTGATTCTGTCGGCTATATTACTGGCGATCTGATGGTAGACATTCTGCTGGTGCTGGTGGGGCGGGGCGGAGGGCAGCGTGGTGTAGCTCACCACCACCTCCTCCGGCAGGCCGCGCGGGGAGACCTGCTGGAACACCTGGAATGATGGTAGTGAAAGTCAGTGATGGACTAGGAAAAAAGTGGAACAGGAGATCCTTTTTGTGAAATGACCAGGAAACGAGCCGACCCATTTGCCTGATGGTAAGCGATTACCGCCGCCCATGGACACTCACCATACCAGAGGAGTTACTTGCGCAGATGCGTTCCTGGTCCTTATAATCCCCAAGGCCCAACCAACCAACTCTTGGGCTTCCAACGCAAGGGCAACGCAACGCAAGTGTCATTTCACGCCTGTTTTCTGTGAGGCCGTTGTATTCATCCGGTCCAGCCAGCCCATTCGTGCCAAAGGAAAGCTCTCCCACGTTAAATAGTCCTACTAATGTTCATAACATTACTAATGTTTATCTCATACGCGAAAGTGTATGAGAATTAATGGATGTTTGTTGATTGTTTGTATCAAGCCATTCAACGGAGTTGCATTCAAAATGGATCGTAATGGATTGGGAGTAATTGGTATTATACTTAGTCTGGTCATAAATACTGTTACAATTAAAAACAAACAAAATATTACATTTGAATTTGGAATCTGTCATTTTTATATGATTGTTCATTGGGTTTTCTCATTTTGGCGCCAATACATTGTACAATATTTTGTGATATTAAAATGGAGTGGAGTGATAAAGAGAACCGAATCGCTGTGATTGCATTACACAAAGTAGGTATGGAGACAAATGTAATTTTTAAAACTCTTCATACGCTTGGTATTAGTAAAATGTTTGTGTACCGGGCTATTAATAGGTACAATGAGACGTCTTCTGTTTGTGACAGAAAAAGATTTGGCCGTCCATGTAGTGTTCGTACGAAAAAGGTTGTCAAAGCAGTAAGGGAAAGAATTCTGTCCGAAAGCAAAAGATTTTATCTCGGGAGATAAAGATAGCACCTAGAACCATGCCGCGTATTTTAAAAGATGACTTAGGAATTGCAGCCTATAATAGACATACTGGTCATTTCTTAACTGATAATTTAAAAAGAATAAGGTGGTAAATCGAAACAACTACTGAAGCGGTACGCAAAGGGAGGTCACAGAAAAATTCTGTTTACGGATGACAATTTTTTTACAATTGAGCAACATTTTAAGAAACAAAATGACCGTATTTATGCTCAAAGCTCTAAGGAAGCTTCCCAATTAGTCGACAGAGTCCAACGTGGGCACTATCCGACTTCAGTGATGGTTTGGTGGGGTTGGGTGGGGCTGAGCCAAACTTTTGTGAAAAAGGTATCAAAACATCAGCACAAGTGGATCAAGTACCATTCTTGAGAAGGTAGTGAAGCCCCTTAACAACACCATGTTCAATAACCAAGAATGGTCCTTCCAGCAAGACTCGGCGCCGGGTCATAAAGCTCGGTCTACGCAGTCTTGGTTGGAAACGAACGTTTCGGACTTCATCAGAGCTGAAGACTGGCCGTCGTCTGGTCCCGATATTAAACCGCTGGATTATTATTTATGGTCAGTTTTAGATAGTACGGCTTGCTCTAAACGCCATGATAATTTGGAGTCCCTAAAACAATCCGTACGATTGGCAGTGAAGAATTTTCCCATGTAAAGAGTGCGTGCTTCTATTGATAACTGGCCTCAACGTTTGAAGGGCTGTATTGCAGCCAGTGGAGACCACTTCAAATAAGCTTTTTATGTTTTAAATTGTTTTATATTTATGTATTAAACTAACACACTGTAAAAATAATAAGTTTTATTTGCAATAGAAATTTTTCTTTTCTTTGTTTAAGTATTTATGGCAAGACTCGGTTTATACTTCGTGAAAATATACCTAAGTACAGTTGTTTTTGGGAAATAACTTTACTAGTATCCTTGAAATTATATTTGTCAAATTCTAGTGATAAAATTACCCACTAATTTTAATGAGGGCGAGGCCATCGTCGAATTAATCATTTTACACAAATTACCTCTTGTTTTGAAATAGTACAGGAATACACTGTAAAAGGTTCGTTTGAAGAGAGCAACAACTATAGAAGTAACATCGAGTTGAAGACGGAAAAATTAAAAAATATTTTTTTCACGACTTTCACAAAAACTGCATATTTCTCGATGACACCGGTACTTTACAGCAAAATAAATTTCATATTCGCATTCAGCGACCACAAAGGAGGTGGAGGAGGAGGTGTCCTTAGCCACTCAGCTCGCCGTGGTCGGTCCACCTTGTTTTTTGGTCCCTTCCATTTTTCCTATTTGGCCAATTTTCAATTTTTATTTAATGCATAACCGACACACATAAAAAACAGTTTTTAAAGTTTTGTCTGTCCGTCTGTCTGTCTGTTTGTTCAGCCTAAGCTCTGTAACGGCTGGACCGATTTTCACGGGACTTGCACTGACAGATAGCTGATGTTATTAGGCTGCTTTATCTTACGGTTCCGTTAAAAAAGATATTATGTTTCCGTTAGTTGTACGCGAACGGAACCGCGGGCACCAGCCTGTACAAATATTATAAAGAGGTAAAGTTTGTGAGGTTGTAGGGGGTAATCTCTGGATCTACAGAACCGATTTTGTTACCAATAGAAGGCTACGTTATTTGTGAGTGACAGATTATATAAATTAACCCGAAAAATGAAAAGACATTTTCATGGTAGCCGGATTTGCAAAATAAGTCGGAGAAAAAACGGTCGAACGAAAACGTTTCTTATGAACGCTGCCTTACCGATGGGGGATATTTGATTATGTCTTATAGAAAAGTTGTGGAGCTTGATAATACTAAATAAAAACGTCGGTATTAAGGTTAATTTTTTTAGGTAACATTAGATTTAAGCTATCGGGCGGGTCGGTATTTATTATTTAAACCCAATTTCACATGGGCGAAGCCACGGGCAAAAGCCAAAGTTATGGACTGTACAAGTTGGAAACTTCCCGAGATCCCGGACGTCCGGGAACTCCGCAGTTCCCGTAAAGAGCATAATATATCTGTAATTAGTATGGTTATTTTTTCGGCCTAGACGTCTTGACATGAGCAGTAAATCATATGCCCAAAATATCCGTACCTAATGAGGGTTTTTATATTCGTGACATCTTTTCACGCTGCACGCACGCATCGCTTTTTGACACGACAAGGACCGTCGGGCTACCAAGCGCCGCCTGGTCACAGAAAAAGAATCGAAAATTCTTGTGATCGTTTTTGATACCACTTACGCCACCAGATGACGCTCTGTGTGCTTTGGGTCTGCCCCCTAGCGGCAGAAAAAATATCTAACACCCTCATAATAATATAAGGTTGTTTAAAATTAGTGACGTCACGAATTTAAAAACCCTCATTTACACAGTGCGTCAATGGCATTCGTCGTTTTTCATATACGGTCTGTCATTTCTGTAGAAAAACGACGATTGCCGAGAACTATTAGCAAATTAGTTGTAGTGTACGAAAGTATTTGCGGCAAAGCTCAAGCATAAATTTGTAAATAGGAAAATATTTAGAAAAATCTAAAGGTACTAAATCGATCTGTCTAACTTTGTGTTATGTATTTCTTGTAATGTATCTATTTCATCTGCAGTGCTTATCGCTCTTATATTTGAAATACTAGAATAGATAGAATCTGTTTCTAAACGAAGAAGACCTGTCATACTATATATTTCTTGTATCTAAAATCATAAAAGGCTCTATAATTATAACCCTATGTATCCGTGGTACATAATATTATTAATGAGTTTAATAGCTATTAAGGTCCACTTGTATGCAGGTGATTAATACCCTCATTGTCTGCTGGCACCGAGCATACGGTGGACGCGTGACATCGTCCCGGCTGGCCGGTGCCCGATGCATACTAAGTGCTCATCGTCATTGCCACCGACAGCTTCGAGGTTATGGAGCCCTGGCTCATCGAGAGTCGTGACCTCTACTGGCTGACGACTTAGACCCTGTCCGCACATTTTCTCCGATTTCTATTTTCAAATACGTTCCTACGAGCGTTTTTTAGTGATCACGAGCGAAAAAGTAGCACTGTAAATAAAACTCTGTGTTAGAATAATTGAGCTGAAAATCGAAGTGTCAAGTGTCGAATATCAGATTTGACAACTCTACACGATTTTCAGCACTTTTATTTTAGCGCACAGTTCTATTTACAGTGCTGTTTTTTGCTGTCGCGGCCACCAAAAACACTGAGTGCTTCTAGAGATTTCCATGTCTTCCTATTTTTCGCTGTGTGTGAAACGTGAAAGTGAAACCTAAAAACTCAGTTTTTGTTTGACAATACTCTGTCTGTGACAATACGCTTTTTATTTGGCCCGAGCTTTTGTGTAAGAATATTTCAGGAAAAATAAAAATTCCTAGCGTGTCTCGCAGGTCGTTAGCAGAAATAACTATAATATAATCAAATAAGGCACGTGCTTACAAATTTTGCTGGGCCCATCTAGATGTTTCCTTTAATAAATAAATATTGTTTCTTCCAGTTACGGAGTACGTGCGTGGGGTTCAGAACAAGTTTAGCCTAATGTCGGTATTGTTATGGCGCCCTAGTACATCACCGCTAATGGATGACGTCTTTTGAGTTATTACACGGTCAAATATTCAAACGCTCCTTAACTTAAGTGGAGGAGTCTTAGGTCACATTCTGCCAAGCATGGACAGCCTGTGATGTAGGAGGCCCTCAAATATTTAAATTAGCGTTTAGAGCTGGCTGTTAAACTGATAAAACTTACGTCACCTTGACTGTCTTATTGCTTAGGTACAGATAATAGAAGTGTATTAGTAAATTAATTAGAGTTTAGATTATGTAGTTTAGTCTAGAGTTATGTATTTAATTATTATTTATAAGCAAAAAAATGTAAGCCGACATCCAAAATCCAAAGTAAAAACAGTAGATTATATTCTTAAGTATTCTTATAAAATGCACTAAAAAGTATGAGTACGAGAGGAGCTAAGCGGAGGCACTCACTATCAGACTACCTTTTCTCGAAGCGTTTCGTCGATTTTTTTAACCCTCATAACTTGGGTTTGGATTATACCAGATAAACGAAATTTTCAGGATATTTTCCCAGTAGTAGACTTAATAAACATGTAAAGTTGTATTTGCATAGGTCTTATACTTTAGATTTTATTGATATCTAAAATCCCCGGATAGTGACTGACTCACTGATGATCAACAAAATCATAATTTTGGTACTTTCGGATGTCTTAGAAAGCTGAAATTTGGTATGTAAGCTAGTATTAGCACATAAACAACATAAAAATTGACAAACATGAAACTTTTATACCCCAACCTCTTAAAATAGGGGATGAAATATTGTAAGAGACTTACCTACGCAAATTTTTATTAGAGGTCTGAAAATTGTTGAAGTGATCCGTGATATAACTCTACACCTCAGTCAATGTGGCCTGGTCATTTCGCTATATTCGCTTGGGCGTAACGTGAAAAATTTACGGACTGTTTTTCTTTTAAACTATTATTGTAGGTACTAACAGTTGAGTCATTATATGGTATCGTCTTGCCATCATTTTATATGGTTATTATTTTTAAACAAAAAAATGAAACCGACTTCCAAAGTAGAAATGCGCAAAAAAGTATGAAATAATTCTTATTTTCTAACTTTTTCTCTACTCAATCTTCATATTTCTGAAGTTTTTATCTATATATTATAAATATTGTTATTATTTGGACTGGGTACCGACTTCAAAATTATCAAATGACCAGTCCACATTGACTAATGTGTAGACTGTAGAGCTTGTGAACTTATGCTTGCAGAGTTAAAGCGTGTAGAGTTAGAAGTTTGGCGGAGTCAGAAGCTTGATTTTACATGAGATCTGATAGCTTTGTTACAGTGCGAGTCATATGGTATCGTCTCTAAAATGTTTTTGGTGGAATTATTTATTCCAGTTCATAGACAACGTGTGACGGGATATTCTACGCTAACACTATTGTGTCATTACATACCAGTTACCAGTTACTTACATTCTTTATCATTATCAAATGCAATAATTATGAGTCGTAAAAAGATCAAAGCGATGTAATCCAAGAGAAGACATTAAAATGTCGGTTAGTAATAGCATAAAATATTACTGTGGAAAAAATCCGGTGTAACAATTTAGAAACAGTAGGTAGATGGCTATTGTTTGTAAATTGCACTAACTACGAGTATTATCGACCAATCGAAAACTGCAGCTAGCATTACTAATACAGTTCATTCGCGATAAGTTTGCAGTGACTTATCAGTGCAAATTTCAAAATAGCTAATGGTAGTTTTTATAGATGCCTTACTAATACTCGCCAAATCGTAACATAGATAGCTACAGTTCATACGTATAAGAAAAAAAATCGGTTGTCTGTAAAGTCGGTTTACTGACGATACTAAGGCGGGTCAATAAGTCCGTGACTTTTTGAATTTCTAACCTCCTTACTGAAAAAACAACACTACTCCTGTCAACAGGCATCTGTCAGTTGACTCCTATCAAAATTTGAACTTGCTACGTCAGTTAGTTTGTGTTTTACAGCTATCTTTATCAGACTATCCAGTAACTTAAGGAAACAATGGAAAAAAGTGAATTTCGTGTGCTTATTAAGCATTATTTTTTGCGAAAAAAATCCATTACCGAGACCAAGCCTAAGCTTGATAAATACTATGGGGACTCTGCACCATCGATTTCAATGGTAAAAAAGTGGTTTACTGAATTTCGTTGTGGCCGTACAAGCACTGAAGATGCCGAACGTCCTGGACGCCCAGTTGAGGTCTCTACACCCGAAACAATCGAAAAAATTCACGATATGGTGTTGGCCGACCGAAGATTGAAAATGCAAGAGATTGTGGAAGCCATAGGCATCTCGCATGGCTCAGTGGTTTTAATTTTGAATTATCACTTGGGCATGAGAAAGCTTTCCGCAAGATGGGTGCCGCGTTTGCTCACAGTCGACCACAAACGCAATCGTGTAACAACTTCACAGGAAGGTTTGGCGTTGTTTAATCACAATATGGAGGAGTTTTTGCGCCGTTTTGTAACCGTGGACGAAACATGGATCCATCACTACACACCAGAGACCAAACAACAGTCAAAACAGTGGGTTATAATACAATATTATGCCAACTTATTGGACCGCTTCAATGAGGATTTGAAAAAAAACCGACCTCATTTGGCCAAGAAAAAAGTTCTTTTTCACCAAGACAATGCAAGAGTGCACACATGTGCAGTTGCCATGGCAAAAATCCATGAATTGGGCTATGAACTGCTCCCACATCCACCCTATTCTCCAGTGTGACTACTTCTTGTTCCCAAACCTGAAAAAATGGCTCGGTGGAAAAAGATTTGACTCCAATGATGAAGTCATCTCGCAAACAAAGGCCTATTTTGAGGCCTCGACAAATCATATTTTTTGGAAGGGATAAAAAAATTGGAGAAGCGTTGGACAAAGTGTATAGAGCTGAAGGGGGACTACGTTGAAAAATAAAATGATTTATTTATCAAAAAATCTGTGTTTTATTCCAAAAGTCACGGACTTATTGACCCGCCCTCGTAGTTCATTGATTCCTTTACTAAAAAAACTATTCGGACAGGAATCAATTAAATGTTTGTAGGCGCTTTGGATGGGTCAGCCATCGGAGTTGAATTTTTTCCCTTGCAAGAACTTATCCAAATTTCGAAAAAAACGGTAATCTGTTGGAGCAAGGTACGGGGAATAGGGTGGATGTCTTAGACATTCCAATTGAAGCTCCTCTAATTTGGTAGCCGCAGCTTGTGCAGTGTGTGGTCTAGCTTTGTCTTGAAGCAGCAGTGGCCTAGAGCGAATGACCAACCTCGGTGTTTAGCAGCTAGCTTTTCCATCGTGATTTGCAGTTGCTGGCAATAGAAATATGCCGTAATCGTCTGGCCAGATTTAAAAAAGCTGAAGTGAACGACACCGGCACTAGTCCACCAAACTCTCACAAGTAACTTTTTTTGAGTCAATTTCACTTGGGGCAGGCTATGGCTGATTCGCCAGGGTTCTGCTATTGCGATGAGCGTTTTCGATTATCGTACAGGATCCACTTTTCATCACAGGTAATGATTCGATTTAATATCCCTTCATTATTGTGTGGTTTGAGTAATGTAACGCAGCAGACGACGCGCGTTTGTCGGTTTGCTGCACTCAATTCATAAGGCCTTTTTTACCTTCAATCCGCTTGAAGCAAATTGGGAAAAAATTCTAACTCGGACGTGGTTTGCGATGTATCCGCTTCCACAATAGCCTTCAATTCTTTATTATCATCTTTTGTCTCCAGCCGTCCACGGGGGTTGTACTGCAGGTCGAAATTTCCAGAACGAAAACGTTGGAACCTAAAACGCACTGTGTTTTCTTTTGCGACACCAGCGCCATACACATCATTAATCCTTCAAGCCGTTTCTGCAGCACTGGTGCCATACATGCCATGCAGCACATGCCATGGTGGAACTCATACTCGAAAATAATACGATATTTCAAGTTTTCTATTTTGTAAACAGAGTGACGCAAAGAAAAAAGCAAAAGAGGAAAAAACAAATGAATTACGGTTTTCGAAACACAAATCCATGAGTAAATAGCGGTATAGATTTGAAATTGGAATTTTAAAAAAATCCTAACCAAAGAACATATTATATTAGAGATCAAAGTGGCCAGTACGGCAAAACGCCAATTTTATATGTAAGGACCTAATATAAAAAAATATTATTATTTTATGATGTCAAAACCGAGATTTATGTATACTTAATTTCATACATTTATATGCATAGTTACAGAAGTTAGAAGAGCGCACAGACATAAAGACAGTCAAACGGATGGACAGAGCGAAACTAAAAGGATTGAGTTCTACGGAACCCTAAAAATATATTCGGAGTTTGTGCCAAAATACCGTAACGCGAATAGTCGGCTTTCACAAGTAGATCACAATATAAATAGAATATGTGTGTCAATACAAATATTATACGCAAATAATTCAAGTCATCAGAGAAAACTCGTAAATAATAGTGTTGAAATTTGAAGCTTCGAAGATGTCAAATAGATATGACATAAGTTATTTAAACGCCCGCTCCGCTCGCTGTCGGCGTATCTTGTGGGGTGATTCGTACCCCCAGCACGCTCCGCACGGTTGAAGTAGGTACGCGGGAATATTACGACACTTTCATAAAAGTAAGCTAACACTGAAATAAAAAGAGATACATTTTGCACGGTTTACTCGCGAAGTTTTATGTTCTTGTGTTGTCTTCTAAATTAATCGGGATACGATCGTACGTGGGATGTGGTAATAACTTTATATCATCATCATGATGTGTAGATGACAGTTCAATGTCACTCACTATATACAAATTAGTTTATGGTCTATGGATTATTGCAATGAAATGAAGAGTAATTCATATTTTAAAAACGTATGTATACAGAATAGGTACAATATACCTTACATGTAGCTTGTACCCATGGTATTGCTTATAATAATTTAATCTTCTCTATGAAATCCGCTTAAGATATTGTGATTCAATAATAATATCCCTACATATATTTAGATTTGGAGGTACGAAAAGCGCCAGAACGCGCACGTGCTCGCTATAAACACTTCGTTAGGGCACAGTCGCGCCCCCAGTTCATCCCTGAGTGATACTGGGATTACAATATAGTTGTGCGAAACTTCTCCGGCCGGAAAAAAACAGTAGCGCTGAAAAACAAAATTGGTTCATCCGTTTGTGAGCTAAGATGCTACGGACAGACACTGACAGACACGGCATAATAATTATATCACTCCTCTTCTTTATACATAAATCTCGGTTTTGACATCATAAAACGTAACTTAAGCGAACGTAAGCCTAAAGACACAAAAATAATTTCAATTGTCGCCACAAATCTATCATAAATATTATGAAATTATATTGACATTTGTGTCAAAGCACCAAACGACCAGCGGCCAGCCCCGTGAACAAAAGTCCTGGCTGGAAAAAACTCACGCCCCACTCGCCGCGCGCACACCCGGCAGACGTCTAGCCACGCACACATAGCTGCGAGCTGCCAATCGTGTAGGTCTATCTAATGACGGTTCTTTACGTTAGTAATATATATTCATTTCGCCTTCACATCCTGTTAAAGGAGACGCTCATTTTACTCTTTCGATCTTTTACAGTCTGAGCATGGTGTAGAAGACGCTACTTATGTCTAAATAGCATAGATCCGGCTATTAGCAGACGAAGAAGAAGACGGATATCGTTCCTTACTTACAATATGCTAATGAGAAAGAAAGAGATGTCATATAGTCAATCCATCTTCATCCCAAATTTTTCTAGGTGTCTAGGTAAAACTACCAAAATAACAACCAAATACATGGATTTTTGTCTTTGATGGTTGGTGAGACAGACAACTGTTTTCAGTTTCGATTTTAGTAATCCGTCCTTGTATATTCTTCTTCCAAGGCTTATGTTACTGCAGCCTGTTCCAGAAGACCATAAAGCTCATGTTACAGGTATTCGGTGTTGTCGGTGTTAGATAACAGCTGACATTGGTAGTGCCATTGACCGCAATACCCGCGCCGTGCGACCTGCAAAAACTCCCTAACGACTGCAAAAACTGCAACGATACCTACACACAAACAAACAGTGATATAACGATGGGTATATTGGTCATATGGAAAGAGATGTCTCGGTGGAGGCCCGCTCTTTAAAGCATCATTATATTTTTGACGCCTCCGTGGTTCAGCTTGGCCCTTGACTCCGGAGGTTGTGGGTTCGATCTCCGCATTGGAACAACAAAAATATTGTTTCCAAGTCTGGTTAAGACAATGCAGGCTGATTACTTGATTGTCTCCATTGTCTAATAAGAAAGATGATCCATACGTCGGATGGACATATTAAAAGTCGGTCCTGCGTCTCCAGGTCTCTCGCCAGTCGTGTCAGTCATCCGTTCCACTGGGCTACGAGAGTAAAGTAAGGGAGAGTGCTCTAGAGCTCTGCGCACACACTTGGGCACTATAACTCCTGGGTACTCGGACTGGTTTTAAAGACGTTGTGTATCCAAGTATCAGCATTGCATCAAAAACCCTCATTGGTAGCGTTATGTGTTCTATTGTTCTTTTTGTCTATTAATCCTACTAATATTATAAATGTGAAAGTTTGTGAGGATGGATGGATGGATGGATGTTTGTGAATCTTTCACGTAAATGCTACTGAATGGATTTCGATGAAATTTGGTATGGTAGTAGTTTAGGCCCTGGATTAAAACATAGGCTACTTTTTATCCCGAAATAGTACAGTGTTCCCGTGGGATACTGTGATTACGCGGGCGAAGCCGCGGGCAAAAGCTAGTTCTATTGTATAATGTTGTAGCACAGGTTCCTTCTGGTCTTACAATATACCTCAGCTGCCTTATGAAAGTTTAAGTCTTCAGGGCTTGAGAAGTTTCCGCACTTTTAGAAGTTAGTTTGCGATGAGACCTCGACTTTAGTTATGCTTGTTCCATCGTGGCCAATGATATTTTATAATACAAGAGGCAGGTATGTTATAAGCGCGCGCATTATTTAGTATATTTCAAGTGTTTTTCCAAATAGTCTATAAACTGACGCAAAGCAATCATTGATATTATAGCCATCTCTTTCAGGTCCGTGCTTTTACGCATCTGTTGTTTTACCTATCAGTAAAACTTATCAATGTGTGAAGTTTTCCATTGCTCGGAACAGATTTAAAACGCAAATTACTATGAAGGTAACATATCTATAGTATAAAATATCATTGATCGTAGCACATGAGCTAATGTTCCGAACGAGGTGTCAATAGGCTCGTGATAATGGCCCGGGTAACATAATATTACATTACATGTAAATATAGTGTTTAACTATTGTAGTCTAGTACGTCTAGTACTAGTCTAGTCTAGTAGTAGTTTAATGCCGAGATTGAACAGATGCAAATGCGAGCGTTCTAGCTACTGGACTAATGCCCGTATCTATAACGAAGTATTAGCATTACTTAAGTAAAGGCTTTTGTTCTATAGTCAAGTAATTGCACATGTTAAGAATTGTCAAACGTTACAATTCTTAGCCTAGTAATAGTCGCAATTTCTTTTACTTGACCATTAGAATATACGCCTGACAAGTGTTCAATACATGTTATTTTAAGCGATTCCATAGTGATTCTCTTTAGTGTTTTGTGAATAAGTGATTAATTAGGTACAAAGTTTTTAAAAACATGGAATATATTGAAGCCATTTTTCGTTTTATAGATAATATCTCTGAGGTGGACAATATTGATAATATTATAAAGTTTGTAGAGCCCAGGAATGCAAAAGTTCATTTTCGTTATGTCGATGCATGTTTATGCACTGCTGGCAGAAGCTTAAAGGGGACCTTTGAGTCCTCTATGCCAGCTATTAAGAGAATTACGTTTTTATGACATGACACGAAGTTTGATTTTTAACATGGTCACACGGTGTGTGGCGTCCAGTTTGTCGTTCAATATTTCGTTGAAAAGTGTGAATTTAATGTAAATTGCCTAATGCCATTTCGAAAAAAAAACAATTTGTCAAGCAGATAGCTGTCAAGTGTCCAGAGTGAGGTATTTTTCGACTTAAGTCGTTAATAAGTAAGTAGTAAGGTTTTCGATATTCCGCGAATTTCGAATGTTTCTTGACAAATATTACAATAGAAGTATTTCAGAATGAGTTCTCGAGGCAAAAATTTTACCGAAAGAGAAAAATGTCAGCTTATGGAAATAAGTAAAACACTTGTTTGAATAATGAAGCATCTGTTGTTGTATTTTTTTAGATATAAATACATAATAGAAAACAAATGTACCAACTCGGGGAGCATGGTACAGAAACGTGAAGCTTGGGAGTCTATTGCTTTAGAATTCAATAGTAATCGCACGCTAAGAGAACCACCAGGCAGAAGGTTGCTAATGACAATGTAAGTAAATCAAAATAAAATAAAATATATGAATGAATCGGATAATGACATGATAATATTTGAAACACAAATAATAATTTTGTAAAAATTTGGAAATCAAGAGTGATAGCCATAATTATTATTACTTACAGCTTCTAACAAATAAGTACTAGGTACCATATAAAAATATTACAAGCGCCAAATTAACTTAGTAAAAACACTTTACATACCTTCAGTAAACGATATCAGCGGAAAAATGGGAAAAACTAATATTTTTCAAAAGTTAATTCGACGAAATGCATTGATCAGTTGACAATAGATTTGATATATGTTTAATCTATGATTGCGCCTTAAATAGCTTTCCAGAAACCGAAAACAGAATTAACTAATCAGCGGTCAAATCTCTTGTCAAGTTAAAATTGAGTTGCAAAAAGCAGGATCAGTCGTTTGATTTGATCAATGTGTTAGTTAACAAAACTTACCCCCGGTTTCTGAAAGGCTAATCAACGCCAAAATTAACTAATCAGCGGTCAAATCTCTTGTCAAGTTAAAATTGAGTTGCAAAAAGCAGGATCAGTCGTTTGATTTGATCAATGTGTTAGTTAACAAAACTTACCCCCGGTTTCTGAAAGGCTAATCAACGCCAAAATTAACTAATCAGCGGTCAAATCTCTTGTCAAGTTAAAATTGAGTTGCAAAAAGCAGGATCAGTCGTTTGATTTGATCAATGTGTTAGTTAACAAAACTTACCCCCGGTTTCTGAAAGGCTAATCAACGCCAAAATTAACTAATCAGCGGTCAAATCTCTTGTCAAGTTAAAATTGAGTTGCAAAAAGCAGGATCAGTCGTTTGATTTGATCAACGTGTTAGTTAACAAAACTATGTATCAATCTATTTATTTTCCATAGATGTATTATATTAAAAAGAGGAAATTTTCCTATACTAACAGTTCAATATGTTTAATTTATCACTTGACTGTCAATCAAATATATATAGAGGAGCGTTCAGCTTATCTGTTTGGTTTATTTGAGAGAAATCGGCCGGCCCCATAGCTAGGTGTAGATGTTGGTGTTGGTGTGGGTGTCTATTTACTCCACTCAGTAGTTAGGGCAGAACAACTTTTGTCGGGACAGCTAGTCATGAATAAACAAACTCTGACCTCAATTATTGCGTTCCTAAAGAGATGTTCTCATTTTGGACATCTTGTATCCTTCAGTCGATGTCACAGGATTAATTGGTAACAAATACGAAGACAGGAGCCTTGACATCTTCGTCTACAGACATTGGAAAAATAGTGTTTAATATTACTAATTTGATATTCCTAGTAAAAAACACAACAGTTCTTGAATCCAGTTTTACGTATAGATGCTACCATTAATAAATCATTATGAATGTTAATTATTACAAAAATGAACAATTAAAAACTAGCAAGTTTTGAGTATGTAACGGTTATCAAGCGTATAAATCCTTTTACTGCCACACTAACATTTTAATTAACGTGTTTTATAATTCTTATATTGAATAGGATAAATTATTATTTGTAGGTTCCTTCTGCTCGTATAAGGTATAAACCTTATACGAGCAGAAGGATCGCTTGATGGTAAAGCAATAGGGATGATGACTACATCTAAAATATTTAGTTTCATTAATATACAAAATATTGAGTAAATGTTGAGGCAGCACTACTTGGTAAATGTTAAAAAATATAATATTTTATGTGTAGTTTAGTGATTAGATACATCTGAAAAGTACAAAAAGTTCTATTTTTTTTTGCTAAATTAGTAAACAAAACTACATCATTAGTTTACTTACAACATGTAAAAAACATTCATTACGGTAAGTATGTACTTAAACGCACAGATATCGGAGATATTTACAATAAGTTCCCGCGGCCGTATACTTCATACACTTTAACCTAGGCGTGACGTCACAGCTAGGTACGACTTTAGTATGGAGCGTTTTCACGAGACTTGCGACATTTTGTATACAAGTCGCTGCACCTTTGAAGATATTGACTTTTGATATACTGTTTGTTCTTAGAAGTTACTCATATTTAAGAGAACTATTCATTTAAGCTATAAAAAATTTTTGTCATCTAGCCTATTTCCGCCCTCTGTGGACTCTGCGTTCCAGAAGCACACTTTTAAAACTCACTTGATGAAACACGCCGGTATTCCGGGACGCCATGGTACCTACCATCAGTCATGCTTTGCATGGATACCTACCTATGCCAAAGAATGACTACCACCCTAAAAATCCATATAATGTGGTCCTAGCATGACCTTCCTTGTAAACTACCAGGCTCACATAAGTCTGATGTATTATTCAAAGCCTTTCGGGCGGCCTACATGTTCGTCACGTATGGACCTTGTCGTCTTTATACTGATTTTCCTTCTCAGTATCCCTATAGATTTAGAATGTCTAAATTGGCCAATAACGACCATACCCATTAAATTTTGACATTTTCCCTGTTTTCTCACTGCTAACTTAACGCAAAATATGAACTAAAGCAGTCTACTTTTTATGTGCTGTATCATTTTTCAAATAAAGTCGAAGAACAAAATCTAGATAAAAAATGTGTGATCTAAAATTTTACTTTCAACGACGCAAAATAAATTTGATGTTTCGGTCTATTTATATGTCTGTCTGTGGCATCACAGCTTCTTAAAGAATAGAATTTGATGCTTTTTATTTAAATGCTGATGAGATGGAGGATTTTAGATAAAACTCATCATCGTCAGCTCCCTTAGTGCTTTAAAGTATCAGGTTTACTTAATTTTTGACGTGATAACGTCTTATAATTTGATGGAGCCGGCTGCACGCACGAAAAAACATGACTCATGCGTTACCTGTTACCAGCGTTACCTCGCTAAATATGACGTATTGCCGTTACCTCAGCTAGCCGCGCCTTAGGTATGTGAGCGGTAGGATGGAGAGGCGGGGGCGCTTGATGTTATTACTCAGATCGGCGCCGGACTTCGCGGCGGCTACACGCCTACCTAAGGCGGGGCCAATTAGTTCCGCGCGCACTATAAACATGACATTGTCACGTTCAACTACGAGGGCGGGTCAATAAGTCCGTGACTTTTGGAATAAAACACAGATTTTTTGATAAATAAATCATTTTATTTTTCAACGTAGTCCCCCTTGAGCTCTATACACTTTGTCCAACGCTTCTCCAATTTTTTTATCCCTTCCAAAAAATATGATTTGTCGAGGTCCTCAAAATAGGCCTTTGTTTGCGAGATGACTTCATCATTGGAGTCAAATCTTTTTCCACTGAGCCATTTTTTCAGGTTTGGGAACAAGAAGTAGTCACTCGGAGCCAAATCTAGAGAATAGGGTGGATGTGGGAGCAATTCATAGCCCAATTCATGGATTTTTGCCATGGCAACTGCACATGTGTGCACCCTTGCATTGTCTTGGTGAAAAAGAACTTTTTTCTTGGCCAAATGAGGTCGGTTTTTTTTCAAATCCTCATTGAAGTGGTCCAATAAGTTGGCATAATATTCCCCATTAATTGTTCTTCCGTTTTGAAGATAGTCAATGTGGATTATCCCACGTGCATCCCAAAAAACAGTCGCCATAACTTTATTGGCTGACAAACCCACCTTGGCCTTCTTTGGCGCCGATTCACCCTTAGAAAGCCACTGTTTTGACTGTTGTTTGGTCTCTGGTGTGTTGTGATGGATCCATGTTTCGTCCACGGTTACAAAACGGCGCAAAAACTCCTCCATATTGTGATTAAACAACGCCAAACCTTCCTGTGAAGTTGTTACACGATTGCGTTTGTGGTCGACTGTGAGCAAACGCGGCACCCATCTTGCGGAAAGCTTTCTCATGCCCAAGTGATCATTCAAAATTGAAACCACTGAGCCATGCGAGATGCCTATGGCTTCCACAATCTCTTGCACTTTCAATCTTCGGTCGGCCAACACCATATCGTGAATTTTTTCGATTGTTTCGGGTGTAGAGACCTCAACTGGGCGTCCAGGACGTTCGGCATCTTCAGTGCTTGTACGGCCACAACGAAATTCAGTAAACCACTTTTTTACCATTGAAATCGATGGTGCAGAGTCCCCATAGTATTTATCAAGCTTAGCCTTGTTCTCGGTAATGGTTTTTTTTCGCAAAAAATAATGCATAATAAGCACACGAAATTCACTTTTTTCCATTGTTTCCTTAAGTTACTGGATAGTCTGATAAAGATAGCTGTAAAACACAAACTAACTGACGCAGCAAGTTCAAATTTTGATAGGAGTCAACTGACAGATGCCTGTTGACAGGAGTAGTGTTGCTTTTTCAGTAAGGAGGTTAGAAATTCAAAAAGTCACGGACTTATTGACCCGCCTTAGTACCTATGAGATGGCAAAAGTTCATAAATAGCAATGGTATATACTTTGATTAAATAAATATATTATGTTTAAAAAAAATCGACTTTATGTTCCTCCTTTACAAAACGCCAATTTCATATGTATTGACCTTACATATTTAATACTTTTATACTATACACATATTTAAGATCTTTATTACTTAATATATATATTTAATACACATCCAAGACCCAGGAACACAGAAAAACTTTTTCTCCCGGAATTCGAACCTGCGACCTCCGGCTTAAGTGCCGACGCGCTAACCACTGAGCCACAGAGGTCGTCTATATAACAGGTGACATTTAAATTGGTCGCATTATATATTTTTTTTAAATTCGCCACGTTGGTTCTTGCATATCTTATTTTCATCATCATTACGTTTGGGTGGTGATACAATAATACAGCAACACTTATATTAATTCTTGTGTTATTTACATACGTGCTGTGCTATACGATACATATCTAAGATAAGATCTCTGGCTAACTAACGGCCCGTGTCAATAATTTATCTACCAGTAACTATTTACCAGTGTTACCAGTGACACGTCACTATACTTTTAATATTAATCGCCAAAACTCAGGCGATGACGAAGTAAATAATGCTCTCTGAAAAATAGTACACTGGTTTAGTGTTAATAATCTTTTGTTAAATAGCAAAAAAACTAAAAGTATAAAGTTCACGTTGCCAAATGTAAGGCAAACTGAAACCAATGTTCTATTGAATGGAAAAGGTATGGAACTAGTAGATACAGCTGTCTTTTTAGGTATAACTTTAGACGCAAAACTACAGTGGGGCCCTCATATTGTTGGGTTGGCCGACAGACTCAGTTCAGCAGCATTTGCAGTAAGTAAGATAAGACAATTTTCAGACGAAAACACAACAAGACTTGTATATTTTAGATACTTCCACAGTATAATGTCCTATGGCATTCTACTATGGGGAAATGCTGCCGATATGAATACTATATTTGTGCTGCAGAAGCGAGCTGTTCGGGCAATCTATACTGGCCCCCAACACGTCATTAAGAGAGAAGTTTAGAAAAACTGAAATCTTAACTGTAGCTTCTCAGTATGTTCTATCAAATGTATTATATGTTAAAAAAAATTAAACCTATTCAAAAAGAAAAGTGACAACCACAATAGAAATACCCGAAATAAGCATAAGCTTGATGTACCAGTGACTAGATTTAGTAAAGTAAAGAATTCGTTTAAAGGCCAGTGTATACAATAAGATCCCAGAAAGCGTTCAAAATTTTTCAATAAATAAATTAAAAAAAGTAGTTAAAGAACGTTTGTGTGCTAAAGCCTATTTAAAGTTAATGATTTTATGAATGATAGCACACCTTGGGAATGATGTGACCCTCTGCAAGGCTACTTCTAAATTACATATATTATTGTACTCTTGTTATGTAGTTTTAGTTATAACATTGTTATATATGCCTTTTTTATATTTTTAAAAGAACAATTTTCCATCTTTTTGATAAAAGATGGCCCCGCGCGAGTTTCTCACGCCGGTTCTTCTCGCCGGGCTAGTTCCCGAACCGGTGGTAGGCATCATGTAGATCGACGTTCAGAAAGTGTATAAAAATACCTATTTTAAATAAAAATTTTTGACTTTGACTTTGAAGGCCCCAGCGGGCCCAGCCTCAGATTAATAACTAAGTATGCTATTATAACAATAATAGCATACTAGCTTTTTCCCGTGGCGTAAATACAGTGTCCCACGGGAACGGTGCACTTTTTCGGAAAAAAGTAGCCTATGTGTTATTCCAGAGCTTAAACTACTACCATACCAAAATTCCATCAAAATCCGTTTATTAGTTTTTGAGTGAAAGATTAACAAATATCCATCCTTCCATCCTCACAAACTTTCACATTTATAATAGTAGTAAGATATATAATACAGATTTGACGACCTCTGTGGCTCAGTGGTTGAGCGTGTTGGTGCTCAAGCCGGTAGTCGCGGACTCAAATCCCGCCGAAGGGACAAATAGTTTTTCCGTGGTCATGGATGTGTATAATAATAAAATAATAAAAATCTTATATAAAAGTATATATTTCCGGTCTGTAGTACCCGTAACACGAGTTCTTCGAGAACGCAGCACGGGACCGAATCGAGGTGGTGTGAAGTGTCCATAGATTTTGTGAGACAGATAGCTGCTTACGGCTTCGAATTAAGTGCTTCTTCCATGTTTATTCTTCGACTTAGATACCCACTGCATATCTTGACTGTACGTGGTGACGTAGAGAATGATCACATCACGTAATATCGACGTAGCTGACCTCTAAAGCTATTAGTTCATGGCCCCGGTATTGGTCGGCGACATTAGACACTAGGCGACCTTCGCCGCGGTACCGGAGACCGGACGGTGCGTTACTGATGATGGCCAGCATGTAATCAGGGCCTTTAGTCAAGATGCATTCGATAATTTTGGCGGCGAAGTTCGAAAACAAAATGTATGGGATTTGACACATTAAGTACAAACTTTTGCCCGCATCTCCGCTCGCGTGAGAGTGTTCGCATCAAAAAACTTCTATAGAAAATAAGCATACCTACTGCAATATGGTAAATAGTAGTAGCTCAGAGTAAAATATACATCCGCTAGACATAATCACCTAGATAAGGATTAATGTTGTCTAAATAGCTTCTGAAAATACCACAGTATTTGTGATTTTTTTTTAACTTAGATTGGGTATAGTAACCTATCCTTAGAAGATAGACATTATATGCCATCGCGAACTTATTTGTAGACCTTTAGAGGAGAAACACCTTCAACAATAATTATCGTCATAAATCAAAAAGATATCCACAAAACCTTAACAAATTATCCACCTTCCGCTGAGAACTCAAGCAGTGGTTTTGTCCCGCGCCCGCCGCGGTCGTCAAACTGCGCTTCCATTTCTACACTCACGAGACCGCGGTTCTGCCCGCAAACGTGGCGGGCGGGCGAAGATCGCAGAGCGCGCGGGCGCTATCCGCTCAGGCTGCGGGTGACCGCGGCCCGCGCATCTACAAGTCGGCCGCCGCGCCCCGGTGCAGCGGGACCCGCGAACTACCGCGCGCACCGCGGTCGTCAAACTGCGCTTCCATTTCTACACTCACGAAACCGCGGTTCTGCCCGCAAACGTGGCGGGCGGGCGAAGATCGCAGAGCGCGCGGGCGCTATCCGCTCAGGCTGCGGGTGACCGCGGCCCGCGCATCTACAAGTCGGCCGCCGCGCCCCGGTGCAGCGGGACCCGCGAACTACCGCGCGCACCGCGGGGGTAAAACGCTCCGTGAGTTGTACTTTAATTTGTACATACATGTCTGCATTGTACAGAAGTTGCGGGCCCGCAACCGCGGCGGGCGCGGCTGAAAAACGCTCAGTGAGTTTTTAACGTAAAACTTCCTTCCTTTCACTCTGTCGGTAAATGTAACCTGCATGAAAATCCTTTCAGTAGTTTTTTGAGTTTATCTCGAACATATAGAGTACATAGACAGATATACTCGGCGGGGGACTTAAATTTATAATACATTTTATAGAAAAGTGAAGAATGTGTGTATTGATCCGCCCTCGCTAGTTAACTTAGGCTGGGACTATTTGAAATTCAGAGCATTGAAAATAGAACTCTGCGCTAATACAATAGAGCTAAAAAAAGTGTCAAATTTCGAGCGTCTTAATATGTGACATTGACATTTGACTCGACACTTGTGTGTTCGATTTTCAGCTCTATTGTATCAGCGCCGAGTTCTATTTTTTGCGCTCTAAATTTTCTACGGCATTCTGGATTCCGGATCATATAATTCCAGCCTAATCTCTCTAACCTTTAGTGGAAATTATGTGCAGTTAGAAAAAAAGATTTTATATTTTAAGCACTTGAGACGATAAATTATCTTATTTTGATAAAAATTCATAATTAAATGTTGATAGTATGACCAATAACCATCACTTCCTAATTATTTTTTTTTATTTTTTATATAACAATCATCTTTTTGTGACTTAAATAGGCTCATTTATCTTCTATATATATAAAAGGCAATGCTGATTGACTGATGTATCCATGTAACGACCAAACCCTTAAGGCTAGAAATTTTAAATTTTGCACACGTATTTTTTATATGACGTAGGCATCCACTAAGGGTGGATTTTTCAAAATTCAACCCCCAAGGGACCCCCCTTGGGGGTTGAATTTTGAAAGGGAAATAGGGAATAAAAGTTTGTATGAATCTTTTTATTCCTTGGACATATTTGCATGAAATTTAGTATGAATTGAGTACGAAAAATATTGAGTCACTTTAGCGATTTCCAATATTCAACCCCTAAGAAAGTAAAATAGGGGATGAAAGTTTTAAATTATTATAAAGATATCGTTTAAAACCCAATTTCACGCGGGCGAAGCCGCGGGCAAATGCTATTTATATTTTTTGCAGGCACTACCAAACTCTAAAGCTTTTCTCTAGAAGTCTATTGAGTTCATCTCTCATCTCTCATCGTTTCTCGTTCAGTCGTTAATACGTGAATGAGTAACGAACATCCATACATAAAAATTTCGCGTTTATAATAAGTAAGGATATGTATGTCGTCATGTTTTAATGATTGCGAAAACGTTAGTAGGTATAGAATTTGATCTTAAAATGATTTGGGATTGTGGTCACCCATCCTAGTTGTATTCATGACCGGCGTTGCTTAACATGAGTTAGTATTACGACCATAATAGAACTTCTCACTTATTCCTCCAAATATACATCAATGATTAGGTAATACCTGAGTAAAGTTTTAGCCAGTTCAACTAATCAGTTATTCTATAGCATTATATGTTATATTCTTTAAACTGACATTACTTTTATATTTATGAACTGATTGAAATGAAACCAAATTTTAGTGGAGCAAACCAAAACGCATATTAGTGAAAACTGCATTCAAATCGGTTAAGCCGTTGACTTCGTACGCGCAAAACGAATATCGCGGGAACCGTACATTTTTCCGCAATAAAAAGTAGCCTATGTGTTAATCCAAGGTCTAAACTACTACCATACCAAATTTCATCAAAAATCCGTTCAGTAGATTTTGAGATTAGCGCGTACAAACGTACATACAAACAGACAAGAATTCTAAAAGTCATTGTTTTGGGTTCGATATCCTACTAATATTATAAATGTGAAAGTTTGTAAGCATGGATGGATGTTTTCAGGCAAAAACTACTGAACGGATTTCGATGTATAAGCTCGTAAGTAGTATAAGCTCTGGATTAAAACATAGCCCTACTTTTTATCCACGAAAAGTACAGTATACCCGCGGGATACCCGATTGTATTAGGCGGGCGGAGCCGCGGGCACCAGCTAGTCGTTCATAAAGCTGTAATCGTTTTTCTTATTTATCTTTCATGTACAGACAGCGACCAGTTACAAATGTATTATATGTATAGATGTGGATGGAGAGTAGAGGAAAGGCGAACTAGAATTTTTTTTACTAGAATTTAAATGATATATATATAACATTATAAATACCTCACAGACTAACATACATATTATTATTATATACCTAAAAAACTATCACTGTATGGGTGCCCCCATACTTGAAAAAGTGTCCGGCTGTACGCAGTGAAAAATCCTCCACGAGCGGCGCCAGCAGCGTCAGAGGGTTTGTTGATTATTGTATTCGTCATTAAGGAGTTTATAAAAAAATAAACAGTTTTTGATATTCCAAGAAACTTTAGTCAAAATTATACTTTAGTCAAATAAATTCAGCTAATACAAGCCAAAAATTAATGACGTCACATAAGTAACGGCGAAGTTACTGTAATATTTTATCTTAAGATGCCTGGATATATTTCATACTAGCTTTTTCCTGCGGCTCCGCCCGCGTAAATAGAGTATCCCACGGGAGTACTGTACTTTTTCAGGATTAAAAGTAGCCTATGTTTTAATCGAAATCCTTTCAGTTTTTTCATCATCCTCATCCTCATCCTCACGAACATTCACATTATTTTGGAATGGTAGTAGGATTACAGTACGTATTTAATATTAAATTATATAGTATCTTCACTATAAATTAATTTTAAAGATCTTAAATCACTCGAGATTAGTTCGCGAAAAAAATATTTTTACTCATCTGGAGATTTTGACAAAATTAACACTGAACTAAATGAAAGAAACTGGCATGAATGTCGTAATAAAACTACATTTGAGGAGGCAGTTGCTACCTTTTACGAATGTTTATATAGCGTCATGGACAGACATATTCCCCAAAAAACAGTCAACAGTCGAAGAAATTTTCCAGTTTGATATAGTTCCGCTCTTAGAAAAGTTGTTAAAGAAAAATTTAAATATCTTCGTAAATATAGAACATATGGTAATACATCAGACTATCACACTTTTTCATTACTTCGAAAAAAACAAATCTTATATGAAAAAATGCGAAAGCTCAATAGTTACTAACCCTAAATTTTTCTGGTCTTTTATTAAAAATAGTAAAAATACTCACGCTCTACCCTCTTCACTCACGTACGAAGGTCGCACTTCTACATCGGGAGCAGACGCTTGCTCCATGTTTGCTACTTATTTCAATAGTACTTTTCTTTTGCCGACGCTAATCGAATGCCTCAGAACTTTCACAATAACAGCAATATTACTATAAATGATATTGAAATATTGTCCAAGTATGTAAATCATCTCCTAAAGACCGTTGATCGCACTAAGGGTGCGGGCCCAAATAATATTTCCCCCATATTTATATCTCGCTGTTCAGATTCTCTTACGAAATCCATCACTGCCCTTTTTAAACGCTTTATTAAGGAAGGTATCGTACCGAAAATTTGGAAGTCTGCCTTCGTATCTCCTATTCATAAATGTAAAAGTAGAAATGAAATCAAAAATTATAGGTCTATCTCAAAACTATGCATATTTGCCAAACTATTTGAAAAAATTGTCTATAAACAAGTCTACAGCTCTCTTTCAACCTCCTTTATTACCGAGCAGCATGGATTTCTACAGAATCGTTCAACTATATCTAATCTCTTAACTTTTGTAGATTATGTCACGGAGAGTATGGACTCAGGTGGTCAAGTAGACGCCATATTCACCGACTACAGTAAAGCTTTTGACCGATTAGATCACTCTCTGCTCCTTGAGAAGCTTTATAAATCAGGAATGCATGGTAATCTATTTAGATAGTTTACTTCCTACGTTGAAAATAGGTCCCAAGCTGTAATTGTCAATGGTTTTACATCTTCATGGTATGTCGTGCCATCAGGCGTCCCTCATGGCTCATTGTTAGGACCGTTGTTGTTCAACATATTTGTTAACGACATATCTACATGCTTTCGGCATTCACGATTTCTTTTATATACTGATGACATGAAGATATTCAAAAAAATAAAAAGTCTGCACGATTATCATCTACTGCAACAAGATCTCAGCAGACTTGAGATATATTTAAAAAGAGTAAATAAGGTCAGCGATCTAGATATCATTCATGACTCAATGATGACATATAACAAGCACTTTGACCACATAATCACTAGAGCTAATAGATCTCTGGGATTTGTTATGAGAATGAGCTCTCAATTTAAAAATATAAAAGCAGTAAAAGTTCTTTATTGCTCGTTTGTTCACAGTGTCCTCGAGTATTGTTCTCAAATATGGAACCCACAGTATGATGTTCATATTAATCGGCTGGAGTCACTCCAAAGAAGGTTCACGAGATTTCTGCAATTTAAGTGCAACACGTCGGACAATAACTATGAGTCTAGGTGCAGAAGATACCATCTCCTGCCTCTACACTTGAGACGTCGAATAGCCGACATCTCGATGCTGCTCAAAATCACCTAGCATAAATAAAATAGACTCCCCTTCCCTCCTTTCAAAAATAAATTTAAAAGTCCCTCTACGATCTTCTAGAATGTCTTCATATAACACCCTCCATACCCCTTTTTCCCACACAAACTATCGAAAAAAAATTTTTTTTTTATAAGATCATGTAATTTTTTTAATAATTTGATTAAAGATTATGATCTTGATATATTCAACTCATCTGTTACTGGTACAAAAAGGCTATTATCTAAGCACTGGTTTGAGGCTGTTCTCTAACTGTTGATTCATTGCTAACTGCTAAGTTTAATATGAAAACTACATAGCTGGGCATTAACTCGTTAATCCGTTAATCGTTAATTAACGAAGTTAACATTTTGAATAACGGATTAACTTTTAAGTTAACTTTTAAAAATGTTAACGGACACGTTAACTTCCGTTAATATGCAGAAGTCCGTTAATCGTTAATCCAATGCCTAATAGTTACCGCACGGCCGACAAGTGCCGGGCGGCGCGTGGCAGCGAGTGAAACAAAAACAAAACTAGATATATTTTGCCGGCGCGTGCGAGTGAGAAAGAAAACTGCGAAGAGATTTGTTTCGTTTGATCATTTCATTACTTAGCGCCGATGCTTAGAGTGACGAGTGTTTTGTTTGTTTGTTTGTTGTTATTATAAATTACTGTCAGTGATCATTTGCGTGTTGATAATTAATGAATGAATTAGAACCTAAACCAACAGGTTTTATAAGTTCACTACGTAACGATATAAAGATGCAATTTCACAGATATTTACGGATTGACGATTAACTTTAACTTGCGTTAATTCTTCCGAAATGTAACGCTTTAACGTTTAACGAAGCTAACTTTTTTGTAGCGGATTAACGATTAACGAAGTTAACTATTTGATTAACGGTGCCCGGCTATGGAAAACTATTACGTGTACCATTTTAAAACTTTTCAATATGTACGTTTTATTATGAATATTAACTTTGTATTTTAGTTTCACTTGTCCGAAAAGATTTTGTTGCTACTTAGTTTTCAGATACGGAAACGTGTAAATAGTGCTAAGACTTTATATAGCATTTCATTTTGTAATAAATCACTGTATATTTTCCTAAATAAAATAAAATAAAATAAATAAATCTTAGCTGTCTGTGATAATTCATACAAACTGTAACTGCAAGCGATATTGTATCATTAATTATATTGTATCTTCGCCGTCTGTGATGAAAACTTAAAACTTTAATTTCAAAATTGACACATGTGCCGAACCTGCGTCCTTTTTTTTCGCCGAGAAAATGCATTTAAACATCTTACGGGGGATGGGGGTCCTAACCGCGAGTATGTGAAACTCTGCTGCGCCCGACGAGATGGTAAATGGGCTCAGCCTCTACTCACTAAGAACTCGGCGGCACGGCACAGGATCGCGTGAGCCTGCACCGCGACTCGAACCTTCATCCTGATTTATTAAAATTTCACTTGTTGCCCTTTTGGGTTTTGGTAGAGAAAGTGCATCGTAAACTTGTTTCGTGTATTGTTTTATGTTTACCTGTTCAATGTAAACAACTTACTCTCCAAGTTAGTGTAATACAAGTACAATTGTAATGTTGTTACGTAGTTGACACTTCATCAGGGGGCTTAGCTAACATGCCATCGTTATTGACAATGACGATCTTATAAACTGAAAATATAATATATTTTAATAAATTGTGTGGGACTAGATGTTGCTCGCGTCGTTGTACGCGCAAAAGAAATCTCGCGGGAACCGTACATTTTCCTACGATATAAAGTAGCCTAGGTAGCCGTTGTGTTAATCGACAGCCTAAACTACTACCATACCAAATTTCATCAAAATCCGTTTAGTAATTTTTGTGTGAAAGAGTAGCAAACATCCATCCTCACAACTTTTACATTTATGATTTTTTTTTTTTGTAAGTACAACGATAATAACTTATTCCGCCGCCCGTGGACGGATTTTCAAATTATTTTTTTTGATCTATATTTTATTATTATTATTTATTATTTAATATTATTTATTTTTGGCTATAATATGAAATTGGTCTCTGAGTCACAAAAATGGAGACCTGATGAGATGATCCATGATAAATCGAGGGAACTCTTCGAAATTTATATGGACATAATATTTTGACTTCTTCTGAAGTATTCCAAGCATATGCTACCAAAAAGTAAGCTTTTGCACTAAGGTATATCCCGGATCCAAAAGTACGGAACAGAACTCCTGACTCCTTATATAGTCCTGAGATACACGTTTGGATATTCCGGCGTTGTTTAAAGAACTCCAAGCGTATGCCATCGTACCACTTACAGTAATCATCATCATCATCACCATCATCTTCACAAGAAACACCAACATATTATTATGATGACATAGGTACTCACTACTCATCAGAGTTTTGTGCGCCGATATCAATGTCTTTGAAATTTTGCTATTGCTAAAATTATATTCGTGGTCATCATCATCACTATAGTTTATTTAATGCTTACTGCTACATTTTTGCCGTCGACTACTACAATAGATAATAATAATTATTTAATAATATAGTATCTAACCAATATCATCACTGGTGATTGTTTAGTAGGTCCGCAGATCGGTAATGCTTATTTGGGTAAATACCGACTTCAAAAATAAGAAGATTGAGTAGAGAAATGGTTAAAATTTTAGCCGAATTTAAAAGGGAAATTATTTAGAAAATAAGTTTTATTTCATACTTTTTTGTGCATTTTTAATTTGAAATTCGGTTTTAATTTTTTTATTTTTTTTTTGTAGACGAAAAGGCGAAAATCGACCAAATAAATATGTCATTGTATTTCTATAATGCACGGTAAATATGTGACGTTTACATCGATAGCACTATACTGTTCTATAGTCTCTTTGTTCACAAGATTAAATTGGATTTGAACAATATACAGGTGATTAATTAAAAATCTAAAACGTTTTATGAGAAATAAAACTATGTTTTGATATTTTGATTATAAATCAATAGATAAATTCGAAACCGAAACACACAAACTTTATGATATAGTGTTATTATTTTATATTATAAAGCAACGTATAAAGATTTTCTTTTGTTCAAATCAAATTCCAAAATATTAAAAAACATTTTACAAAAAAAAACTTACCAGGAAAACCAAAACTAGTCCAAGAGCTCGTGCCATTTTATCGGAAGAGTTTTCTGAATCTGTCAATTTTGTCTTTATTCTTCCTTCCAGTCTCCACAAGCGGTACAGAGGAGCACAGCGATACAGGCGAGTACAAGCGGCGCGCGCGCCTATCACACCGCAACTGTACAGAATTGGCGAGCGTTGCATGCAGGATTACAGCCTTCGATGTGCTGACGTTATTGATACGAGCAGATGATAGGCGATACCTGCACCCGCAACACCAGAGGTGCATCACTGGTATCTTAATACCCCCTTACCCGCTATTACGACCGGCTACCGGCTAAATACAATGTAAGCGTTAATTTACGCCGGTTTTTAGTGAAATCGTAGTACCTGTGTTCGAGCCGGTCCATTCACGCCGAAGCAATATTCTTATCACTTAAATACAAACATAATATTAGGTGTCACTCTTGAGGATGACTTAATATTAATTTTAGAATACATGTAATAACTGAACGAAAACAAAAAGTTAAAACCGACTTTCAAAGTAAAAATGCACAAAAACGTTTGAAATAAAACTTATTTTCTAAATAATTCCCCTTTTAAATTCGGCAAAAATTTTAACTATTTCTCTACTCAATCTTCATAATTTTGAAGTCGGTACCAGCCCAAACAACATCCTGATAAAACAATATTTAAAATAGCACTCACGTTCAAGTTGGCTGTGTGTGGCAAGTTAGCCAAACTTAAAAGGGGAATTATTTAGAAAATAAGTTTTTTTTTTATTAAAATTATTATTATCTATTGTAGTAGTCAGCGCATAAGCATTAAATATACTATAGTGATGATGATGATCACGAATATAATATAGGCAATAGCAAAATTTCAAAGACATTGATATCGGCGCACAAAACTCTGATGAGTAGTTAGTACCTATGTCATCATAATAATATGTTGGTGTTTCTTGTGAAGATGATGGTGATGATGATGATGATTACTGTAAGTGGTATGATGGCATATGCTTGGAGTTCTTTAAACAACGCCGGAATCCGCAAACATGTATCTATTAGGACTCAGGAGTTCTGTTCAGTACTTTTGGATCCAGGGTATATCTTGGAGCAAAATCTTACTTTTTGGTAGCATATGCTTGGAATACTTCAGAAAAAATCAAAATCACTATATGTGTCCATATAAATTCCGAGGAGTTCTCTCGATTCCTCATGGATCATCTTGAGGTCAGCACTTTAATAACAACGGGACCAATTTGGGATTATAACCTTTACATCAAAAATAGAATTTTGAATATCGGTCCACAGGCGGGAGAGTAATCGTTGAACATACAAATATATATATATATATATATACAGCCGAACGTACGCCTCCTTTTTTGGAAGTTGGTTAATAAATTTAATTTTTAAATTTTTTAACCGACTTCCTTAAACTTAAAAATTTATCGTGCATTTTTTTTTTTATTTACATAATATTGAAAAAACTTTAAATATTTTATGATACGTAAAAACGATTTGCACGACTATTGACCAACTAGAATAATGTCCAATACAAAAATAACGTCCAATCATAAAAATGTCCAATCATAAAAATGTCCAATCATAAAAATGTGGTGTTTTACTTAGGCTGGAAACAGTGCTCGACCGACGGTCAGCGCTGACCGTCGGTCGATTACTGTTTCCAGCCAGTTTCGTCATGTCCGTCTGTTAGTTAGGTACTAGGATTTGCACTATTAGAAACCATTCGAGTTTATTTCAATTATGCATACTCTTTCGATATCTGCCACTTATGCATACTCTTTCGATAGTCGTGCAAATCCTTTCGATATCTGCCACTTGAAACGTTAAAGTCATTAGCTTTTATAATAATTATGTCAAGACTGACTTTGTCAAACTTATTTCTATTGTGGACGCGAAGTAATTTCAACATGGATTTGCGTTTCGTAAAAAATAAAAAAAATAAGGATACCCTTATTTTAGGTGGATATCGTTATAATTTGAATGTGACAAATAAAAACGGCACGTCGATTTGGCGCTGTGTTAATCGATCTCATTGTTCTGCTTCATTAACTTTGGACGAAGAAAAAAACATGTAAGCACACTTGTGTAGAAAGTTTTTTAAAAAATGATGTGTACCAGGTTATGAACGCAATAAAAAATTAAGTTTGTGAAGATTTGGCTCCAATTCAAAGCATTTATGATAAACATATGGACAAATTAAAAAAGAAAAAAGGTAAATATATAGATTTCTTGCCGGACTTGAAGGAAGTGCAAGATGGTTTATATAAGCGTAGAAAAAGGCACTTGAACAGCGAGCACCTACAATACTCCAATATTTCCGAAGTACAAGTACCGGCCGATGTTGTAGCTAGCACATTTTTGGTATGCAATGATGGCGACGATGACAAAATTTTAATATTTGCTTCGAAGACTGCAAGAAAGGTTTAAAAAAAACCGGGATTATTCTTAATAGATGGTACATTCGAAACATGCCCATCCCCGTTTTACCAGCTTGTTAGCATGCATCTGGACTTAGGCTCGAATGAAAGGACTGATAACGTTGTGGCTGTTATTTTTGGATTGCTCCCCAATAAAAACGAAGAGACATATATACGTTTCTTTGAACTAATCAAAGAGCATCTTGGGGTCAAAATTGAATCTCTAAAAAGTGACTACGAAATCGCTATTATGCAGCCAGAAAAGTATATCCTGATGCTAATGTTTATGGATGTTTTTTTCATTTTAAAAAAGCGATTAAGAAGAAAGCGAAAGCAATCGGAATGGACACTACAGCTGAAAACAGAAAAATTGTAAGGATGGTCTCGAATCTGCCGCTTTTACCCGGCAATTGTATTAAAAGTACTTGGCTATCTATATCGGAAATCAGTTTAGAAAGCCCCGAAATGACATTATTTAAAAATATTTTGAAAAACAGTGGTTACAAAAAATCTCCATGGAGACGCTAAGCTGTTCAGAAACAAAACATCGTACTACAAACCTTCTGGAAGGTTGGCGGCGGATAGACGGCTTGCTGCAAAAATACCTAGACATCCGAATTTCTTTAATTTTTTACAAAAACTTATGAAGCAAGCGACTTGGTACGATTATAAAATTAAAAACAGTTTATTTTATTCATCCAAAAAAAATAGAAGAAACTCGGACATTATGTACGATAAAAAATATGAAATTTATTTGAAGAAACTTCACGAGGGTTTATTGACGCCACTGCAATTTATCTGAAAGATGATATTTTTAAAATTGTATTAGTCGTGCTAATTATCATAATGCCATTATCGTCTTATATCCGTTTAGTTTGGAAGAGGAACATTTTGTTATAGGCTTTGTCCGCTAGATAAGTTTTTTTAGTTTGTCAAACCGCTATATTTGTATTTTTAATTAAAGTTGATTTTAAACGAAAGCTCGCTGTTTTAAATATTGTCAAACACTAACCGAAAAACCGCCCTTAGATTGGACATTTTTATAATTGGTCAATTGTATAATTGGTCTTTTTTATCATTGGACATTTTTATGATTGGACGTTTTTCTAAATGGTCATTTTTCTAACTTGACATCATGGTATTTTGGACATTAGTCGTGCAAATCGTAAAAACTTGATATTGTTTAAGGCTTACTAGCGACATCTTGTAGTGATTACTTGAGTCTTTTTTATCTCGCCTAACGTCCGTGTCGCGTCGTATATAGACTGTAGTATAAAGTCTTTGATAGATGTCGCTTAACTTAGCTTTTAAGATTACACTGTGTGGTCATTATAATTATAATTTATATTATTTGTTTATAATTTGTAATATTCGTTATTAGGTTAAATAATAATAATAATCTATAGTAAAATAAGACTGATTTCAGACCTACAACAGTCAGTTTAATGCCTCTTCTTATCACCAATAGATGTCGCTAATCGCTATATTTTAACTGGAAAATGTATATTTTAATAAATACACCTTGTATTTTTTGAATATACACGTATTAAAATGTTTAAACGCCCAATTTAAATGAGCATTTAATTTTTTTTAATAAATTTAATTTAAAGAATTGACTTTTTTCCTTTTGCAATTATTGCCCTTCTGTCTTGAATGTGTTACCATGACAACGTTCTGACATTGAGTTGTTAAATAGAGTAGGTTGTAATATTTGAGGCGCTGTCCGTTTGTCGTGTCCGTTTGTATTTTTGTCTCAATTTAATAATTACAAACTTTAAAATGTCATATAAAGCAAATCCATTTCAAAAAACACATTGTGAAAGACATAAAAAACGAGTAAGGATATCTTCAAAGCAGGATGCGCGGCCCTGTTCCAATACAGTAAGTAAAAATAGATCCACGGGCACATTAAATAATAAAACCAACATCGTTAAACCCAAGAAAACTACTAAATCTGACTGTATAGTTGGCGACAGGGACAAGCAAGGAGTTACCCCAGCTAAACTAAACAACGGCCAAGCTTGCGGCGATGCAATACAAGATACAACACAAAAAAAGAAAAGTATTGTATTTATTAGTATGAACAATACAAGGAACTCGGGAGGTGTACAGCAGTATTACAGAAATAAGAACTTTAGACAATCGTCTGCTTCTTTATACGGTACAGAAACTTTGAAAAAAAGCCCCAATCTTAACACCATAAACGAACAATCTGAGGAAAATTTACACGAGAGGGCTGACTCTGAGACTATATTTTACGGTAATTCCTCAGATGCTCAAGACGTTGATGGTAAAACAGCACTAGAAGACATTGAGGAACTAAAAAAGTTTCGACGCGATAATTATTTCGAGTGTCACGCAGCTGCTGCCAAACAAAAGGGAAGTGCCAGTGTGACCAGTCTGAAGGAGCACAGGTGCGTTTACAGATTCTATCTCAACGACCGCCTGTTCCCTGTGCCAGTTAGAGCTGACTACACCAACGTTATACGATGTACAGAATGCCATCTACCTTTAGTGGGGCTGAACAAGAATGATAATATGAGTGGGACAATACAAGCGAAGGTGAAAGTCAACGGTCAGCTCCAAGACATGACGCTGGTTCTGCCTGTCAAAAACTCTCTCATCATAAAGGAGAGAAGGAAGGAAGTGGACAGGAAAGAGGAAGACCCTCTGTACTTTGGTATCGTGAAACTGAGTCGAGATGGTGATTCAGTATTCCACAGGAACTTGCCGAGTGATTCCTTAGCTCTGAGGTATCAGAAAGGATATCAGGTGTACGTAAATAATAACAAGTACGAATACGAACGCGTACGAAATGATGATGTCATAGTTATATGAAGGAACTCTATTGAAATCATTTTAAAGACTTTAGGAGTGTATTTCCTTTTGTTTCCTTACTTATACATATTTTCACTTGTCGAGTACCCTGCTTTACCTATAGTTGGGTGTAATCTGTTATTATATTTATAATAACTGTATTTTTTTATGAAAGTTATAACTCAAGTACGGAAATATTATAGCCTATTATACTATATATTATACCCAGGCTTCTATTACGAATTTATTGATATCTCATTTAATTAAAATCGGATCTGTAGTTTAGGCGCTACGGTAGAACAAACACACATACATACACAGACTGCTCAAATCATTGCCGTTCCTTTTGGCTTCACCGTAGTCGGGTAAAATGAACGTCTTAAAATAGAACGCCTGGCGAATAAGAAATAGCAACAATATTCTGCACAAACCTCAACTCTCGTATTTAAAGTAGACTTTCATTTTAGTTCGATTGTATTACAAGTGAAGCGACTTGTTATTTTAAACTGATTTTGTGACGTTTGGACCAATCAGGAGGCATTTCACGCTGGTTTAACGTTTACGAGAATACTGGTTTGATAGTTTTAGCGTGTCGGGACTTGATTGTAATTGAATTAATGCAATGCACAATTTATTTAGCAGAATTTACCCTCTGGGCCACAACACAGCGTTGCGACGACGTTCGACGCGGCGTCACATGTTGTGTTTTAAACATTGTTATGGCAACCTGCGACCAGAGGAACTCTCACCACTGCCACAGATTACTGAATAGTTCCCACTGCGCAACAGCAGCTTAGTCCATTAGCGTTAAGTTTGCGGTGAGACATCAGTGCAAATGTCAAAATACTTCAATAGGGAGGATGACTACATCTAAAATATTTAGTTTCATTAATATACTCAGAAATATTGAGGCGTTACTACTTGGTAAATGTAAAAAATATAATATTACATGTGTAGTTAGTTTAGTAAGTAGATACATCTTAAAAGTACAAAAATGTTATTTTCTTTTGCTAAATTAGTAAACAAAACCTACATTCATCATCATTAGTTTACTAACATCATGTACAAAAACATTCATTACGGTAAATATGCACTTAAACGCACAAATGACCGAGATATTTACGAATATGTTCCTGCGGCCGTATACTTCATACACTTTAACCTAGGCGTGACGTCACAGCTAGGTACGACTTTAGTATGGAGCGTTTTCACGAGACTTGCGAACTTTTGTATACAAATCGCTGATTTGTATACAAAACCTTTGAAGATATTGACTTTTGATATACTGTTTGTTCTGAGAAGTTACTCATACTTAAGAGAACTATTCATTTATGCAAAAAAAAAACAGGCATCTAGCATATTGGTGAATATGAATACGGCTTAAGCCTTTAAGCTTAAGCGTTGGTCAATTTGGACATTTCTACTGATGACTCGCTACAAACTTAAGACGAATAGACATGTAATTAGTGGTTATGGTCTGGCGCAATCCACTGTCTGCAGTCTGTCCGTCCGTCGACACGACCGGCACTCACCGCTCAGTGCTACGCCGACGACGTCGCGGGTCCCACGCTGCACACCATACACTATGTTCGCGCTGTTGTATTTCGTGTGCGGATTCGCGGGTTTGGTGCGGGCGCAGAATACTTTACGTGAGTTTCAATATTATTCATTTATTTTTAATATAAATTAATAACATAATATAATATTATACATATGTTAAGAAGAGAGTATTGTTAGTTCTTATTTTAAGGAGTGATTGTTTTGCTTGCAATATTTTTTACGTTTTACCCACATTAAAGTTGATGCTAATTTGATAATGTTACTACCTCTGTCCTGTACCCAACAGACGTTGTTCTGTCGTAACTATGAACCTACCTACTTCTACATCTTCTGCCTACACCTACACTTACGCCTACCACCTACCCCTGCAACCTACAGGTGATGTGTAAAAGGTTGGAGATTGTAACCGTACTAATATCGCTAACAAACAATGGTGAAAATTTTGGGTTATATGTATTTTAATGCCCAATCATAAAATAATAACAATTTAAAAATAGAGTCAAAAATAAATAATAAAATTTGAGGTGAGTCATCCCTTTTGCTTAGGGGTATAATAAATAGTTTACAACTTATTTTCATACCTACCAAAATATACGTCGGTCGAGCCGTTTCGGTGGAGATCGGTACCAGAAACGACACAAGAGAATATTATGTAATATAATATCTATGGACGCTTATATAAGATGTAAGTAGCATCACAAAGCATAAGTTTGATAGATATTCAATTTGTGTTTTGTCTAATAAATACTTTTAATATTTATGTACCGAACTAACATAAATATAGTAATGTAACTATATTTATATAAAATATTTTAATCCTAAATAAAGTCAATTTGACTGAATTCTTTTTTCGTCATTAGAATTCAATTGTACAATGAACATCTCCTTAGATACTAATTAATACCGATTTTAGTTAAGCACCTTAAATGCATACCTTATTATTAATTAATGAATGCATTCCTTTCAACTACATATTTTTGTAGTCAAGTAGTTACCAATAGTTATAACTTTTACAAAATATTGGCACAATAATGTCTACCCTAATAATGCCTGTAGCCTATTTGAGTTAAGAAGTCAGTAAATGCGTGTACATGTGTCAAAATGGCTCACTTCAATTGGTTGTTGTTGTGAACTCAGAGTAATGACTATAATGTCCTTCTTCCGTGAATGTGTACACGGCTTATTCGACATTAGTCAGTTTGGATTTTTTTTACATTTTACTGAATTCATAAAACGAACAGACTATTATAGTCTGTCAACCAGTGGCGTGGGGTTCCAGTAACTCCATTCCTATCGGCTTCACTTGCCTCTTACCCTCTGAAGTCTGAAAACCTTCTTCTCTTACTTTATTCAAATCCCTACCTTTTATACAGGCTAGGGCTTCCCTTTGAAGAAAAAGTAGCCTTCACCACTGCTGTCTACCACATATTTTAACATAACAGTAGGCGTATGTACCAACGCGCAACAATTCAATTGAAATTGCTTTGAATGTAAATAGCTCACTTTTTTCGTACCAAACCTACTAATCACATAATCTTATTGAAAATAGGTTTGCGAAAGTTGAATTTAAATTGATTTTAATGAATTTCGGGTTCTATGGTGTCTAAACCGAAGTTAACATGTGTGGCTCAGTGGTTGAGCACGTCAGTGCTAAGGCCGGAGTTCGCGGGTTCGAATCCCGCTAAAGGAACAAAAAAGGTTTCTATGTTCCTAGGTCATGGATGTTTATTAAATATGTGTATAATATAATAAAAATCTTAAATATACGTATAATATAAAAATATTAAATATATTTCCGTTGTCTGGTACCCGTAACACAAGTTCGTCGAGAACTTACCCGGGACCTGATTTGGTGTGGAAACCGCAAACTGTTCTGTGAATGCAGACGCGCAAGGTATGAAACCGTCTGCATTCATTAGACATCAACGCGGCTACGAGAACCGCTACGCGCTTGATATTATTTCCATAAGCATGTTTATATAACAAAGACTATTTCATGTCTTGTTTGTTATTAAATAAATTAAATATATAAATAAATTCTTTATTTTCATAAACATTGTAGGTACAAAAGGTGTAACATTATTATTTAACACGCAAATATTATATTATTAGGTCTTTACCTATGAAATTGCCGTTTTGTACGAAAAAATTTAAACGAATTTTTTCATGTATTTTTTAATTTGTATTAATCGAAGTAATCACCCATGCAATCAATGCATCTTTGCCAACGCAGTGGCAGTTTATTGATGCCCTTCTTAAAGAAATCAGCTGGACGGGAGGCAACAAATTCTTCAAAGGCATTTTGTACTGCCTCTCGGGTATTGAATTTTTTTCCGCCAAGAAGTTATCCAAATTCTGGAAAAAGTAGTAGTCTGTAGGCGCAATGTCTGGTGAGTAGGGCGGATGACGGAGAGCTGCCAACCCCAGTTCTTGCAACTTGGAGACCGTCTGCTGTGCAGTATGAGGTCGCGCGTTGTCGTGCAGGAGCAGGATTGACCAATGCTGGTTGGAGATGTGCCAGCTTCTCCATCATTGTGTTCAGTTCTTCACAGTACACATCTGCAGTAATGCTTACCCCGTTTGGTAAGGAGCTGTGATGAATCACACCTGCGCTAGACCACCAAACAGTGATCATCACTTTTCTAGGGGTAAGGTTTCGTTTAGGGCATTGTTTAGGTGCTGAACCAGGATCCAACCAACTTGCCGAGCGCTTGCAGTTATCAAACAGAATCCATTTTTCATCGCAGGTAACAATGCGGTTCAAAATTCCTTCATTTGTGTGTCTGTTGAGCAGTGCAAGGCATGTCTCGACGCGTACTTCGCGCTGGCGATCATTGAGTTCGTGGGGCACCCATTTGTCAAGCTTTTTTATCTTGCCAATTTGACGCAAATGGACCAATATTGTTTTGACGCTTACGTCGAAAGCTGCTGCTAATTCAGCCGTAGATTGTGTATCATCAGCTTCCACAATCGCCTTTAATTCGTCATTGTCGACCAAAGTCTTCGGACGACCGCGAGGTATACAACAGCTATTACACTAAAAATAAAAGATAACCTATTTCATTACACAAAACCATTAAAATTACCGCATCATACAGAATTCATCTATTAATAATCAGATTCATTTATTATTCATCAGTTAGAAATTAGTAAAAATGTGAATTACTAATTAAACCTCTGAGTTAAATCATAAACAAACTATATGTTGCCCGGACTTCGTGCGCGCAAAAGCTAATCTCGCGTAAACCGTACATTTTTCCGCGATAGAAAGTAGCCTATGTCCTTCCCCGTAGTCTACTTTATGTCTGTGCCAAATTTCATTAAAATCGGTCCAGTAGTTTTGGAGCCTATTCAATGCAAACAAACAAACTTTTCCTCTTTACAATAATAGTATAGATCAGAATAAAATATAACACATTCCAATCAATTACTATGTACCTACATAATGTATTAGTATTAACATACCGCGGCATCTAAGGTACTGTCAGAGAATTAAGAAAGCCATTTCTAGTTATAGTATAAGCTCTGTCTAACTTAGCAGCAGTAACAAAACAATTGGTTACCTCCTTCATAATCAAAAGCTTGACCAGGCGAGTGAGAAAGACAGGCATATGACGGATAATTCAGTGCTACGTCACGTCATACCATTAAACATGTCAATGTGTGGCTCGTGCCAACTCTTATCTAACGACGTACAGCATGGTGATAAGTTCGCACAGTCGCATTTTCTGGCGATTGGCGAATATAACTAGACGGCTGCGACATATGCCCCGGGCCCCGGCATAATATAATAGGACGCTTTCTGTGCATTGTGGACACTGTAGACATTAGTCATATTAAACAAAGTAAGTTAAAAGCCTTGAACCCACCAAGGTCTCCTGGCAATTGTTTACAAACAATGTAAATATTTACAACGCATAGTGCATACATTGCCGTACATGGGGCGGACAAAAATGTAGGCAGCAGACAATGGAACTCTAAAACAGCTTATAGCACAAATCTAACCTAACCTAACCAAGCATGTCAGAACAATATGTCTAAGGAGGGTTCCGTAACTATAAACGAGTAATTTTTTCAAATTACTTCAAATGTTACTGTCCGATTTCGTTGAAAGTAATTTTCTAATTTCTCTAAAGAGTATTTAGCATGATCTACCAGTACAGTTTCTAAGTTTCATAGTTTAGAATGCCAGAGCGCGGACCAACATATTTACCACTTTAAAGGCCGATTACTCGAAAGTGGTTGACTTTGTAAAAAAGTAATGTATGAAAACCTTACCTAACCTTTATTTTAAAAGACCTATTAGAACGATACCGTACAATACCCTACACGATGGGGTAGAATAAAAAAAAATTCATCCCCACTTCACATGTATGGTTAGCCACCCCTAAAATATAAAATTATTATTATTTTATGATCCCAGAGATCTAAAACCCTTAACTATATCAAATTTTATCAATTTATATTCATAATTGCAGAAGCTAGAAGAGCGGACAGACAGACGGAGGACAGAGCGAAACTATAAGGGTTCCTTGAGTATTACGGAACCCTACAAAAATACCGACTACCGATCATCTGATTCAAAAAGACTGAAAGGAAAGGAATCCCTTAAGTTTTTTGTCATGCGAAAAAGATCCCAAAATAAAGTAATGTCTACCAGGATTAAGTTAGTTTTCAGTTTCTTGGAGATTAACCCCAATTCCCGTATTTAACTTAGACTTTCAATTTCCTACTGGCTACGAGCTTTTCAACCCCCAACGAATAACGAAACAGAGGGGCGTTATATGTTCGACTTGTCTGTCTGTGTGGCTGTTCCTGGCATCCGCTTGTGAGCTGATGAAATGACATGTTCGAGAGTGTTATTAAGCTATAATTCATTCATTCATTCGGGGGTTAATTAATTTTTTAAATTTTAGTTATGTCCCTTTTAATTTTTATTTGTTGACAAACCGGTTATTGTCCTTGTGATGCAATAGACAAATGGCATTTAATAATAGGTAGCCGTAGATTGTGTATCATCAGCTTCCACAATCGCCTTTAATTCGTCATTGTCGACCAGTCTTCGGACGACCGCGAGGTTCATTTTTCAGGTCGAAATTTCCAGAACGGAAGCGAGTTAACAAATAACAGGTGGTGCGTTGGTTTGTAGTGTGAGCTCCGTAAACGTCGTTGATGTTGCGTGCCGCTTGTGCCGCGTTGCTGCCACGACGGTACTCGTATTCCATAATTACTCGAATTTTTAACGTATCCATGATGACGAAAAAGATTGAAATGCGATGAAAATGTAACACTAATCAATATACAAATGACTACTTTTGGAAAAAGAATTCCATGTTTTTAAAATAAAATTAATTTGAAATTAGAATTCTTAGCCAAACAAAAATTATTTTGATTTGAAATGGTCAGTACTGCAGAACGGCAATTTCATAGGTAAAGACCTAATATTAGCCACCATGCATAACAATACCTAACAGCTATCAGTGACGAGGGCTGGTTCTCCTTCATACGGAAGCCCTAGCCTGTATAAAAGGTATATTTTATTATTTTATATTGTATATTTCGATGAGGGTCTTCAAAAGGTAAGCGATAAATGAAGCCGATAGGAATGGAGTAGTGGGAACCAACGCCACTGCTAACTAACAAGAGAATACAGAATAAGGAAGTAACTTGTGATGACTGTCCTAACTTATCATCTTCATCAGTCAACCATGACCTATTTAATAACCAGTGTAAGTTAACTAGTGTTCGGTAACCCGCAACCACACGCCGTGAGCTAACTGCACGTAACGGCGAAAGTGCTGACGCAACCCTCCCGCCTCCCGCCAGTATGTACGGAACTAAACCATTTGTAAGTTAGTCTTAGGGTAGAGGGTGATAATTAATATTACTCCTCGTTTAACTCCCTGGAATAAGGAATTTACAATCTGACTTGAACCGTTTTTTATAAGGTGCTGAAGTTAAAAGTTTTGTTTTTACGTTCTTGTGGCGACCCGGTTTAACAGATAGTAAATACCGAGCGATAAGAACAAGAACGAATAAGTTGTGTGTTGAATCTTAAAAAGTTGAAACCTTTGGCCTCCTATCTCAATTGCCGAAGTCTCGACTCGAGTAGATGTCGCGTCGCAGTCGACAACGCTAACTCGTCTTATTTTGGCGCGTGATAAGAAGCTTTGTTGGAGACGCGTATTCGCCTAATATTTGAACTGTCGTTTGTACCTGCGGTCCTGTACTTGACACATTCCCACCGGAAGCTGGAGGATGTGCCGACGCGCGCTGATGGCTGTCCGTACCTGGTCCGTATTGTCGTCAGCGTCATGTGCATTCGTACATATTGCACGATCGCGGATCAGCTACAATTAGTCGGCGGCGCTTGGCAAGTTCCAGTCGGAAGCTTGTGGACGCTATTCACTTGAGTCTTTAAGCGTTGACAACGTAGTGGCCCTCCGACCAGTACCTACGAGTAAATGAGTACCGATTAACAAAGACACATTTGACAGTTAAAACAATACATCGGCGTACGTATATCTTCAAGAGATCTCTTCCAGCAAACCTATAGTTGTGGATGCAAGTAGAGGAGATAGGGCAATGCACACGAGGACAACATAATATAACTAAAACATTAACATTCAGACTTAAACCAAATCTTATCCAAGACCTAAAAATAAATTAAGATGCTTATAATATAAATATAATTAAACATACTTATATACACAGATCGCAATATACAATACATACATACACATACACACAAATAACAAAATTTTACTACTACTGTATTACTAGCAGTAGTAGTATGAGAGACTGCACCAGTAGTAACTTAATTGGGAAAGGAAGAAAATTCTGTAATCGTTTAAGCGCATGTATCGCACCATTTACGCGTCTACTCACATCATAGACATGTTCCGACCATGATAGGCTAGAATCAAAGTTTACATCTAAGTTTTTCGCAGAGTTCGATTTCTTTATGGCCATTTCTTTATGTCCATTCTAATATTGCCTTTATAGGTATATAACACTACCTATAATGGCAATATTTGCCATTATAGGTAATGTTAAACAAGGTATTAAAGTTAATTTTGCTGCGCAATTGTTTATTACCTATTATTACAGCCTACAGGTATTCACAACGTCTTTTATGCTCTCAAGGTTCTCGTTCAGCCGGTGCACCGCACTATCAATCGAATCAGAAAGCAAGGTATACCTGTATATTTGCAAATCGTCTGCATATAGGTGGAAAAATGAGGTTATTGCTGATCAAATACTATTAATAAATATTGAAATCTCACTCTACTAAAAACTAAAAATGCTTCTGTCAATCCCATATATTTTAAATTTCGAAGATCGTCATTGTAACTATGATGGCATGAGTTAAGCCCTCTGGGCGTCTAGTCAAAATGCATTCGCTAATATCGACGGCGAACATCGCTAATAAAAAATGTATGGGATTGACATAAGCGTGCGTTAAATGACATGTTCAATCGTATCGTTAAAAAAAATTGTAGCCAATCAGCCATTTTGAACGATTAGTCTAACGAATCACTCAAACAGCGAATTGCTCAAACGCTTTTCTCCATACAATGCCTAGACAAGAGGCCTTAAGTGACACTTAGCAGATAGTCGTCCTGATCGTTACCGACCCAACGATCAAGACACCTAGGAAGGTGGATTTATCTCTAATTACTAACAATATGGCGGATTTTATTGATCATCTGTTATTTGTGAATAGTAATGATTGGAAATTCTAGTCATTGTGTGCGCTTATAGCGTTGAATATTGCTTAAAAAGTCAATAGAATTCAATTTAAAGTATTCATAATGTTATAATTATTGTTAATACCTAGTATTTAATTCATTGTATTCAAGTATTCAACACTTGTTTTCTTATATAAATTTCTTATTTTGTAGTTTACTCGCAGTTTGTAATCTTTACACACTACTATACCGGCTGAAAGCAATCTTTAGGTGTACCTATCTAAATTATAGTAACAAATGTCGGTCTCGCAAGTTTCTCTCAAACTTCCTTGGAAATAAGGATTTGTATTTAGTAATTAAAACTTTTACAAATAGTAATGATATTTTAACACATGTACACATAATCATAATATGTAACTTATAATCATAATATTATAATGAACTTCAGAATTCAAGAATACTTAACTCATAATTTTTATTGTTTTTTTTTACTATTAATAGAAATGATTGGTTAATAAATTCACCTACTTTTTATTTATTTGTTAGACTACTCAACACTTAGCAGTCTTTATTGTTTTTACCGTGTGAATAATATTATTTACTAAATCCAAGCTTAAGTTGTATTGACTTATTGATTTATTATGTTTAGGCGAATATGTTTCATTGTTTTAAACACTTACGTATTGTGTCGCGGTGCACTTTTCTTTTTCCCGACGATTCGGCTACTTTCCAGCAGCCGTGGTCACGGGAGGACTGAGTAGCCGAAACGTCGGGAAAAAGAAAAGTGCACCGCGACACAATCCGTAAGTGTTTAAAACATTGTATTGACTTGTTTCTTTATAAGCATTTTTAGCTGACAAGACTGTAAATGAATTCAATTCAATTTATTCAGACACATAAAAATATATACAGAACAATATTAATACATACATAATTATATTTTATATATCACGTCAATCCAATCCCGTGAATTGACGTGGTATATAAAATTCCGTGAATTCCCGTGAATAAAAAATAAAATTGAAATTGGAATTCCTAACCAAAGAAGATATAATATTTGAGATCAAAGTGTCCAGTACGACAAAACGCCAAATTCTTATGTAAGGAGTGAATAATATTATGTAATGTCTGTTAAGATTACGTATAAAATCCGTATCCGCATCTAATCTATATCGCGAGTCCGTATACCTGGCAAGACTGGCTCTGCCTAAGGCTGGGACTATATAATCCGGAATATTTCCGACCGGAGAAAATTCAGAGCATTGAAAATGGAACTCTGGACACATACCTACAATAGAGTTGAAATTTTTGTTTGAATGTGAAAGTTTTCAAATTTTGTGCCCGATTGTATTGGTCCAGAGTTCTCTTTTCAATGCTTTGAAAGAGATTCTGGTAATATAGTCCCGGCCACAGGCTGGGACTAATGGGCTATTTTATGATTCGGAATCCGGAACGCCGCGCCGGTGAAAATTCGGAGCAGTAAAATGAACTCGACAATCATGACGTGTTCATAGATAGATAGATAGATAGATAGATAGATAGATAGATAGATAGATAGATAGATAGATAGAAAGATAGAAAGATAGATAGATAGATAGATAGATAGATAGATAGATAGATAGATAGATAGATAGATAGATAGATAGATAGATAGATAGATAGATAGATAGATAGATAGATAGATAGATAGATAGATAGATAGATAGATAGATAGATAGATAGATAGATAGATAGATAGATAGATAGATAGATAGATAGATAGATAGATAGATAGATAGATAGATAGATAGATAGATAGATAGATAGATAGATAGATAGATAGATAGATAGATAGATAGATAGATAGATAGATAGATAGATAGATAGATAGATAGATAGATAGATAGATAGATAGATAGATAGATAGATAGATAGATAGATAGATAGATAGATAGATAGATAGATAGATAGATAGATAGATAGATAGATAGATAGATAGATAGATAGATAGATAGATAGATAGATAGATAGATAGATAGATAGATAGATAGATAGATAGATAGATAGATAGATAGATAGATAGATAGATAGATAGATAGATAGATAGATAGATAGATAGATAGATAGATAGATAGATAGATAGATAGATAGATAGATAGATAGATAGATAGATAGATAGATAGATAGATAGATAGATAGATAGATAGATAGATAGATAGATAGATAGATAGATAGATAGATAGATAGATAGATAGATAGATAGATAGATAGATAGATAGATAGATAGATAGATAGATAGATAGATAGATAGATAGATAGATAGATAGATAGATAGATAGATAGATAGATAGATAGATAGATAGATAGATAGATAGATAGATAGATAGATAGATAGATAGATAGATAGATAGATAGATAGATAGATAGATAGATAGATAGATAGATAGATAGATAGATAGATAGATAGATAGATAGATAGATAGATAGATAGATAGATAGATAGATAGATAGATAGATAGATAGATAGATAGATAGATAGATAGATAGATAGATAGATAGATAGATAGATAGATAGATAGATAATTAATTTAATGTAGTTAATTTAGCGAACGACTTTAGAAGATAGATAAGCAGTTTGGATTTGAAGAGTGCATGTGACTTATTAACTTAATATACGAGAATTCTATTTGCCTGCCTTTTTAACTTGACACTGTCAAATAGTTTTAAGCCGTAACGCCATCATTTAATAAATAAAATAATTATGACAGTTGACAGTTGACACTTCACATCTGACGGCGAAATTAATGTTGAAATCAAAGCAAGAAGTTATAAAAGCGATTAAGCAATTCGTTGTTGCGATTCGAATAACAGAGTGAATTTGACTAAGGCAAATGTTGTGATCTCAAAACAGAAGACGATTCGACAGTTTTTTTTTTATTTTAACGAAGGCATCTCGAGTAGTGGCCCAGGGCCTTTAGTCAAAATGCATTCGATAATTTTCGACGGCGATTTATAGACGGCGAACTTTGAAATCAAAAATGTATGGGATTTGACATAAGTCATCGTAATGTGACATGTCGCATGCGGTGAGTTATCTCAAATCCCATACATTTTGTTTTCGAACTTCGCCGTCGAAATTATCGAATGCATCTTGACTAGATGCTCTGACCCTTTAGCTAAAATACCATCGCTAACTACGATGACGAAGTTAGAAAAAAAAAGTATGGTACTGACTACTGGCTATGTCACTTATGGTTCATTCAATCACCTATCTACCAGTAACTATTTTTGGAGTTTTGCCGGGCAGTGCAATCGGGATGTTGTGGAATTTGTAAAACTTCACAAATGTCATGTTATTGCGTAATATTGGTAGAATATTAACTATTAAATATTCGTTATCGTGCACAAGTGTGAGCAAGTGGTACAACTTCTAAAAACGTGCTATTTTGTGTTTCCCGCCAAAACTCCCTAGGAACTTTCAGTAAAGCTTCTACCACTTTACTGAACCGACTGACATGATTCATAGACTGTACTCACTATATATTTGGACCTTGACTAGACTTTAGACTTGACGATATAGGAATACGGTGTTGAAAATTGAAACGAAAGTTCTATTTCCCGCCTTTTTAACTTGACACTGGCAAATAGTTATAAGCCGATGCCATATAAAAAAAAAACTATTTTTAGAAACGTCAAATTTGTATCGCAAAAACCGTCAAATTATTGAATGACGAGGTTTTTCAAAATTGTTATAGATAGATAGGTTATTGAAACGGGCCGTAAGCTATAGTTAGTTATTATAACGATAAGTCAATTCTGTATAATATGTTCAATTCCGAAGATCGTCATTGTAATTAACGATGACATATTGGCTAAGCCCTCAGGCAACGCACTATTTGGGTCAGGCCGCCAATTTTTGCTGATGTGGCGTAGAAGTATTGCGTAGGTAGCGTTGACACTTCTACGCAACGGTGACGTTGGGTGGCGTAGAATAGTGGCGAATAATTGTAAGGGTAGTAATACACATTATTTTTTTTGAAAAATATATATTATTATCATTAAGTACTTAAATGTTTTTTTTATGTTTATATAAAAAATATATTATTATACGTACCTCTATTATAAGTACAGCCTTATTTGGTATTAATCATAGAATAGGAACATAAGAGGTAGGAACTTTGGTTCTTTGGTACTATAATCATAATAGTTATAGAAACAAACTAAGGCCACAGATTATATATAATAGTTACTAGCGTAACTAAGGCACTTCAATCTTAGAATAATACCTACTTAGGTAAATTATAATCACAGAATAAGTACAAACTTTGATAGGTACTTATATAATCATAGAATAGGAACAATAAGATTTTTATCATTGGCACTTACCTATATCTTAGAATAGGAACGAAATTAGATAAGGTAAATACTATAATCATTAATCATAGAATAGGAACAAACGTTATACAAATACAGATTAAAAACTAACTTAGTTACTCGTATAAAGGCCTATTCAAACTGGAGCGGTATCCGTTACCGCCGTGGGTATCGGTATCCCGATGGGTACATGATTATCGCCTCAATCGCGTTCATTATTAGTGCGTTAATCGCGTACCCATCGGGATACCGCTACCCACGGCGGTAGCTGATGCCGCTACCCACGGCGGTAGCTGATGCCGCTCCAGTTTGATAGGCCTTAAGGTACTTAAAGATGACCTATCAATTCGTTACGGCGCTTAGGAACTGTTCGTTAAATTCAGTATTAAAATCATGAAACGCACGTTTTTCTTTCACAGTACAGGTAGTCACCTACTCAATTTTTATGTTTAAATGGTATATGTCGAAGGTTTTGATACCTCTTTTTTCTGATATTATTTTTTTCAGAACTTCTTCAATATCCGATTCATATACGATAGATACGTCTTCAATAATAGGAAAAGCGAATCTCCCATTACCTTTGTTACGTAGAAACTTCACTTTATAACTATTATCGTATATATTTGTGACTTCTCCAATATAATGTTTTGTTGTTTTTTCTGTGAGAAACTTTACTAGCACATGAGAACCTTCATTTATTTTCATTTCCTTACCCTTGTCTTCATTCTCATCACTGATTGGGATACTGCTCTCATCATTAACTTCTATTGTCAAACCCGTATCATCAAGATCATTCAAACTATCATCAAGATCATTTAAAGTATCATCTGATGTGTCATGGATGGAATAACTATCAGACGCATTATTATCTTCTTCAGAATCATTGGTATCGCATCTCTTTTTCGGTGGTTTCTCAGTTTTCAAGCGTTTCTTATTTTGAAAGTCGTTTCCATCACAAATTTCTTCGTTTATTCGTTCTATCAAAAAGTTTTCCATTTGTTCGTCTACAAATTCACTCATTATGTAGTCTAAATTTTCCGTTACAGTATTAGTCTTCAAATTTGCATTAGATTCGCCAGTGTTTAATTGTATAAATTCTCCTGTTTCCTCATCTAGAAAAACATCTAAATTGGATATGTTATGATTTGTGTCCGATTTTTCATTTAAATCCAATACGTGTAAGGAAGGATTATAACATTCACATTTCCCTTGCAAACTTTGGCAGAAACACGATAGTACGCGATGCTTCACAGCAAATTGTGCATGTGTGATTAGTTGGTGTATTTTCATCGTGTCGCGGATAGGGTTCAATTTGCTTACAACATTTTTATCCAAAGGCTGTATGTCATCAGGTGGTATCAAAAATATTTTTACTGACGAATCTGTGGCCTGTAAAACTTCAAATGCCCTTTGTGCGTCTGGAATATCTAGCCCATGGGAAACCTCAAAATCTAAAGCCCTTTTGACGCTTCCGCCAATCCCGTCAGCAGCGCCTTTCCCATGAGAAGCTTCAAAAAACGACCAGGTCGCATCGAAGCTAAGCTCATACATTTTCTTGCATAAGAGAAAAAAGTTTTTTTTTTGGCGATATTGCGTAGTAGGTCCATCTGAATGAAAATGAAGAGTATTTATCTGGGGATGTACTGATCGTATATGCTCCAAAATTGGATTTAGATGTGCCCAAATGGCTTCCGGGCCATGAGCGTTTTCAGATGAAATGGAGCAGAAGGAGAACGGTTTTACATTTTTTAGGTATAGTACTCCTGTGTGTAATGTAATTTGTTTCTTGGATGCACCAAAATGCATTGCTTGAACTTCCTCGTTGTATTTGCACACCCAATTCTCTGAAAAGTCTATATGAATGGCCGCTTCGTTACTTTCCAAATTTTCTATGCAGAGCTTATATTGTTTGTATTGGTGGCGTACATTGAAAACGTGTCTTTTAAAAGTTTTTAGCCCGACGTTAAATAAATCGATTAGTTCCCTGATGCTTCCAGTTTTTTCCATCTTGACCATTCGTTTTGCAGTTTTAGTATCGCCCTTTTCATCATAAACATGGTCTTTTAAAGTCCAAGCATACCATTTTACTATTTTGTTGCTAATAATTTGGTCATCGATATCCATTACGTATTCTGCACAAGCATTGCACTCGGCATACATACACTGTTTGAATGTTTGGTCACAAACAAAACTTGACATTATGAGATTGAGATCATTGTTTTCAAATACACCCGCTGATTTCAAAGCGTTGACTATAAATTGCATGTTAGCATGTTTAAGACAGGCACATGTTTCCAAGCTTTTCAAGTTAGGAGCCACCACGTAAAAGGGCCTGTGCTTTTTAAATGTGCTAAAGCTAATTTTCTCAACTTCATTCACATATTTTTCATGTAGATTTCTGAATTTATCTAATAAGTATCGCTTTTGTTTTTTACTTTTTTTATATGTAAGACATTCCTTTTTCCCGGCACTTGCCCTGCTCACATCGTCTCTTTCATAGAAAACCCTTATCCTTTCTTTTAATTCTTTCGTTTTGTTTTTATTATATTCGGTTACTCTTATGTTACTTTTAAGCCCGAGATTTTGCGTTAAGTTTGTAGTAATTTTGTATTTCTTCACAAATTGATTGTCCACTACATTCTTTAATACCTTTTTTTCAGAATTTAGGCTCGATTGATAGGTCCGCTTTAACGAGTCTGTGAGAACGTTGTATTCAAATATTTTTTGTTTTATCGCTTCCTTTTTAGTTGTTTCAATATTAGATGTATCAAGATGATTTTGCACAAATTCAGTACTTCTTTTTAGTGGAGTGCCGTATTGGCTTTGGTCAGCAACGATCGCGGCTTCCTTTTGCTCTTTTTCTATTTTAGTTAATACCATAAGTTGTTCTGTTACCATTTGATATTTTTTCTTTAAATTACGCATTTCTCTTTTGAGTGAGTTAAATCCTTTTTCCAAATTTAAGACTTTTTCCTGTAATTTAGTGTTCTCTCTTCGCATAATATTAGCAACATTCCTTTGTAATCTTTTTATATCTATTTTATTATTTTCTTTGGTCGATTGTAAAGTATCAGTTTGTGTTGTAGAAGTTTGTTCCTGAGGGGCGATATCTTGCACCTAATAACAAAATAAAATAATGTTGATTAGTACCTAATCTTAACAAAACTCTCCTTTTCCACAATTTATTTTTATATCTTACTCGTCTGGTTTATTTATCTAGGTATTCTCTTCGTTTACCTTTGATATCAAATCTTATTAAAAAGAAAATGGAGCCTGCATCTTATTACCTACCTCATTTGCTTCATCAACATCATTGTAACTTCTTTGACCCTCGACATCTTGCACCTGATAACAAAATTTAGTAATGTTAATGAACTAACCTAAAATAAACACTTCTATTCCACTATTTATTATTATTATTAACTTATTATACATGTAGAAAGTTGTTCAGTTTTGTGGGTAAAATTATCCCTATGAGTCTTAAGGGGTATTTTTATATAGCATCTTGTATACCTTTTACCTACCATGCTTTCTGATTCTTTTCTTGATCTGTATTTTTGGCGCCATTGTGCCCTCAACTCATTTTTTTTATCCTCATCTAGGGCCTTCATTTTTTGTTTGTAATGTTTTGCTGATCTTGCTCTGCTTTTAGCTTTAGAAGTGTTATATTTTTCCGGGTTGTTTTTAAGTCGGTCTCTGTATCTTTTAGATTTTTCTGCTGTGGTTAACGGCATCTGTAGTAGGTAAATAAAATGTATTCGCATTAAATAACACAAAAGACCAAATGAGTAAACTACGTGTATTTTAATCTAGTAAACAAATCTAAATGTTTATCCTCGGCTTAAATGTCCATCCAAATACGGTGAAACAATGGAAGTTTTTTCTTGAACTTCCGACAAAAAACGAAGGCATAGTCAACTAGCACTTAACACTTACACACACTAAAATTTCTTTCACGACAGTTATATTTACCATAAATTCATTAATATGTATTAACTTTAATACTTACTTCACCTATACTTAATGTGATAAACATTTATAGCACAATTTTTTTTTATATATTTAGGTATTTACAATATGTACATCTTCTATTACTTTAAAATGTAAGTGGACACTAACCCTAATTTTGGTAGCGTAGTGGAGGTGGCGGATATCTGCGCCACCGGTGGTGGTGAAGTTCAAATTTGGTGGCGTTTGTTCACTCCAACGCTACCGTTGCGTTGAAAATTCACAAGATATCTCTGGAAATAACGCACAATTTGAGTTGAATGATAACTTAAAAGATAGCTATCACTTTTTCTCACATGGTGCATTGAAAGTGGTTTGTTTAAAAGTTGTACTTACATTTTTATGCTCAAAAATCTTGTCTCGAAAATTCTGTGTACACGCGCCGACACTCACGTTCACGTGATATTAGCATTCAAAATGGCGTCCAGCAAGGCGCTGGCCATAGACTATAGAAGCTCAATGTTGCCACCTCTCAATTTTTAATGTCACCGACTTCCAACTTTAAAGAGATAAGGCGAATATTGGTGGCGTTGACAAAGTGGCGCAGAATTTTAGGATTTCGCGACAAAAACATTTTTTTAAAGTTTTCAATAAAATTCTTTATCAAATGTTATGCACTTAGCTGCACTAATAACCAAACATATAACAATTCATAATATGTACGCCGTGTTTTAATAGTTCTCATAGCTTTTCCTACAGCGACAGTCAAAGTGCACCTTTACCTCGGCGGATTTCCGTTTTTGGGCCATTTCAGCATCTCTCGTCAAGGTTTTTCCGAAAAAGCTTTTGGGTTTATAATTTAAACTGAATCATTGACATGTCCTTCCGAGTCATTTTGTTGCTGAATCCGACATTATAGTCAAAAATTTGATAACTACAACACTTTTAAAAATATCGAAGGCGGAGAGTTTTTTTTATGAAATCAGCAAAAAATGGCGGCCTCACCCATTTATGTTACGAACATTTTTTAATTTTTATCCTAGGCACTTCTTCCTGTTATGATTACAAAAAATATTATTTTCATACCTATGTTTGCTACAGATAGCTGATTGAACTTGCCAAACGAAACAATCCCTACATATGACATAGGTACCTACCGCATGTTATACATATAAGCTCGAAGCTACAGTCAACAATCTTGCAACAAAATACAAATGTGAAATTACCTAACTTGTAGTCTATAGAGCGAACAGCTGGCACGCGCGTGTCATTATCCTTCAACTCCGCAGATGAGGGTGTCGCAAAAGGTTACGAGATCATGTATTTTGCAAAGTTGTCATGTTGCACGATTTCAATATTTGTTTAGCTTGAGTATCATCGATGGGGCAAGCCCGTAGCTTTGTGTGCTAGACAGGTCCTTCTTGTAAGCTCTCTACTTGATAAATCTTTCAAACGAGCGTATTTCCTTGTATTACAAATGCCCATTTGTAAATCTATATTCGCCTCTGTTCGCGGGTGTCCATTGTCCATGGGCGACGGTAATTAATCGCTTAACATCAGGCAATCTGTTTTTAACCCGCGACTAATATAACTATAATTATAGACGAGGCATATCGAAAGTGTCCACACTTAAAAGGCCCTACTTTTGGGATTGTTTGGGGCAGTCGAGGATTGACATTTGTCATTTTGAAATTTTGACATTAGCTAGCTTTCCGCAGTAAAATCAGTCTGCATTGAATGAGGATTTTGATATTTTTTTTGCCGTTGCAAATCCAACTCTCACAAAGCGTCATCTAGTGGCGTAAGTGGTATCAAAAACGGTTAATTAGAATTTCCGATTGTTTTTCTGTCACCAGGCGGCGCTTGGTAGCACGACGGTCCTTGTCGTGTCAAAAAACTGTCAGATGTTACGAATTTAAAAACCCTCACAAAATCTTTTGGAATCAATATGGCGTAATACTTTATTAATTGAAGATTTTTTCTATCAAATGTATGTCATATCTAATCCTTGGTTTTGATGTCAAAAGAGACCTATCACCTATGCTTCAGTAAACAGACTCTGTAAAGCCATACCACTAATCTTACCCTTGTCGTTTCCAGCTGAGAGCTTCACGCGGTGCCGTCGTGACGAGACCCTCAACAGCTGCCTCAGGAGCGCCGTGCCAGAAGCCCTCAGGCTCATGAAGACCGGTGAGTATAAACTTTCAAGTAATTAGTCTAGACGTAGAGAACTTAGTTCAGAATGCGAGTGCTCTTTGTGTTAGCTATTGGGTATTTGTTGTAATAAACTGACAAAAATAATGACGATCAAGCAAACAAGCAAATAGTGGCAACCACAATCACCCATGGCGTAAACAAAACGTTGTACGATTTCACTTTACATTACTCGACTTGTGCGCGTCGCGGCCATAGTCCTTACACCAGAGGCATGTCCACGTCACGACGACGTCAACATGAAACGTCCAACGTGAGAGGTCGCGACGTCGCAGCGTCGTTGTACGGTCGTGATTTTACACGAAAAACGACGGCGACATCGAAGCGGTAGGTACGGCTCAAAATGTACCGGAATTGTACATGGCACGGTGAGGCTGAGACAATAATATGATCCGGAATCTGAAAATAGAACTCTGCGCTAGTACAATAGAGTTAAAAAAAGGATTGTGTGGTTTTATGAAACCACGGTAAAAGTGAAACTTTTTTTCACATTATTGACATTTAACTAAAAATTTTCGGAATAATATTCTATTAAGGGTATAAAAATCGCTTCATCAATCTTAATTTTATAGCACTGGCACAAATGAGTACTAGTCTATACACTACACGGTTAGCTGATGCGAACTATAGGCGCCGCCATATTGGCCTCGGCTGCTCTGACGAGCGCCTTTCACTTTATTCCTACTCCGCGGCCGACCGTCACGCGAAATGCAACACACAGACGAAAAAGTTTGAGACGATGTAAATCGTAATGTCGAGATTCGAGCTGTCATATGACATTGCCATTTCACTCGACACTTGTGTGTTCTATTTTCAACTCTATTGTATTAGCTCAGAGCTCTATTTTCAGTGCTCCAAATTTTCCCGGGCCCGTTGGATTACGTACAATATAGTCCCAGCACTCCCAGCCTGATCCGGCGTCGTGAGGTGTATTTTTACGGCGACGATAATTTGTACGTTGTGTCAACTCACCGTGCCGCGACACCGCACCGTTATACAGTGACGTCGTCGTGCCGTGGACTGGTGGAGTGTGGAGTGGGGACGGGCCGTAAACCTCGACAAGTTATTATCCTTCACCGCAATAGAACTCCATTGATGTCTGATGGGCGAAACTGTTGCTCAAATATATTTTCTGTGTCCTTACAACCTTCTAGTCTATTTGTTTTTGTTTAAATCTGGACCGGAACATTTTTTAGCCTTGTATACTTACAGTACGTACGAGAAGCGCAATCGTATTATGTAATATATAATTATTAGTATCGTTTCATATTTTGTTTCATATGTGATCGTCAACATCACAGTTCACGGATGTTAAAAAATAAAGAAGTATTTAAGTTGTAAGTATTGTGGCGGACTAATTAGCGTCACAATCTTGAATCGCGCTATCGACGTTTACTAAGATCGGCGCTATATATACAACACCTGAAACGACTACAAGTACCCACTTGTACTACGGCTTCGGCATGTCCGGGCACACCATCTCGCTCGGTCGGAGATCTCGCTTTGGGGCTTACCACCACAATTCCCACATTGGTGACCCTCAACAGAACACGCCTCCTTCTGGACATCATCATCATCACCCACCGATCTTAGAAAACTTCGATAGCGCGATTCAGGATTGTGGCGCTAATTGGTCCGTCAAATCACTTCCCCCGAAGACCAGAGATCGAAATCTTCGATGCGTCTTACGCTTGTGTCGCCAGGTGCCAATGGAGAGTCCCAGTGAGTCGGAACTGTGCTGCCGTGTTGGGCCGATGCTATGTGCTGACCAGGAAAGGAAAAAAACCTTCGTGCTCTACTTGCTGGCCGGTCCGTGTAGTTGAAGCCGGAGTGGATTCTACCAGGCCGTGATGCGTTGAGGCTGGTAGTCGAGGTACCCCACGAAGTCTGAATCTGGCTGGGGTGGTGCGGATAGGTGGTGGGGGTGATGATGATGATGTCCAGAAAGAGTTTGATGATTTCGATACTGTGTGACGATCACAGATGTACGAAATGGCTAGAAGCAATACCTGTACAAGACATCACAGCTGAACTCGTAGCAAAAGCTTTCTACTATAACTAGATCGCTCGTTTTGGTGTTCCTTTGCGTATCACTACATACCAAGAACCCCAGTTCGAGTTATCGCTATTCAAAACGCTCCTCCAAAAGTTTGGAATAACAATTATACGCACTATATAGAGCTTTTCATCCACAATCGAACGGTCAAATAGAAAGATGGCATCGCACTATGAAGACTTAGGGCCCGCGGCGCATCGACACAGTGGACAGACGAGTTGCCGACTCTACTTCTTGGCCTTAGTACAGTCCTCCGTGAGTCCACCGACGTGAGCCCCGCACTGATGAATGAAAGATGATGAATGATGAATACGGAACTACGTTACAAGCACCATCAGATTTCTTTGTACCGACAACGTCAAGAATTGAAGATGCAGAATTCGTACGAAAAATCACTGAAACAATGGCAATGTTAAAACCGCAACAACGTTCCTGTGAAAATAGATCTACGTTCATTCACAAAGATCTATTAAAGTGCAGCCATCTCGTCCGAAACGACACAGCTCGCGCGGCGCTGACGCCTGACGCCCCCGTACGATGGACCCTACGAAGTATTAAAGCACAACGAAAAACATTTCAAGATACAGTTGACCGCTTCGAACTACAGCCGTCTCACTCCATCGACTGAAACCCGAATACTTACTCAATCAAGTGAACCTAAAAACACTTCAAGAATGGTGTCGAATACGTCGGCGCAGAGCTGTACATCGCAGACGAATATCACTGAAGAAACAAATATTCCTCGTATTGTTACGAGGAGTGGCAGAGTCGTCAAGAAGAATGTACGCTTCGCTTGAGGGGTACTATGGGAGCATACATGCAGCGCCCTCACCCGCAAGCGGCCAACTACGTTCTCTATATATACTGTATTATCTATTGTGTGTTTTGTAAATACTCCTTTTACTGAAACTTTATGTACATACCTATTAACAAAAGAAAACTGTGGTACTGACCCTAGATGTTTGTGTTTGTTCTAGGTTTTAGATTATTCAACAGACTTCCTCCTGTACACCGTGCCCTTGTTTATTCATACAACCCGCTCGTAAGGCAGAGTTTTCGTCAACACAACACATTGGCGAATCACAAAGGAGCCACTATAAAGAATAAGAAGAAGAACTTTTTTTCGAATGGCAATGATCCGCATTCCGTTTTACGTAGTTGTTAAAAAAATTTGGATATTATTAAGCTAATTTTAATTAATAATAAATATTAATATCTACGTGAAAATTAATGAAAATCAGTTTTTTCAATATAAAATACAGACTAAACTTTTTTGGTATTTATATTATTAAATATTACATTTTTAAAAAGAAATATTGAAGGACTGTATAATCAATAAATCCGTTCTTTGTAGAAGTGTAAACGAAACGTTATTTTATTCGTTCTTTGTCGTGTAGATGACGCTTAAAAGTTGAGTAAGTGATCTCAATAACGTTATCAACTGAGACGGTCTTGAGATCATACTATGAATTAAAGACCATCTTGAGAAGCTAATCGTTACTTGAGACTGTCTCAGCCCAGAAAGGTGTTGAGAACGAGTTTGAGAACGGTTTATTAATACGGGCCTTAATAAGCTATCTTCATCTAATAATTTAACGTTTTGCAAAATCAATTATGTAGATACTGAAACTTTGGGAACATTATATTACTGCTTATGTAAAGAAGACGTTGTGACTTGTGACAATGTGATGTCAATGACATTTTCAGCGTTGTTCGTAGACTCATTTATACCAGATATTTATTCGAATTTATTTGTTAAATACGTCTTTACATAAGCATTAAATTAAATCATATGCTCAAAGCTTCTGTACCTAATTGATTTTACGAAAACTTATATAAATTTAATGTAAAATATTTGATATAATATGTCCCTGCTGTCCAGGAGTGCCGTCCCTGTCGGTGCCACCGCTGGAGCCGCTCCGGCTGGCGGCGCTGGCGGTGCAGTCCGGCGCCGGGCCCGTGGTCATCCGCCAGGAGTACCGCGACATCCGCCTGCACGGTCTCACCGACTCCCAGCTCCTCACCTACAAGTGAGTCCCTCACTATGTACTTTTTGCCGCATTTTCTCTTCTCAACAGCAAGCGAGCGGAATAAAGTGGTTTATACCAGACGTTGTTTATTTTACTTTACTTCAAAGTCCTATCGGTGGAATCAGACATTTAGAGTCTAAAGGTCTAATTCCACCGAATGTGACATTATATTTTTTTTAATGTTTGAAGTTACCTAACGTGCATCGTGTCGAAGTCCGAACTCGATGAATTTTGAAGCACGGGAATATTCGTCATAATATTAGTTATTACAATGGGATTCGCTAAGTTATGTTTAACCACTCGCTTACTTTCAGAGCTGACCTGAACCACTACCGGCTGCGGACCGACTCCCTCACGCCGAAGATGGAGTTCATCGCCGACTACGTCATGAAGGGCCGGATCCTGCTGCTGCCGATACAGGGAAAAGGCATCGCCAACATCACGTTAAGTACGAGTAACAATTAATTATTTTAATAAACGTTTATATTATATTTTAAAAAATCGGAATACTTTTAACATTATCATAACTTTAATGAAAGCGCCATCTATTGTACGACTTAGGAATCTTAATTAAAATGTGGAAGAGCCATCTGGCGGTTAATAATTGTGAACATAAAAAAAATAGTTTGAGTTACACACATATAGATGGCGTTTTTAAAATAAAAACCTGTAATATAACCTAACTTTGTTTACTTTATTCTAGCGAATCTTTTGGTGAAACACGATCTCATCGGCGAGCCAGTGGTTAGAGACGGACAGAGATACATGCACATCCGGGATTACCGCACCAAATTTCTGCCAAAGAAGGTGACGCTGCACTTCAGCAATCTGTTCAACGGTGACAAAGTGCTGGGCGACAACATGAACATGTGAATAGCTCTTTAAATACTAATTAAATTACTTAATTTCTAAACTTGCAGTTTATAAATAGTATGTTTTTTTAAGTTTATCAATATTACAAAGTAATGAACCTCTTAAGAATATTATTACCTTATTAACACCTACGCATATCGCAGTCTACAACAGACCGATCTCTCGGTGTACAGAGCAACAAAGTTCTTAATGTTCCCGGTAATCATCTTTCTTCTATGTAAATTATAAACGAAATATGAAAAAGAATGAACATTAAATAAGCACGTTAAGCAAGTGTGTTTTTATCAGCGCTCTCATGGAAAGACTAGAAATTGTATAAAATTCAAGCAGCTATGAAGTATGAATATAAATGTAATATTTGCAGGTTCCTTAACGCCAACTCGGAGCTGGTGTTCAACGAGCTGAAGGAGTCCTACGAGGCCAGCCTCAGCGACCTCTTCAAAAACGTCACCAACATGATCTTCGACACTGTGCCCATGAACCAAATATTCATCGAAAACTAAAAAATACTGAAATTATACCACTGAACAAAGTTACGTTGACAGTGTAGAATGTAGATAGTTAAGCTTTAAGTTATGTAAGTGTAGGCTAAGCAAAGCATTTTGTATTTATTATTTTATAACTACTAGACAAGAAACTAATAAAACAATATTTCTAAAAACGTATTTTATTTAACAATATTAAATAATGTATAAACGCCATCCAGTGACGGCGATAAAAATTAAACATGTGAGCGCCACCTAGTGACAATAATTTATACTCTGTAAAAGTTACAGCTATTGCAGTTTTCATTTTTACTAAATTTAACACTTGTTTTAACTTGATCTCTTTCGTTCATTTCGATATCTGTTGGTCGCTGATTCATCCCGTGTGCCTGCTTTAGACATCTTTCCTTACAAAAGGTTTCGTTGAAAATGACCACTGCAATCAGTTCAAAATTATCCCCTTAGATGGCGCTAACATTTTAATTCTATGAGCGGATTATTGAGATTTGATTTTAAGAATACGATAAAAATACAAGATTTAGACTAAACTGATTAAATAACTTATCCCATAAAAGTACTAATTACACATACAAATTCCAATTAGCAGCAAGTACAGCACTAAACCGATCAGCAAAGTTTCTTGCTCCATATTCAGTCTCGTTAAGAGCGTCCGCGTCACTATAAGTCCATAATATTCATGATATAATATTATATAGAAAGAGATTCGAGTTTTTCGGCTGCTAAAAATATTAAAATTTTAAACTTTATAGTATTAGAATAAAAATAATGAAACAAAATTTTACAAAACAATGACAACAGCATAGCAAGAAAATATTGATTCTGCCAGTGTCAATATATTTTTGCCTTTTTTTCAATGGCTGATTTGATGGTACAGAGTTATCAATTTGAGGTACATATGGTAGAATATTTAAAAAAAAACTAAACAGATATCGATAATGTTTTATTCAGTGAAATAACAACATCTATGGCATAATCACTGGTAACGTAACGTAACGTAACGTAGGTAGAAGAATGGTCGCTTAGCTCTAAGCCTCTTACAGCTAATACACCCCGACACTCACGACTCAGGTTTAAATGGATAAATATAATAAAATATTCACCAAAGAATACACACATTATTCGTTTCATAAATCTTAATAAAGAACAAATGAATAATTATTTTATCTGAATAAAAATTATTCGTACCTACCTAAATAAATAAACTCATCAGAAGCCCAATTCTCATAACTATTTTCGATATAATCCCGTTTCGGTCCACGCGCTGACTCATTCCCGTACGCGACAAGACGCGCGTAGGCGTGACAGCCTGAAAATCCAATCGGGATTTATCCGATAATATTTACGAAAATTTCCTGAGTCGGGAGTGACGAAGCTCATACAAAACTAACGTAATTTTACAAAGCTCCATAACTTTCCAAGTTTAACTTTAAAATATTTTTGTTTATTTTTTATTTTTAGTTTGGGAAAAATTACAATTACGTCTCAATTTAAATAGCATTCAGATATTTGGAATTTCTATTCTTAATCGAATAAATATGAATAGTAATTCCGAATGTGTTAAATAGTTTCTTAAATAAATACATAGGGCAGAGCATAGTGAGCTAGAAAGCCAAAATATAGCGTGTGATGTTTTCAAGTCATTTTATTGAATTAGTAAGTAGTAGAAGCATTTTAAAGCATGGAGACGTTAGGAGTACCTTCTCCATACATGAAAAAGTGTCCGTAAAAAGCGTTAAATAGGGGGTGGCGCTACTGTCGCAAGAGGTGTAAAGCCGCAAAATTTAAACGGAGAATTAAACCTCAGCATCTTCTTCGGTTATATTTATAAGAATATTTTCGATTACGCGAGTAATTAAAATTTTCACGATTTTCTGAATTAACTACTAAAGTCGTAAAAATTTAAATATCTAAACTCAACTCACTTCACTCCTAACTTCACTCCATCTCTTATTGCTAACTTCATATCACACACGAGGGGTGTTGGTATGAAGCGACTCTAGCGCCACTACGGCCAGTTTTGGAACTATATTTATCTACTTTTGTCGGACACTTGTTAACTTTTCTTCCTTAGAGAGATGGTGCTCCTTTTTCTCTATTCTCCATGCACAGTAGAATGTAGAATTAGAAGCAGGTAGAAAGTAGCAGCCCTAAGCCATCGCCTGCGAGGAAATCGCGTCACTTCAGACATAAATTTAATTAAACATTAAATTATTCATGAAAATGAATGAAGCGACAGTGGACGGTCTGTAGTCTGTACTACTCAATGTAAAAATAGATCATCTCCATCTAATCATAATAACCGCCGCACACGACCAAGTATTCGACCAAACGGTTGGACGCACAGTACTCGAACGTGTGCGGTGGTGGTTTTGTGCCTTCTACGAACTGGAGCTTCCCGCGCAGCCCAAGCCCTTGATATTCTAATTTGAAATGATGAGATTGCTGAACATTGCTCGTCTCCCGGCTTCTCGACAGCTTACACACTCACATGCCGGGTATAATAAACTAAAACTAACTTATAATATGTCATAGAACTTAAAATTAACATCTTGTCTTCACATAAAAAATCTAAAGTCTGTTTAGAGTAAAAGCTCACACCGAGACGCGACGCCACGATGCTCGAGGATGCTGTAATAATATTATATGCATCGCGGCGTCGCGCGCAGTTTCCATTTTGTATCGCGTCGTGTCTCGATGGGAACTGACCTTTAACTGTCTAAACATTAGTATAAAACGTTTAAACGCGTAATAGTCATGGTGATTACAAATAATTCATTCTAGCTATATTCGATTACAATAATTATAAATTGACAATCATTTCTTTCGCGTTTAAGTTATTAATCTTCAAACGCCAAAGTAAGATACCATACAATGATACTTACTCCGAACAAATTCACGTTATTCATAATCGAATAATTATTCATAACCACCCAACTGCACCTAATTGTTAATATTAACAACTGAGATAGTGTAACTTAACAAAAGCAACATATAGCACCATCATACGCCACCACTGCGCAACTACTTCCCTAATGTCCCTCGGTAATCGTCGGTTCTCTATAATATACATAATAATAATGTTTATTTCTCCTCACAATACAATCACAACTATGGAAAACAGACGTATGAAAAACGACACTCCCCGAAAGACATTATGGAGGTATTTGCACTGTACCTCCCTTATTGCTCTCAGTCACAGGACTCGCAGGTCACCTAAAACTATGAAAGTGTTAGTCTAGTCTAGTCTATGTTAGACTAAATTAAATTCAAATATTCCGTAAACGACAACGTTTCAGATACGGTACTTCATACAATTTGTATGGCGGAACGAACGGCTATTCCCTTTTCCCACTGCAAAAGCGGGGTTATGTTTTAAAATTCGTCACACGTGACACGAGTACCTCCCTTATGACAAGAGTCACTCACAAACAGTCTCATCAGTCTTGTCCCCCGGTCATTGGAACTGCGTGGTGGAGGTAGACCTTCGGCAGCCCAGAGTCACCGGCGCCGGGATGCGGGAGGCACCAGTTCGAGGGTCCTTCCTCGGAGCGGCCAGCTGGCGCGTGGATGTGGACCTCTCTAATTTCCCATCCGACATCACCCAGGCTGATGTGAAGTCGGCGTAGTCCGAATCCTTGGAGCTGGCCCGGGATAAGGCGTCGTCGCCTTTGGAGTACGTTCGGATGATCTCCTTCATCTTCTCCAGGACTGCGGCATCGTCTTTGGCGTTCTCTGCCGTCTTGAAGATCTGCTCCAAGAGGGGACTCCAGCCCTTCTGGTTAGGGGGAGACCGCAAAGTCGCACTGCTAGCTCGCAGCGGCGAGTTTCTCTTGAACGACTCGTTTTGAGCTTTGGGCTTGGTCTTGGGCGACTTGTTGGGATTGTCGAAGGTATCTGCGCCGATCGTAGGCCGGGCCTTCGTCTTGGCTTGACCAGGAGCTGTCCTGCCTCCCCACGTATTCCTGGCTGGAGGGAGTTTCGGCGCCAGCTTGGGTGACGCGTGGGGCTTGGGCGCGTGCTTGGGGCTCGGGGTGGACGCGCGGCTGGGCGTGGGCGTGCGCGCGGGAGAGTGCGGGATGCGGGAGCGCGGGCGCGCGGGAGGGCGCAGGCTGGGGCTGGCCTCGACCACGAACTCGGGACTCGCGCGGGACTTGGGCTCCTCGGTGCTGGACTTGCGGCCGTAGAAGGTATCGCTGAAGTCGGTCTTGCGCAGGCCGGTGGTGAGGCTGACGTAGTCGTCGCGGTCGCTGCGGTCGGTCGCGCTGCCGTCGTCACCCTCCAGACGCTCTGGAAGACAACAAGAATAATTGTTAGTAAAATGTGTGGCAGGCAAGCAGAACTCTTAGGGGTCGGGGAGGCTCGAGTGGGCAAAGGATAACATTTGGAATAACTCGCTAGTCGCTAGCCAAGCCTATGTAAACTGTAAATAAAGCAGTAAATATTATCTATAATTATAATAATAATACGGGTATACATTATTACTGTACACTATAATTGTGTTCATGTCATGATGCATCGAACAATGTAAACACTCATATAATTGTAGGTGGCCTATTATAATAATTTATATCCATAATGCTAAATGCTAATCAGCTGAGATCGTATGCCGACCGGTGTCGTGCACAACTACACACACGTAGACAAACACCGCTAATAGCTTAGGTTACGCTGTTGATTAATAATAAATAATAAGTAAGTGATTATATTTTATTCGATACGAGAATTCTATTATTATATTAATTACATACAAATGGAGAAAAAATGTGTGATTAGAAGACTTGGAAATTTCGACTTTTAGCTAGCCTCGTAGCCAAACTTTATGGATTGACTAATACTTGATACTACTTAATATACTATACTGAACCCTTCAACTAATTGCGAGTCGCGCCTGTCCACCCAGTGATCTACAGAGGTCTATCTACATTAATGCAGTTTTGTTTACGCTTGTATGCTTCCTGCTTCACCAAGTAAACGCCTTTTGTGAGTACGATATTATGTGCACAATTATTTACTTGTATGGGAGCTTGCGTCCTAACTGATTGGTAATTGGTTACGACAAGAATGTCCATAGAAATAGCTAAAGCTAATCATAATATTGATGTCATTATTTAAAGTATATAATATAAGATAAACTGTTTGCTTAACTTTCGATTTTAGTTTTAGGCTGGGGCCTGGGACTCCTGGGGCCGGGTCCGGAATCCGGCGGGCGAGCAATACAGTAGAGTTGAAAATAAAAGTGTCGAGTATCGAGTTGTCGTATATGACATTGACACTTGTGCGTCCGTCTTTCAGCGAAATAGCGCAGACATCAATTTTCAGTGATGCTCCCGATTCCGGAGCATATAGTCCCAACCTGAATAGCAGTCTGAAGACTAAAATATAATATCTAAGTGTCCGACATAAAAGACTATCACAGTATCATGTATGCTCTATACTGCAAATTCCAATACATAACAGTAGCTATGCGTGACGGTGTTACTGGCACCAGGTTCGCTACTATGACGATCTTCGATTAATTCGTAGCGAGGACTTGCGCAGGTGCTTACATTACCTACTAGTTAATTCCTTTTATGATTGCAATATTCTAAAATAGTTTTATGTTAATAAAACTATTTATACCTACCTACTACGGGTGATCGTTCCTGATTCGAAGTTCTAGTACGGGAAAACACAGGGAGCAACAGGGAAAAGAAAACAGATGGCAAAATGTGTAATACATAATATGTATTGAAAATTTAAGCACAAAAATATTAGTCTGACCGGGACTCGAACCCGATACACAAATTTGCCAACAACGCAAAATGTATGCATACTTAAGTATACATAGCGAGCTGCCGCGGCCGGTGTGACATACAGCACAGGCAACAAAGTTAATATGATGTTTCACGATAAAGGAAAACATATTAATATGTAACTTGAAAATGCGCGGTTTCCCAGAGAAAAGACCTCGCTAGATCGATGTTTCACCCCCAAAACCACATGCATACTAAATTTCATGGAAATTGTTTTAGTCGTTTCCGAGATTCTGACGATAGTTAAATACTATACTTACTCTTACATTATACAAGAATTGCTCGTATAAAGTATAAATAAGATAATATTATTGTAACAGTTTTTATTGCATCATTGTATGTAGAAGATACAAGAATTTAGTACGAACTTTTCGTTGATTTTGGAGTGGGGTAGAAACTTGAAAAGAATATAACAATAATATTTAATAATATACCTACTGGAATATAACTAAGTTTTAGCTCACTAAACTGAGTAACTATTTTTAAGGAAAACAAGCTGCATGAAATATGATTCATCAGTCAAAACAATATTATACACATGCAGCTGAAAGAAGCCAAATGGACTTGAGCACTAAATAGCTCCTTAGCGGGAACAATAGCTGGACCTGACCATGAAAAAGTAACCCTAACTAAAGGTATAAGGGTAGATTCTCCTCTGGCAGTGCGAAGAAAAGTGCTGATTTTGGAAACCCAACCCTAACTGAAGAGTGAAGGGTTCAAATTTCTGTGGCAGACAGAAGAACGTTTTACTCTCCCTAGTGAGTCAGGAGAGCTGTATGGACACAGCTCTGTCTGTATATTTAGACTCGGTAAGGTTCTAATTGCGGCGAATTCCTGTTTTGGCGGTCTTTATGTTTCCTTTGGAGTGGGCCCATTTGTGGAGAGTTTGAAATTAGCAGCATACTTACTTAATGAAGGGCTGAGTTCTTATCGCTACATCACCCTAATGTTCATTTATTAGCAGTTGGTAGTTGGTACTAAGTAACCAAGGAGTCGCAGGCAGATGTAGGACATAGTAATTATTTCGGCAAATCAAATATTACCGCGCTGTCGCGAGACGCGAGGGGGAATGGTGGCAGATGGGAAGCATCGCAATTAAACATCAAATTAAACATTATAACAGCGAGTGACGAGCTGACGACTGACGACACACGGACGATACCAACAGATGGTCCGATTTTTATTACTTATAACAAGGACTGTGGAAATTAATGAAACATTTGATAGCTCGTGTATAATGGATAGTGTTTTTGATAAATCAAATCACATCAATCTCGTAAAAATGTTAACATCTGTACACAATGCAGAACTGTCTAATGTATTATGTAGGCCATACACCATCCATGATCCAATCTATCGTCCAATCGGTTTGATCAGTTCGATAACATCAAATACACCTGACCGTGTATGGGCGTGGATTGTCGTGGATTGGCTTGACGGTCTTTACCTAGTTTATACTGTATGTGTCAGTATGGAACTGATCCAATAGATCAGATCAAATAATATCTATGGACGCTTCACACCACGTCAATCTGGTCCCGTGGTAAGTTCTAGAAGAACTTGTGCTACGGGTACCAGACAACGGAAATATATTTAATACTTTTACACTATACATAATATATTAGGTCCTTACATATGAAATTGGCGTTTTGTCGTACTGGCCACTTTGATCTCAAATATATCTTCTTTGGTTAGGAATTCCAATTTCAAATTTATACCGCTATTTACTCATGCGTTTGTGTTTAGAAAACCGTAATTCATTTGTTTTTTCCTCTTTTGGTTTTTTCTTTGCGTCACTCTACTTATAAAATGGAAAACTTAAAATATCGTATTATTTTCGAGTACGAGTTCCACCGTGGCACCAGTGCTGCAGAAACGGCTCGAAAGATTAATCGGTGTTGCAAAAGAAAACTCAGTGCGTTTTCGTAGCTGGAAATTTCGACCTGCAGATTAAGCCCCGTGGACGACCGGAGACCAAAGTTGATAATGAAGAATTGAGGGCTATTGTGGAAACGGATCCATCGCAACCACGTCCGAGTTAGTTGCAGGCTGCGGTGTTAGTGATAAAACTGTTTTAATCCAACAAGCAAAGACTTGAGAACAACAAACACTTGAAGCAAATTGGGAAGGTGAAAAAGCTTGAAAGGTGGGTACGTCATGAATTGAGTGGAGCAAACCGACAAACGCGAGTCGACTTACGAGTGCGTTACATTAATCAACCGGCACAATAATGAATGGATTTTAAATCGAACCCATTACCTGTGATGAAAAGTGGATCCTGTACAATAATCGGAAACGCTTATCGCAACGGCTGAACCCTCGCAAACCAGCCAAAGCCTGTCCCTAGCGAAAATTGACTCAAAAAAAGTTACTTGTGAGCGTTTGGTGGACTAGTGCCGGTGTCGTTCACTACAGCTTTCTTAAACCTGGCCAAACGATTACAGCAGATGTCTATTGCCAGCAACTGCAAATCATGATGGAAAAGCTAGCTGCTAAACAACCGAGGTTGGTTATTCGCTCTAGGCCACTGCTGCTTCAGGACAACGCTAGACCACACACTGCACAACAGACGGCTAACAAATTAGAGGAGCTTCAATTGGAATGTCTAAGACATCCACCGTACTCCCCGGACCTTGCTCAAGAAGTTATCCAAATTTCGAAAAAAGTGGTAATCTATACATATATGTAAGGTAAGGTACATGTACAATATAGATTATAGACGAGGCATGTTGAGGCAAAGTGTCTCCAGTTAAATGGCCCCACTTTTTGAAATTTTGGGGCCATTTTGACATTTGAAGTATGGTGTAAACAAGATGGCTGACATTTGAAGTATGGTGAAAACCAAGATGGCGTAACTTTTTCTTGTATGAAGATTTGTTCTGTCAGATGTACACCATAGCCTATCTTGAGTTTTAAATCTTTGTTATACACATATTTAATATAAATCTATGACCCAGGAACACATAAAATATTTTTTTTTCCTACGGCAGGATTCGAACCCGCGACCCCGGCTTGAGCACCAACACTTTCAAACACTGAGCCACAGAGGTCGTCAATCAAATCGATTGGTCGATTGACTTTATGGTGTAAAATATAACTGCTGATACTTTTTATGTTAGGTTAGTTAGTATCACACAATCAGCGTAAAAAGTGGCGTATTTCCTGATCTAATGAAACATAGTAAAGTTTTACCTTTGTTTAAGTCTGGTAGTAAGTCGGATCCATCTAACTTCCGACCTATATCTATTTTGCCAACACTAAGTAAAATATATGAAAAAATAATACTTACTCAGTTACTAGCACACTTTAATATTAATAACATTTTACATAATAAACAATTTGGTTTTACGAAGGGTCGCTCTACAACAGATGCTGGCGTTGATCTGATTAGTTATATTTTTGATGCTTGGGTGAGGTCGCAGGATGCTTTAGGAGTTTTTTGCGATCTCTCTAAGGCATTTGATTGCGTGCAGCACACAACATTGATCAGGAAACTATGCCACTATGGAGTAACGGGACCAGCACTCGTCCTCTTAAAATCTTATTTATCAAATAGGACTCAGAGGGTTGAGATAAATGGAAAAAGATCCACAGGTACCAAAATTGAGATGGGGGTCCCACAAGGATCCATTTTAGGACCCTTTCTTTTTCTGGTCTATATAAATGACCTACCATACCTTATTAATGGAAAAAACGGGATAGTCTTATTTGCCGATGACACGTCACTTACTTTTAATATTAATCGCCAAACCTCAGGCTATGACGAAGTAAATAATGCTCTCTCAAAAATAGTACACTGGTTTAGTGTTAATAATCTTTTGTTAAATAGCAAAAAAACTAAATGTATAAAGTTCACGTTGCCAAATGTAAGGCAAACTGAAACCAATGTTCTATTGAATGGAAAAGGTATGGAACTAGTAGATACAGCTGTCTTTTTGGGTATAACTTTAGACGCAAAACTACAGTGGGGCCTTCATATTGTTGGGTTGGCCGACAGAATCAGTTCAGCAGCATTTGCAGTGAGTAAAATAAGACAATTTTCAGACGAAAACACAGCAAGACTTGTATATTTTAGTTACTTCCACAGTATAATGTCCTATGGCATTCTACTGTGGGGAAATGCTGCCGATATAAATACTATATTTGTGCTGCAGAAGCGAGCTGTTCGGGCAATCTACAAGCTGGCTCCCAACACTTCATTAAGAGAGAAGTTTAAAGAAACTGGAATCTTAACTGTAGCTTCTCAGTATGTTCTATCAAATGTATTATATGTTAAAAAAAATTTAAATCTATTCAAAAAGAAAAGTGACAACCACAATAGAAATACCCGAAATAAGCATAAGCTTGATGTACCAGTGACTAGACTTAGTAAAGTAAAGAACTCGTTTAAAGGCCAGTGTATACGCCTATACAATAAGATCCCAGAAAGCGTTCAAAATTTTTCAATCAATAAATTTAAAAAAGTAGTTAAAGAACGTTTGTGTGACTTTGACTTTGACTCAGCTGAAATATTACATACAGAGAGACCTTGCCGTGACCTCCGCGTTCGGCACGGGGACCTCATCTGTAGCACTCCGTAACTAATGTAGGCGAGCTTCGATATAATATCAAAATTGTTGGAAGTTTTAACCTCAATCATGCTATACAGTTTAATACATGAGCTGACTGGAGTAAATCCTCGATTTGAGTTGAGCAGTGAGGAAGAAGGATAAAGTGAGGAACAGTTGAAGTGGATGCTTATTATCTTAAAATTAAATCACCAGATCGTCATTCTAGAGAGTTTACAACATAGTAACAACTACTCATAAAAGGGGAAAATGATTTGAAAGCAGTTTTCATAACTTAACCGAAAGAATTAAGCGTATACTGTAAGTTATTCATACGCCCGAATTCTCGAAAGGTACTAAAAGTTCACAGCCTTCTACTTGGCAAAATAACAAGGACATCGTGTAACTTGAAGAGTCCAATAACTTTGGGAAGGATTTAAGAATTTTATCTTTAGTATATCTATCAAGGCAATTATAATATCTATGCTACAAGTTCGATTTTATGTCAAGCGCCGCGCCGATTCGCCTTATGCGTCCGCACTCCGCACCTTACTGGGAGACACCTCCGGCGGAGATAAAAATAGATCTAACACATGTACACATGTCACACTCTCACTAGTTATAAATAACGTGCTATGTTCTAACTTATATAATATTTTTAGAGTTTATATTTTTCTAATGTTAGTTACTGTGTTTCATTTTTCTACACTTAAGGTTCCTGTTATGACGATTCTATGACGATCTGGTGGAGCTTTTAGAACCTAATGTTTCTTTGTTTTGTCTATTATTCTGTTTCCTTTTTGTACTGGCATAGAATCTACTGGTAGATGACAAGTAGATGGTAATTGGTCCATAAATAATTTAGTTCCGAAATTTTCCGCAATATAGCGAGTTTATTTAATTTTTGGTTAGGTTTTACCCATGATTTTCCCTTATCATCTCTTTCCCATTTTTCCTCCCCTATAGACCTTAATTTACCCGCAAAAGGGAAATTTCCCCTCATTGTGGAAACACTGGCTATGTTATGTTTGCAAGTAAAATGTTCCTTTACGGTTTGTTCAATCAATTTTATCCTTCAGGTAGCCATTACTTTGCAATGCAATCTTGAAATCTTTGTTGTTATAGAATGTTTTAGAAACTTAGGAAACTTAATATAAAACTGCCAGTAAAAGTTATTATTCAAGCAATTTCGTTTCGCGAAATGAAACTTGAAATTGCAAATACAGAATGTAAACGTTAAGTATATGAGCATTGTCTGTCACCCACCATTTGCATTCCGATTATGAACTTTAGCTTACGCAAAATAGAGTTAACTTTTCCGCAAAACATTACTAATTTCCTTTACGGTCATGTTTTGCGGAAAAGTTAACTCTATTTCGTGTGTGCTGAAGTCGATAATCGGAATGCAAATGGCGGAGGAAGGAGACAATGTTGTTGCCAGTGCGCACACTGCTTTAATTGCAAAAGCAACTTTCTTGTAATTTGGAGAAGTAGCGAGGCAACCTATCGCAAAACTAATATTTGAGTATGAGGAAAAAGTCTTCGCTTTGTCATTATTTACATAATGATGATCATTTATTTGGACGCAACCTGCGAGACGGGCGGAAACCGAATTACGACATCCATTGTTCCAGCTACTTGCGCGTACGCATTTGAATGCCTTTTGATATTTCAGTATGACACACTTGTTTTTCTATAGGGGTTAAGGCGGAGACCACTGACTTCTATTGAAAGTGACCCTGACAGACCTAGATAACTATGACATATTATGTAGTAACTAAGACTACAACTATAATTGCTATTACATAATATAATCTGTTCAGATTTAATTTAATTATTTGGAATAAAAAAAAAATCTCTGTAAAATTAAATTATGTAACATTCTTTAGGTACCTGATTAGTGTATTTTTTTTTAATTGAACGTTTTAAAGTAAGTGATATTTAAATTGGTGGCATTATGTGTTCTACTGTTCTGTTCGTTCACGTTCTGTTGTTTAGATTGAATTGGATCTGAGAGTATAGGACTTGGAGCCTGTTCCCCAATCGCCTAGTAAGTGTCGAATAGCTTATTCAAAAGTTTTGTTACTCCTTAGTTTATATCGAGCGACAGAGACAAAACATGCAAATAAGCTATCTAACACTTATCAGTAGATTGTGAAACAGGCCCTAATAATGATATAATCCTACTTATATTATAAATGTGAAAGTTTGTGAGGATGGATGTATGGATGGATGAATGGATGTTTGTTGCTTTTTCCCGCAAAACCTAAACTACTTCCATACCAAATTTCATCGAAATCCGTTCAATAGTTTTTGCGTTAAAGAGTAACAAACATCCATCCATCCTCTCAAACTTTCACATTTATAATATAAGTAAGATTATAGTTAGTAACGGATATTAGGTAAACTATACATACCACTGAAGTCAGCGTCGTCCATGGAGTTCTGGCTGTGCATGGAGTATCTGTTGGTGGTCTTCGTATTGGGGGACCCCTGTGCGGAGCCCGCCACCACCCCCAGACTCCTGTACCCCTCGTCGGACACCTCCGAGCCATTATCGGACGCGCTCTCCACGACCGGCGTGGGCGACACTGGCCTTGGACTCTTGCCTCGGACCATGTGAGGGGTGGGAACTAGGTGGTTCGAAACTACTATTTTAGTCCGTCGGTCGGGCGACGAGGAGTGCCTGCTCGGGCTGTGCTGTCGCGGCGCGAGATATCTCCTGCTCGGGGATGCCGCGCGGTCCGCCGTATCTCCCGTGTACGGCAGACTAGTTGGGCCATCGAGCTTGGTATTCGACGTGTAGTGTGTCGGCTTGGCAGTCGGTTCGTCGTAGGGCTTTTGATAGGGCAGTGAAGCTGGTTCCTTGTAGTCTGGTCGCTCGTATGTGACGGTAGCGCCGTTGAGATCGGGGCGCGGGCGCGCCAGGCGCGCGGAGAGGGACGTGCGGTGCTGCGCGCGGCAGCGGCACGGGTCGTGCTTGTCCAGGTAGTGGGCTAGCGTGTCCCATCCGCCGCCGACGCGCACCATCACGTGGGAGCGAAGAATCTGGAAAGTACCAGCAAATTTGTAGGTAACTAAAAGTAGGACAGAATTTGTCGTTGCATTCTGAAGTACTAAAGCATTCTTTAACTAAACTACAAAGCCTTATTTTCTTATATCATTTGATTTTTGAAGGCTACAAGAGTTTTATTTATATTGGTAAGACTCGTGGTCTTGGTGATGGTCATTCCTGATTTAATTATTGGGAACATCTTGTAAAACGAAACTAAAATTTCTTCTGTGTATGCGCTTTCTATTCAGCTCTAGGCAGTGGCCAGTGACATTCACAATGGGATGAGGATGACATCTACAATCGCCGTGATCCCAGAGAAATGGTCGAATCTGTTCTCTCATGTGCAAAGGTCAGGCGTGAGTCGGTCTATCTCGGCGTTGCCCATATAAGGAGTATGAGTCAGGCGCACCGTGCGCAAACTTTTTTACCGACTTCCAAAAAGGAGGTTATATTATTTATATATGTTATAAGCCTGCGGTATTTATTGTCAATATAATTTACGATGTTTAGAACTTTTTGGTAGCTTGTTGCGAATGTTAAACAGCTCCGGACCAAATTGGGAAGGCAATAATCCTCTATCGAGACATACCATATATCGTTCAATTAATTTTACGGTTCAATAAATACATATGTAATTTTTTTACAGTTGGTTACGTTACCTACCTATTTTATACCCGCAGGGAGTTTTGAATCTAGGTCATAGGCAACTTTTTTCGCAATGAAACGAACCGTAGTTTATAAATAGCAAATGTACCAGTAGACAGAAATAGACGCAAAATTACTTTAATTTGATTGATAGTTAATCAAACTAAGTCGACAAAAACTGGCCACATCGAGATAATTACGATCTGTTTGATTCCAAACGGGGATCGAACCGATCGAGGTCGCCGATGCTTCCCGTACATTTGAATTGTTTAGATCTCTTTCTTTGGCAACGCCTAGACAGGTGTTTGTTGCGAAAGTGATTCGAGAGATAGCCTTGTACATCGCAAACTTTCAGAGGTCCTGACCTCACTTTCTTTATATCTATTGTAATTTGTAACACTAAATTACTTTTGTTTTTATGACTTCCTAAAAAGGTTATCTGTTTGTCGGAATCCTTTTTTATGTAACCTTAGCGAATTTTAGAATGCAACTCACCCGAACGAAGATCAGAAGTCTTGTGTCACCAATTCTATACTTCCCCTCAGAAACCCTGACCATGGGGAACTGCGTTGGGCAGGAGCATCTCTCCACCAAGTCTCTGACCCTCTCGTCCAGACTCCTCAGGTCGTTCGTAACCAGCTGCGGCTGAGGTCCCGAGGGAACCAGACCCAGCGCGTTATCATGCGGCTGGAGCTCCTCTCCAGCCAATTCCCTCTCAATCTGCTTCTCCATTTGGACGAGCAGCGGAGCGGGCATCCCTAGCACCGATCCCTTTCTAGCGACTTCTAAAAGGCACAGCACCACGTGCTTTTCGTTCTTTCGGAGACACAAGTCATCAGTTTCGAATAGCAGACATTCTAATATGCCGAGGGCTTTGCGGCACCAGTCGATGAAGTTAGACAGGTTATCCCTGGCGAAGAAGGTGCCCGCCTTGGCGGCGGGCAGCATGTTGACGGGTCCGCGGGCCATCAGCGCCTTGGCCAGGGCCAGGGCATCTTCGGCCTCCTGCATGTCGCTGAGGATCCGTCTCGCAGACTCCCGAACGGCGTTCGCGTGCTGCAATAAACGTGTTTCATTAGAAGGCTGAATTTTCATTAAATAACTCGTTCTCGAAATGTATATTATGTAGTATCTACTAACTGCAAGCTACTTCTACGGACGAACGGACCAGCAAATGAGGTCACCGGGGGACGGACTGAAGGAGGATATGATAAGAGATTTTAAGGTCTAAAGGTAGCTTTCCAATGCACACGATGCGCGACGCGAGACCGCGACCCGAGACCGAAATAGGGTCGCGGAGCCACTGCTCAGTATGAATTTATATGGAGTACTAAACAATACCCGCGACCCGCGTCGCGCGACCGGTGAGCGTGGCTAGAGAACCTTATTCGCTAGTTTGCCGGTCGCGGTCGCTGGTCGCGGTCGCTGGTTGCGGCCTCACGTCGCGGTCGCATAGGTCGGAACTCGGACGGCTACTAAAGTAACTAAAGTATGTTTTCTTCCATATTAGGTACATCATAGTCAGCTCAAAGAAGTTGAAATACTTACTTATTTTGTACCTATGGAACCTTGTTTAAAGTCGTCAATGATTTTACAAGTGAGATTACATCTGAGTCAGGTAATTGGTCTGTGGGCAGTTTATTTATCTACAATATAATTGTAGCGATAGGATACCTAATGGTCGGCTGACATTTGTCAGAAAACCACGAGCTGGGTGCACTGAGAACATAAATTACTTCTGCCACATGCAAACCAGTAGAAGTAGAGCACAGAAATGCGGTGAATGTGCTTTAAATATGTAGATTTAATTGCCATAATTTAGATTTTACAGGCCTATAAATGTCTCCTAATTTTCTGCAAATTAATGCAAAATTCGCTAATGTTCTGCAAATTAATGCAGAATTCCTAACGCAGACAATAAACCTCACTGTCTTAGGAGCCTCCTAATTTAGGCAGCGTTTGATTATTGGGTGGTATATTTAACGTGAATTCTGTGGAGCTAGGAGCTCCGTGCGTGAACACAGAGTAATAAGTATTGTCAGACACAACATAGCAAATTACGGCTTCCACCTTACGAGTAGTACTCCTTCCATGTTTTATTCTTCTTCGAAGGAATAATCTCTCTATCCATGTATATTAGCGACACATAAACATCAAATCGGAAGCCGAAAAGCCATAAAAGTCCCAAAACGGTAGATACTAAATAGCATGAGAAAATTAAGTTGTTCGAATTTAGCACCATATTTGTGAGCGTGCAATATAAGTGTATTCTTATCTTCGATTGGCTGCTGGTGGGCGGCGGGCGCCATGCAACAATTATGAGATTGTAAGGTTACATACAATCAAATGCTATTGTAATAGCTAATGACTTTTCATTACTACATTTTACATTACAAGAGAATTATACGATCTTATAAATATTCAACTAATCTATTCAAACAATAAAATTTACTGTTGATTATAAGATCTTATTAATATTCAAACCATTGGAGCAATAAATATAGTTGATAGCAATCATGAATTTACTGTTAACAATACTTCGAGTCAAGGCGGGCAACACGCGGTAGGCTAACGTGGCCGCGCGGTAGACACAAGACAGCCTGGTCCTCCGCGTACAGAAGAGAGCAATACTGTGCTATCGAACAAGTTGCGGCTCGACCAGGCATAAGATTCGCCTTAACAGTGCCGATGAATCGTGCGCACACACACATACTCGCGTGTAAATAAGGACATCAACTACGTCGGCAGTCTGCGCTTCCTTTTAGGCTGGGACTGTACTGTCCAGAATCCGTCAGCCCGATGAAAATTCAGAGCATTGAAAATAGAACTCTGCGCTAATACAATAGAGCTGAAAATCGAGCACACGAGTGTCAAGTCAAATGTCAATGTCAAATCTGACAACTCCACACTCATGTGTTCGATTTTCAGCCGTATTATTAGTACCGAGTTCTATATTCAATGCTCTGATTTTCCTCCGGCCTTCCGGATTCCGGATCTCTTCCCTTAAATATTTTTAAGGCGTCCTAGCGCAAAAGAAAATGATTAGAAACTGGGCGAGCAGGAACTTTGCCGATGATGTACAATAGACGCTGATGATGATGATAGTGTCATTATGTACAATCATGCGAGTAAATAAATAAATAAATAAACACGGTATAAAATATGTACAGAAGAATAATTCAAAATCACAATAATTGTACCATCAAAGACTACAGACTACAGCTGTATGTGTGTATGTCTGTTCAAAGTACAGGCTCGCCAGGGCCCAGCATGGGTAGACGACATGTAAGGTCCGGCGCCAACATTTTGAATCCACTTAGCTATATAACTAATGTGTTAGTGCCCTTTGGTGGATCTGATAGACCGCTAGAGAAAGCCTGTTCGAATGTAGCAAAATACATTCAAGTTAATAGTACCTACTTATTGTAATTTCAATTTGTCAAAGCCATATTGATACGGATTACTGGAGATTGATAAGCAAAAACGTCATAAAAGTTGGATCGAAATAGCAATAATAATATCTGTGGACTCTTCCACACCACGTCCATCTGGTCCTGTGGTAATTTCTCGAAGAACTTGTGTTACGGGCACCAGAGAAGGGAAATAAATATATTTATTACTTTTATACTAAGACCAATAACTAAGACCAATTTCGTTACCATATTCTAGCAAATAAAGATTATGATTATGATTATATGCTATACATAATTACATATTGTAGGTAGATATATTAGGATATATTTAAGATTTTTATTATATTATACACATATTTAATACACATTCATAACCCACAAACAGAAAACTTTTTTGTTCCTTTGGTTGGTTGGTGATATTCGAGCTCGTGACCTTCGGCTTGGGCACTGATGCGCTCAACCACTGAACCACAGAGGTCGTCAAAATAGGTAGGTATTAAAGTATTTACTTGAGCATTTTTTTACATATTGTTTTATATGCGAAACTAATCCCATGCGCAACCACAGAATAGGTAGTACGGGCGTAACGCAACAAAAACAAAATTAAAAAAAGTAAGAAACCCCCGAATTGTCAAGCAGGGAGCGAACAGTGCACACTCTCATGCCAACATCCAGATAAAAAACCGCATCATAATCGGACCTTTCGTTTAGGAGCAACGATGCCACGAACAGACAGACAGACACGTCAAACTTGTAACACCCCTCTTTTTGCGGGTTTTTTGTGCTTTTCGGGGGTTAAAAAGAGAGAAAGCGAAGGTATGAAACGTTAGTAACGCCGCCCGCACACGCTAGTCAAGCAGCTTAGGGGATCGGCCGCATGGGAGTGGAGGGGGGAGGAGGGGTGTTAATATAGCCTAGGATCTAGACATAAAGGTCTCATGTACAATTAATACTCTTCGAAAGCTCCGTTTTATTTCAGTGACTGTACAGCATGGAGCTAGTACAAAGCTCCATGCTGTACAACTAAGCTCCGAGTCTATTTATCAATATATTTGGTAACTTACAACAAGTGCCACGATACACCTTGCCTACACCCAGTTCGGCGCCTGAGCCAGTCGAGGCGAATTTAACTTTAATTGCTACAACATTCGAATCAATTTTAATTGGCTAGATTGCGATACGTTGAATGAACATAACGCCTAGTTTAGTGTCACACAATCGTAAATAATTCTGCGCGAGTAGTGTAAGCGGTGGCCTCGAGAATTGAAGCTTAATGTTGGCCATGAAAGTGATAAGTATTAAGGACTTATTTTATTTTTATTATTATAAGTACACTAAACAGTACATACAATAAAAATCTTAAAATAATACCAATATCGTAAAAAAACTGGGCCGATGCATCATGCACATATTCATGCATACATCACCTTAGCAGGTGACGCAGCATTCACAATAGCAAGTTCAAGAAAAATAAGATAGCATCAACAATAAATTGTATAAAGAAAAAAAAACTTACAGCATCATGCATCTTTATTTCATAGTTCATACGGTACACCTTTATGAAGTGGATTATTTCTTTAAAGTAAAATAATCGCTCGAACGTATTGCGAACAGCTCGCTATGATTACATTAAACACGAATTAGATCTTCGAATATGGCTATGACTAAATATGATTGTCATAATAATATATCTGTAACGGTTTCGGCGCAGCAGATCGCAGAGCTCCATCCCGGCCACCGCTTACACTAGGATGCTTCATCGTGTGATTCACAGGCGCTCGCTGTGTCGCCCACGCGCCATTTTTTGCCACTACACAGTATACAGGCTGCGCACAAAAACACAAGTGTTTTGAGCTTATTTCGTCGCTTCATAAGGTTTTAATTAAGTGGACATCATCATCTACATCATAATCATCATTACAGATATGAGTACGAGCGGGCAAACATCAACGGGCAACAGCAGCAGACAGATCACCCGATGGAAAACGATTACCGTCACCCATGGACAAGGACAGCAGCACACATGGACAGCAACTTGAAGGTTGGATTGTATTACTGGATAATAAGTTTAAAAATGTAATCCATGACATTGAAAGTTGAAACTAATGTAACCACTGAGCTACAGAGGTAGGTAGTCAAAATAATTTGTAATTTGTGAAAAGGTAACAGATAGAGCAAACAGACAATATTGGATTTAAAACGGATTTAAAATTCTATGATGGGAACAGACTGTATACCAGCGTTGCCAGATTATTTTTTATTTATATGTTGGGATAGTCTGAGGAGTGAGTGCTACATACTTCAACTTACAATAAGAGAGTAACAATTTATAAGAATTACTTATTCATGATATTTCTGTGAGGATTTAACTTCTTTTAAAGTATCTTTTTTCGAAATTCCGAAAAGCGGGACGTTTAATTTTGATATAAAAATCGGGACGTCTGGCAACGCTGCTGTATATAAAAATGGAATAGATTTCGTAACTATTGAACCAAAATATGAACCTTGGTAATCAGTTACGACTGATGATGGTTCACGTCACACATTACCATACAAACTAGCATTCAAATGAAGCTTGTTAGCGGTTATGTATTATTCAGATCGGGATCTATATTATCGCATAATGGCGGATGACCATATAAGGTGCGAGCATTTGCCAGTAATTGGTCCAGTGTGTGGAGTGCATAATAACTTCACTTCCAGCAACCAGCGCCTAGATTAAAGCTTATACTTAGCCTTTTCTCAAGTAGGATGATCTTCCAGACTATCTAAAACTCTCTAAACGATTCCCCTATTTCAAATATATAATTTTCTCTGCCGTCCAGCACAATTCACCGCGATTCGATAACACGAAAAGGTGTTAAAAGCTTGGAAGAAGAATATACATGGAAGGAGTACTAAAATCGAATCTGTATTCTGTATGCAGCTATCTGTCTCACTAAACGTCAATAGTAAAAACGTATAAAAGTGAAAGATAAAAAAAAACCGTGTCTTTTCGATTTTTTCTAAGGTTGTCAGCCTTTGGTGGACTTTACGTGTCCTCTTTTACGAAAGATATCCATTTGTTCTATTACTCTGAGTTAAAAACCATTTGATATAATTTTAAGAGTTTATTCGCGCTTTGACCCCTCGCCTTTCTATCTTATCGCGGCAAATAGTGCTATCACCTGGCACGGCTGGCTAAAGGCTTATTAATATCAATATTAACTTAATCATTGAAAGGTAAATTGCTTAGCATACAATTGACTCCAACACCACACACCGCAGACCGCAGACGCGCTTTCATATTGCGCCACGCGCGGCGCCCGCATTCATATCGCCCTGATAGGGCCGTAAATTGTTACTCCCGTACCTGATAATACTGACGCTGGCTTTAATTGTTTATAATATACTTCGATAAAACCCGTTCCATAAAGAATAGAAGAGATAAACCATTGCAAATGCGTTCCCATAGTACTGCGTAGAAAGGCCCAAAGTAACCCTCAAAACCCCCATAGGCAGGAAAAACTTAATCTTTATAATATGATGATAATTAAAGTCCAATTTACTGGTCATCAGCTTAAGCCTAATAATTGATTGGACGAAGGTTACGGCTGGATGGAGGCAGCCAATTAGGTCGTTAGAGGGAAAAACTGCAATTTCGGGATCTTCAAAGTTCCCAGCTCGTTATTTTAATTGCATATAATTAATTAAGACTAATTAGTCGGATGCTCTCTGCAGAGACTTCTTGCTTCTGACAAGAATTTTGGCTACATTTTTCCCGAACAATTTTCTGGACCAGCCAACAATTATAACAAAATAATCCCTAGTTTGAGTACCCTATATCCTAGCGCTTTATGGCAGAATACTATCAACTGACATGCTACATTTCTATGTAGAATAAGAAGCCCCCTAAATCACAGGTCGTCACTGTCACTGCTGGGCTTAATGACAAGGTCATCATTACAGTGTTTGGTCGTTAGTCTAATAAAAAAAACAGTCCTAGCGTTACTACCGCAAAAGATGAGGTTTTGATACTTTTTCGGAAATTACCACTTTAAGTCGTTTTAGTGGCAATTTCCTCAAGGTTGCTGGTATTTACAATCTGTACCGTCTCTAATTGTGCGTATCAATCGATTGGTGATGGCTGTGATAAACGCTCGCAATACGCTCACAAATTACTCGTTCCCACGTAACGTTTGCTCAATACAAACGAAGATTTAATTTCTTTAACCGTAGAACATAAAAAGTAATTATAATCGTAATAGTCTTAAAAAAGTGGATAGGATGATGTTTCATTTCAGTGTTGTAAGAATATCAACCACCTTAGTACAAAATTGCGCATAGACACGACGTGAGATATTATGTCGCACTCCGTCGAGAAAGCTTGATGAGGTTCGGAAATTCCATCCATTCCAATTCCATCGGCCATGATATCTCTCCCGACGGAGCGCGCTGTGCAACATATCCCGACTCCCTGAAAAAAGTATTCTAGCAACCATTAAATGATTTTTCTCATTTAAGGCCTATTCTATAACTAGTTTATCCACACATATCAATAACAGATCAGCTGTATGGCTGTCAACAACACTGTGTACGTTGACATTTGCAGGCGTGTGACAATTTTGGCGCGACCTTGAGGCCGATCAGGAAGCCATAAGCTGGCGTGTCAGATATGGCGTGGTTCAGTTTTTGTGCGAGTCAGGAAGCTGCGGTACCTGTAACCGACCTTGTCAGCTTTCCACGCCCCGTTCGTAATGTCAGCTGTTTACAGGTTCACAAAATTTCGAAATCAATTTTGGTGAAGTTATTGGTCAACAAGTTTACACGGGTGTAAGGGCGTCACAGACGCCGAAGATACTATAATAAATATATAAGATAAAAAATCGCTTGATATACCTACATTTTGTATGAACTGTGTAAAAAGTGGAAGCCCCAAACGGAGATCTCCGACCGAGCGAGATGGTATGCTCGGTCAGGCTGAAGCCCACTTGTATGCATTTCGTATATTGTATAATATATACCGCCGATCTTAGAAAACTTCGATAGCGCGATTCAGGATTGTGTCGCTAATTGGTCCGCCACATCACTCTCCCCTGAAAACCGTGAAGACCGTGAAGAGTAAAGACGACCGAAGGTCGAATCTTGAGTCTTCTGCTTGGGTCACCAGTGCCAGAGAGTCCCAGTGAGTCGGAACTGTGCTGCTGCTGCACGGTGAGTCGGAGTGCTGCCGTGCAGGGCCGATGCTACGTGCTGACCAGGAGAGATGTGCTATGCTTGTTTACCGGTCGTTGTGGTGAGATTGCCCGATGATGCCGATGAGGGTTGATCGAGGTACCCGAAGAGGCTGAAGCTGCCTGGCTTGGTGCGGAGAGGTGGAGGGTGATGATGATGATGTCCAGAAGGTGGCGTGTTCTGTCGAGGGTCACCAATGTGGGAAGAGTGGATGCCCTAAACGGAGATCTCCGACCGAGCGAGATGGTATGCTCGGTCAGGCCGAAGCCCACTTGTATGCATTTCGTATGTTGTATATATACCGCCAATCTTAGAAAACTTCGATAGCGCGATTCAGGATTGTGGCGCTAATTGGTCCGCCACAGAACTATCACAGACGGCTAAGATACTATATATTTTTGTATTGAGTACGTACGGTTATATGAAATTTATCCAGGCATCTTAATCGGGTAAAATATTATAGTATCTTCGCCTCGTCTGTGACGCCCATAACTTTTTATTAGGGATAGGGGCGCCTGTGACACCCTTAGCTTGTTATTTTGATAGGAAGATTACCCTATTGACTTTAAAAGCCGATAAGATCCAAAGGAAGTAATCACTCAATTTCTCTAAAGTTGTATAAAGTTTCGCGATCGGAAGAACATAATACATATTATGCGGGCAAAAGTGAATGGAGTTAATTAACCATAGTCGTTTATAAAAGTTATTTACGGAACTGCAAATATTGCCGACATTCCCATAACCAAGCGAATCGATACAACTAGGTATTTCCGCAAAACTTGTCTTAACGGTGCAGGTGCAGGTGCCGGTGCAGGTGCAGGTGCCGGTGCAGGTGCCGGTGCAGGTGCCGGTGCAGGTGCCGGTGCAGGTGCCGGTGCAGGTGGTGTGGAGTTCGATGACCGTTCTTGCCGAAAACTTGCAGCGCGGCGGTTCAAGGGCGGGCGACTCAATTAAGAATGGTTTATTTACTTAAATATGACTTAAATTAACTTTATGGATGACGTGTCGAATATTGACCCCTATTAAGAGTTAAGACCAATGTGACTAATGCAACGGAAGACGTGCATCTGGGGCAAGAATAATATGATGTCGGGTTACGGGTACACATTCTAATACCTGTTTATGGCCACCTAGCTCCGCCTGCATGAATACAGTATCCCACGGGAACACTGTACTTTTTCAGAATTAAAAAATCTTATAATAATTATGTTAATCCAGAGCTTAAACTACTATGTACCATACCATATTTTATACAAATCTGATCAGTAGTTTTTAGGTGAAAGAAAAACGAAAATCCATCCATTTCTTAGTTTCTTATCTGTCTCCTGATGGACAAGACTTAAGATTCAGTATATACTTCGAGGACTATAATTTCAAAGGTTGTGTCCATTTTTAGAGAAATTCGAGTTCCCTTGACAGTGACAAACAGACCAAAATAACGCATGAGTCAGCATCAGGAAATCCTCACAAATAGACTAATAGGTCGGATAACGAATATCCATATATGGTGCTAATGGTGATCGAGATGCCGCGGCCGGCTCAATGCCGACTCACGGCAGCTGCCGAGGTCGGAGGTCCGGAGCATTTCTAAATTATTCCGACACTAACATAGCAAGTGAAGGTTTGACTTGAAAAGATATTGAAGGTATCGTAAGGTAAGTCTTTTTTGGGCAGTTGGCCTCTTCTACTGCCAAAAACGGGTCTTCCGCTCCTTACAATTAAAACAACTTTTGAAGTTTCCCACCTTCACAAAGTTCCAGGACAATAAAAAACTTACTCTCAGAAACAACGTGCTTAGGGTACAAAGTTCAAACACATCTTCGCTAATGTCATTAGAAATTGGGCTCTCGTACCTTTTTGCATTCGTTCAGACTTCAGAGGCAATAAATATTATATAAATAATAATATATAAGCAGTAACCGAAGCTCGAAGTCAAGAGGTATTGATCATTAAAATTGAATGAATGAGGCAAGTTGGCGCTTCCGTCTTACCGTGCCTCAATATGTTAAGTGTTAACTTGTCAGCGATTTACGATAAAAGCATCCATTTCAACACGTCAATAAAAGTGCCGATAAATTACTGGTTATCTCCTGTCCTGACTAAATGCCAGTTAGTGAAATAATAGCGGCCATTTTTCGCGAGTCTCACGACAAGTGTCAACTTGAATACTGGAGTGCTCAAGATGTACCGGACTCGAGCGAATCCTCTTATAGATGTTTACGTCCCGAATTTATTAAAATATACGTTTTAAATCCCATTTATCACCATAAAGTCTTCCGCGGTGAGTCAGTCACGCGGAGGCCTCGTCTCCGGCCTCGCTGGCTCCAGGCCTTATAAGGCAGACATGGCTTCCACGTCACGTGGTTTAATTGCATCTAAATTCGCAGTAAGTTTCGCGCCCTCGCCGCCCTGACAGCTGTCAAGTCGAATTAACTGTCACGTTGACATTTTATGTTTATTCCGCGCCGACAAAACGACGATGACATGTACCACTTAATTTTTTTAATTATCAATATCCTGCTAATTGTAAGTATAAAAAGCAATTATTTTTGTTTAACACGACTTCTTATCAAGGTCGATAACACCGTGAAGTCACCTATCAGAACTAACATTGTTAACGATAAAATAGGAACATAATAAATCTCGTATTAATTTTTTAAACAAACACGCATGAAAATTAATAAAAACCCCTATTACAAAAGTAAATAATCATAGCAATAAGAAATAACAATGAATAAAATAAAACAAAAATATAGAAAATGACAAAAAGTGTGCGATGGCCGGGAATCGAACCCGGATCAACTGCTTGGAAGGCAACTATGCTGACCATTACACCACCATCGCGGCTCGAATATAATTCGAATTATAAGATCAGTTCGTACATTAGAGAGTATTATTTTATTTGTTACACGGCAAAATATGTATGGCTACCACGATTGGAGCACGCAGTCACACGCAGTCACACGCAGTCGCGATGTGTGCGCTATGCGCGGGCGCAGCGCAATCTCTTAGTAGATCGCCGCCGGAGGACCGTGATCGCGGAGTTCAGAGATTACTAAAGTTACCACACATTTACTGCTTACTGACTTATTCTGGAAAGACCCAGAGAATTATGTTTTTAAATAAGTGTATTTTATTCATTTTGAATCAAGTTATCAATTTAAAAAGACCTATAACAATACTGTCTTAAATATCTGCAATATTATTAATAAGATTAAGTAATTAGATTGAGAAAAATATTTAATTTCATACTTCGCACCTCAGACGTAGTTAAGTCCGCGCTACCTTTTTTGAACTACCTTTTTTTGTTTGAAAGCGACATGATCGAGCGTCCTTAGCTATAATTCATCATCATCAGCTCGCCCACTGCTTGCACTAATTACCTGCCATGTGCCACTGCTGCCACTGTGCAACCATTTCAAATTGTTTACAATCCAAACCTTTGGTTGTGGCGGTTGTAACCTTTAACACTGCGCCTGCTCGGCCGAGCATATGCATAAAGCGTGGTCACCGTAGTGCCACCACTCACCATGGTGCAGTAATTGGCCGGTTCCCACGCACCACTACCACTCGTTAGCTGGTGACGAGGCTGGTGGCTGGTGTTATCTGACCGTCGACCAGCCGGAGCGCCCGAGTCATCCCGCATACCGATCACAATCTTTTTGCGAATTTGTTTACTACGAAGTACACGTATAAGGTCTTCCGTTTGCTGATGGAATCTTCTTGCAAAAAAAGTAGAGTTAAGGTTTAACTTTGAAGTGACAGAAATCCTTGGTTTATAAATTATAATAATTAGTTATATTGATTCCCCCTTACTAATAAAAATAACTATACAACGGATAACCAATACAACGTCGCTATCCTTGTCTGATACGTTGGAATAGTCACTCGACAGACAAAGACAGCGGCGTTGTATAAGTTATGCGTTGTGTAAACATATAGGTACAAGTGGGTATATGTATATCGTTATTATTATTAATGAAACTCTTATGGAGTTACACCAACGAATTGAAAACGCAAACGCAACCTACAGGCGGTTACACCCGTCAATGCACACCCGCAATAAAATTCGTTGCCTGTCTGTTTAACCCTCTGGGGCTCCGGTGCCGTAGCAAGCGTCATTTCACGTCGGTTTTGTGTGAGGCCGTGATAACTGTCTATTCTAATATAAATTTACCTGGATTGTGTACAAAATAGACTCTCAATTAGTCTATACACCTACATTAGTAGTGGACTAAAGCGCAAACGACTGCCACAGCAATCAGTTGCAACTTGCAGCGAGTTTCAAGTAGGTGCGTTGACCGCCGCCATCCCACGCGCTTGCGCAACCCAGACTCGATCTGGACCTAGGCACACGAAATACTTTAAACCTAGAAATTAGCACTCGCACATCATACAGAGACTATGAAGACCTTACAGAGAACCAGCGTGAAGTTGCGCTTGTGTTGGGTTTAGCCGTGGGTTTAGTGTAGGCGCGGGAACGGTAGACCCAAAAGACTTTTAAAGACTGGGAACTCCTCTAGTTGCGGATGTCCATGGGTGGAAGTACCTCCTACCCTGATGGTAATCCCTTGTGATCTGTCTGAAGAGCGGCTCCTTTTGCATTCAATGTGTTTTTTGTTACATCTTTTTATGTAGCATATAAAGTTCAATTTTCAATCGCTATCCTAAAAAGTGAAATGACGCTTAGCGCAACAAGGATAATGATGATGGTGAATCAGCTAATCAGCTATCATTAATTTCACAAAAATAAAACAAATCCGTTCACATTTAATCGTTTACAAATTAAAGAAAATTGCGATGCCATTAAAATTTCATTAAGGACTGTAACCAAAGCTATTTCGATAACGATATAATATGGAATATATTTTTAGAATTAATTATGTTTTGGGTGGTCGAAGTTCAACGACCTACGATAATATTTTATATTCTCTTCCCCGCCAATCCGTATAAAAACGTCCCTCGGGAACCGTCCGTCTTGCGTTCTCTAGCAATCTACTATTCGAATACTGAATGCTGAGTGCTAAGTGTGGGTTTTTCTTTTCGCATTCGATCGCGCGCGCGTTTGGCGTTTACTAGGAGTTTGTATGTGATTTGACCTAGTTGTCGCGTTTACAACTAGGTGGCGCTGATTAAATCTGAATCACAAATCACATACAAATTCCTAGTAAACACCAAACGCGCTCACAATCGAATGCGAAAAGAAAAACTCACACTTAGCACTTTGATACCTACTTGAAAGCTAGGAATAATAAATTGATTATAATTGTTTTATTCGTACTTTGACTCGCCGTCCGCATATTAATTGCACATTAAATAATGTTATGTATAATATATTATTATGTATTGATAAGGGATATAAATAATACATTCTGTCGTAGATATATACAGGCATACAGACAATTAGTGAGGAGGAAGTCGCCAGACCATAATGGCACCGTCGCGACTCGCGACAGTACAACGCGAACTCGGACGCCATAAAAGGATAATTTTAATGTAATCAAATTTTTTTTCGTTATAGGTGATGTTTTTATAAATATTTTTTTCTGTTTTGTGTATTTTATGATGTAGCTCTTCAAGTTGGTAGCGTATTTGAACTTTTTTTTTTACCAACTTCGATAAAAATCAGTTTCCGTTTACTAGTTACTACTAATGCCATAATTATATTATTTTTGTATCATGTCTTGATGTTTCTTAGCCCTAACGAGCGAACATGCGAACGATTCTTAAAGTTAAGAGCTGCTTAAATCACAGTCTGTAACTTACTGTTACTTAGCAGAATGACAGTGACAGCATGTGTCTTGAGACTTGAGGGACTCTTAATTTAAAGTGTTTAAAAATTCGGGTCAGTAAGTAACTTTTTTCGAAAGGACTAGGAAGTAGGAGTGCAGAAGGCTTAAGAAGATTAATATTTGATCAGACTTGGAAGTTTTTCCACCGTTTTTACCAAAGTGGTGACCTGATGATGGGACCCATGAGGAATCGAGGGAACTCCTCGAAATTTATATGGACACATAATATGGTGATTTTGACTTTTTCTGAAGTATTCCAAAAATATGCTATCAAAAAGTAAGCTTTTGTGCCAAGGTATACGCTGGATCCAAAAGTACTGAACTCCTGACTCCTTATTGATACATGTTTGGGGATTTCGGCGTTGTTTAAATAACTCCAAGCATATGCCATCATACCACTTACAGTAATCATTATCATCACCGTCTTCACAAGAAACGCCAACATATTATTATGATGACATAGGTGCTAACTACTCATCAGAGTTTAGTGCACCGATCAATGTCTTTGAATTTTTGCTATTGCTAAAATTATATTCGTCGACTATTACAATAGATAATAATCATTATTTAATAATGTTGTATCTAATTGTATTTATTATTTCTTATTGTGTGTGTTGTTGTGTATAGTGCGGATAGAAATATACGGCTCAATCGAAGCTTTTGAAACAAATAAATGCACAGATAACCGGTGGCCTGTGCCGTGCAGAGATCACTTGCGCGGTGCGCCATGCGTCTGCGGTCTGGCCATCGTTCTGGTCATCTTCACCCATAGACCATCTAGCCCCATCTGACATATTATATTACCCGGAATCCGTAAGGCCGCAGAAAAGTCAGAGCATTAACTCTGCGCTAATACAGTAGAGCAGAAAACACAAGTGTCGAGTCAAATGTCAGTGTCATTAATTTATTAATGTCTTAAGACAGCTCGACACTCGACATTTCTATATTCAACTCTATTGTATTCGCGCAGAGTTCTATTTTCAGAGCTCTGAATTATCCCGAGCCCGCCGGATTCCGGATCATAATATAGTCCCAGCCTAAAAACTCGACAGTCCAGGTAATGTAGTCCCGAGACTTAGCGCCTGCTATTTGTTTTAAATATTATCACGATCTATGAGATCTATAAAGTTGTTTAGTAATATCCTTACCAAAAGTAATTGCTACATTAAGTATCAATCTCGTAGGATGTAGATTATTATTTAATCCATGACTATACTTAACAATCTGTCACTTTGCCGAGTGTGTACGACTCAAGGATTCGTTTACTGCCACTTATCTATCCGCCATCCTGACTATCTAACGATCTATAGATATAGATAGCTGTGTTCCAGTGCTATCTTATCGCCTATCGGTTTTTAGAACCATTAGCGATATACAGTGTTGTTTTTCCAATCCCGGAAACTACGACTCATTGGAACATGAAAAGGCGCGTCTCTTGCGCGTGTTTTTTTCGAAACATTACAAAAAACGTCGAAACATTGGGGCGTGGCTATACACAATATACAATGTTTTTGTCGTCCGAGACGGGCGGCAAACATTCCCCGCGCGGGTAGAGAGGGGAAGAGATGTTTCATTTCCTATCAACTGTTACACCACTCACATGACCATTAAACATACAAATACGGAAGATATTATTTATCAGTCCCAAATCGGTCTTCTATTTGTAACTCCAGATATATAGTAAAATTACGGGTCAGTAAATATGTCCTAACTAGAAATCTGGGGGTCTAAAAATGCCATTTTAGATGTCTCATATATTTTTTCGATACAAGACCACACCATGAAATGGTAAAATGGCTACATGATTCATCTGATTTCATCATATTAGGAAACATCCATTTTGACAGTTTTCAATAGAAATGCGTAAAATAGCTCACATAATATAAGTTGAAAAAAATATATGAATCACCTAAACGGGCCCTTTTAGAGCCCCTGTGTTTTCTCCTAGATTCTGTATCTGCAAACGCTAAAACTGCGAGTGCTTACGTCTTCCTCTCAAATGTTTTTGTTTCATGTTTTCTGTGTAATGTTTCGAAAAAACATGAGCAGGAGACGCGCCTTAACACAAACGCAAATACTTTATTGGTTATTCATTGATTCATAACAATAATTTTGTACAATCAAAAACAAAAAACTACAGATGATGTAAGATGTCCATATGTTATATGGTTGTTACAAAGCCACCATTTTAGACGAATGAGGGAATTTTAGCCAAGTTTAGCTTATATATTAATTTTGATCTAATAAGCAGCTTTTGATAAGACTTTAGCCAAGTTTAACCAGATTTAGCCAAGATTACAATAAAGTTAACGTATTTAACTTTACTTTCAATTAATTATAAATGAATCGTCTTGATATAAACAAATTTTTAGGGTTTGGTCTTTGGACCAATCAAAACGTGTTAGACGTTGGTTTGACGTTTATGAGAACACCATTTTGCTGTTTGAACATAATATCGAGGCTGCATCGAATTACGAAACTGTTATAATGTAAGATTTAGTCTCATTTCATGAGGATTTTATTCCTTTATTGTTAGGGAAGTAAGTGCTGGAGCGTCTGTAGCTAAGTTTAGCCAGCTCTATTTATGTTTAGAATATTTGCTAGTATTTAGTTTAGGATGTTGTAAAAGTCAACGGTTCGACCTCGGCTGGACCTCCACTGCACAGTGAGCTTGTGACTGAGCTCGCTCGATATGTTGCAAAATAATATCGGCTCGGACAGCCCGCCCGCGCCCGCTGCGCCCGCCCGCGCCCGCTGCGCCCGCGCGCGCCCGCGCGTGACCACCGCCCACGACACATCGAAAACCTAATTATTTGACTGCCTAATAGAACTTTATTATCATTTAATGTCAATATGGTCCTATTGTAGCTGACCTTGCCAAATCTCTATTGCAGATAGTTGCTAAAGTAAAAACCGCAGAAACTTGTAGAAACAGCGAGGGACCGAGGGAATCTTCAAAACTGTCAAGTCAATGTAAGATGCAGATATCTTATACTTTAAACGAGACAATCTTGCATATTATATGTTATAATCGCTATCTCGAAAACAGCTGCAAGTGTTACCATAAAATTTAGTATGCAGGGAGTTTTGCGGGAGAAAAATCGCTTCAGCTAGGTCTTATCCATGGGAAACTGCGCCTTTTTAAGCTGTGTGTGTTTCTTCTTTTGTCGTGCAACATTATATTAATAATTTCGACTCTAATATGTCCGTTTGGCAGTTTGGTATGCGTGTGTATAATTTTTGCGTTGTTCGGAAATTCGGAATGTGGTGCCGTGCCGTTTGAATCCCGGACAGATAAATACTTTTATGATTATTTTTAAGATAAGTATTTTTACATTACCCAGGTACAAGTTTCATGATTATAAGTAAATCCGCAAAACTTTACGGTGGTCTAAACAAAGTTCAATTACGGTGACAGTGCGTACGTGTTTCACTGTGGTAGTCATAGAGCAAACAATAAATATACAGCTCTACAATGAGGGTTTTTAAATTCGTGACATCTGACAGCTTTTTGACACGACAAGGACCATCGGCGTCGGGCTACCAGGCGTCGCCTGGTGACAGAAAAATAATCGAAAATTCTTATTGACCGTTTTTGATACCACTTACGCCACCAGATGACGCTTGTGTGCGTTGGGTCTGCCTCCTAGCGGCAGAAAAAAATATCAAACACCCTCATTGCTCCATGGTAGTAGTAGATAGGGAAGGAGAACCAAATGAAGATGTTACAAGGTACTTCAATATTGCATATTGAGAACCGACGCGAAATGAAGACGTTACATGTTTAACAAATGGTGAGAACGGAGAGGTACACGAAAAACAATTTAATATTCATCTAAATGCTAAAGGTAGCATTCCGATCTCTGCGACCACGACCAGCAAAACCAGCGAATCAGACTCTCTGGCCGCTCCCAGCGATCGCGCGACGCGATCGCGACATTTTTTTTTCTGAAATGGACCAGATAACGAGCAGCGGATCGCCTAATGGTAAGCGATTACCTCTGGTGAAGCACTTATGAATCCTCTGATTTTGTGCATTTGCGTTCCTGGTCCTTAAACCTCCTGGCCCTTTGGGCCTCAGTGAGTAAGGTTTTTTTTCCATCCCCTAACATTATCAGGGATTGTTATTTTCTTTTTATATTATTTTTGTCTTTCTTTGTGTTTTTTCATTTCCTTACATTCTACTATTTTTACATGTTTTCCGTTACATTTCCCTCTTTTACAATTTCGCTTAATCTAGGTCTAATACTGTTTACAATACTACAATTTGAATATACTGACAAATAGTGCCAAGCTAATAATACTACTATAATTTGTAATTTCACAGTAATGGTGCAACAGCAATAAAATTGAGATAAAATAAAACAATAAGATGATACATTAAATAGATAATAAAGGCAAGAAACTATAACTATACAGGGACCTACACTAATATAACAGTAAATTCACCTCACCACTACAATTTCTCTTGTTCACTATCTTTACAATTTTTGCGCAGTATTTCAGGAAAATTTCCCTGCGCTTTCCCCCCAGGATTGAAGACAGATTCTCACCCGCCATCGCGATGCCCAATTTCTGCTCAATATCATATCTATTGCTTGCAAAAATTGGGCACTCGAGTAGCAGGTGAGGAACCGCCTCCTCAACTCCGGGTTGACATACACACATGCACGATGACAGTGAGTGAGGTTACCAAACCTCTCTCACTCGGCGTAACACAACAAATGCACAATTTCACGTCGACTTTCTGTGAGACCGTGGTATTTATCTGGTCAAGCCGGTCCATTCATGCCGAAGCATGGCTCTCCCACATCAAGTTTATGTTTTGTGCTCCATATAAATTCATACCAAGCATTGAGTCGCGCGACCCGCTCTCGGCCGCGCGTCTAGGTCGCGCATCTCGGTCGCATAGATCGGAGAGCTACCTTTCGAGGCGAAGGTAAATAGATTCATTAGTACAAACTATGGTTCCCATGGTTCTCACCATGACAGTAAGACAGAATCACTTTACCTATATACAGTAAAGTAAAGGTACACAAGCAATATGTGTAAATCACACACGTAACTTGTGTCATTACTAAACCAACATAAACATTTAACATCTGCTGGGCGATGTGCCTCCAGATGAGTCAATACTTTATAGTAACGAGGGGTGATTGAAGCAGCAACTATAACAATAAACCAACAATACCACCCACCCGCATCGGCATTGACCAAATTTCCCTGATGTATGAGACAATGCAACACTCGTCATTCCAGCCCTCCTAACCATCTTTCATCTCTTTCATCCTTCTTGCCAACCTACAGAAGCCTACCTTCGTTGACTATAGTCTAACCCTCTTCAGTGAGACCTGAAGTGATGATGATGATATTCGTCTAAACAAATTACAAGATTGATTTCAAATAAAAAAAACGTGAGTATAACTTACTAGATAACAAAGCATTTGACGCCTCCGTGGTCCAGTGGTTTAGGGTTTGGCTCTCGACTCCGGAGACCGTGGGTTCGATGTCCGCGTTGAAGCAAAAAAATTCGTTTTCAAGTCTGGTTAGGACAATGCAGGCTTTTTCACAAGAAAGATGATCAAGTAAAAAGTCGGTCCTGCGCCTGATGTCTCGCCTGTCGCAGTGGGTTACGAGAAACGATAAAATAACTCTTGCGTAGCTGGACTGGTTGCAACGGAACCAGCCACGGCCACCGAAATCGGTGTGGGAACTATTACTATTATTACAGAACAAAGAACGAAAGGAATATCGGCATCACATTGAAGGAAACAATTACAATAATAGTGTAGTTTGCACAAACATTGCACAACAATAAACCAATAGGTCATGTTTACGTCCTTATCAGATGGGCTACTGCAGCGGGAGCAAATCAATATTCTTTCCGATGGAACAATAAAAGGTCAGCTTATCTACGTCACGTATGCGCTAAATTATCTATTGCCAAATTCAGGATCCCTAGAAAAACTGAGAAACTGTTCACAATTTTGTTTTCCGTGTCGAAATGCTTATATCCCACTTAAATAAGTAATATTATTGTAATAGGTAATTATTACTATCATTTAATTGTGCTGACAATATTACGTGACTTGTCACTGGTTAAATAGATTAAGGTTAATTAACAACATGAAGTTCTAATCAACACTTGCGCGTATTAGCCAATGCAATGGAGGTTCTAATTTTATGGGAGATGATGTCTTACAATTTATTAACAGATCATAAAACTTATAAGGCTTTTTTATTTTCAAGTCTTGTCTCTAATTATAAGCGACTTCCCCAAATAAATAACGTTGTGAGATATCCTACCACCCCAATTACTAACAGATCTCGGACTTTATAAGGTCTTGAAGTCAACGATTTGTCTCTAGTTTATGGAAGATTCTCTCTTCCAATTCAGTAACTGCTAACAGAACCTAACCTTATAAGGCACTCTCGTCTTTGAAACGTTAAAGTGATCTCCCCTAGGGTCGTTGTGTTGAAAGTAATCCTGGAGCCAACAGACACGCCAACGAGATTGCCTGACTCGTGACTATGCAATTTGTCCTGCGCCAGCATAATGCGGGTCAAGCCATCTGACCCCAAATACCCCCCGGCACGAATTTATTGTCGTCATGACTTAACATCAATTCAATACAATGTTTGGGAGCTGCTGATAAGGATATACGTTTAGTACCACTTTTAAACCTTATTGCGACTATTATAAAGCCCAAATGTGTGGCAGAATTGTCTTCGACTGTAAAGTATTCTTCCCGCTGCAAAGCTATATTCCAAAAGCCTGTTATAATATGCATAGTTGCATACGACGACAAAGAACATATTTACTAAGGCATATTTGTAAATATCACTCGCTTGTATGAAAATTAAATTACCAATACAATTATGCGTGCACCACTTAACTCAGCCAGATCCATTAAGAACTTGTTAAGTTGTGATGTTTTTAATTCAACATATTTAACTGCCTTGCATTAATGCTCTTTTTAATGAAAATTTATTTAAATTTAATTTTTCCAACTTTCTTGTTTTCTCTGACTTAATGCTTCAACAAGCGTATTAGATAAAAGACTTTCTTCGAATCATATGTTTAATTTCTTGTTTGTTTTCTAATTGATCTATTATTCCAATTATTGTAATTTTCCAATCTTTTTTTTTTTACGAAATTTTTTGTTCTAGCTCGTTTAAATTACATAATCAATTTCTTTAAAAGAATTTATAGAGCTTGCACGTTTAAGAAAGTATTGAACAGTTTACATAAAAGAATGAATCCGAATGCATCCCCCGCGGGTATGAAAGTATATGGCTCATACAGAGAGATCATATAGTGGGCGCCGCGGGCCTGCATAGTGTATACATCTGAATGAACAAAGGTACTGATTGATTCGGTTCCGGTCCTTTTACTGCTGGGGGCGGTCTGTTTATTGTTTCGTCGCTTTGTATTAGTGTTACATGCGTGGTGGCATGGCTATATTGGGATCCAAATCAGCGATATTATGTTACTTGAAATCGTGTTGTTATTTCAAAATGTAGTCCTAGGAATCAGGAAGAGTCGCTGACAAGAATAAGAATGTGACGACTATAGCACGAATCTAATAAGGTTGTATTGTTTAAAATGTATATCTAAGAAGAGTTACAACTGACGAAAATGATGATACTACAGCACGATATGTCGTTTAAAGTAACTCAGATAGTTTTATTTCCCTGTAATGTAGTAGTGTAATATATTCCCATGTTTCTATGTATGAAGTAATCAACACGACGTGAACGTACATTTCCCAGCACTATAACTAATTAATGAAGCTTCGTATGCTGTCGGTGCTCGTAATGATATCATCAAACTGGTGTCAAGGGCGACATCGGTTCCCTTGTAATTAACTACGGTCCGCAAAAACATCAGGTAATTAATTTTTTCATTGTTCACAAATAGCGTCAGCAGATAAGTGCCGATGTAGGTAATTGAATTAACTGAATAATGAAAAGAATTAACTTCTTGAAGACAACCTTAAATGATAGTCGACAAAGTATCGCCTTGAGGCATATCACATAGACGTCCAATGAAATTAATTAATATAGTTCCTACTTCCTGTGTGTCTTCTTGAACAACATGTTTTAAAAAGGAATACTCCTTTTAAATTTAAATTCACCATTATTCGCAGCACTTAAACCTTTTTGATGCATATTTATATAAGAGAAACCCACGACAATTATAAAGGGTTTATTTTTATTCGAGTGTTATATTTTACCCAACATAAACCAAAGTGTCGTGTAAGTAATGACAGAATGTAGGAATAATATTTTTCATGCCTACGGACACCCGCACTGCCCTACGCCACGCCACCTTGAAGATCACGCAGCCACTGCTCATTATGAGTGCGCGTCTATGAATTAACGTTAATTATTATTTCATAGAATAATCTCGTCAAATTTATGGTCATATGTTATACATATTTTTGGAACGAGAATCGAATACTGATCATGCTTCTTGAATTGATTTGAATACAGAATGTTTATAAGATTGAGTGAGGCTGCTGACGGTGCATGTTAATAACTTGATGATATTTCCAGTAGTACTAATGAATTTGATTGTTGTTGCCTCGATAAAACACGACTGTGACCGATCGACGCGGTATTGGAAACAAAAAAACGTATAACGGTAAAGATATTTTAATTATATTAACGGATCCTTTAGCTGTAGCCTGTATAGTTTCTGATTATGTTGGTATTTATAAACTTAAGGTTCTCATCTGTCAAGATGAAGAAACTAAAACAACAACTTTAAGTGCCCTACAGACTTATAAGTCACAATATAATCTGGAGAATCCTTGAGCGAAGGTCTAAGAATATGCCTTTGCTGGAGGTCTGGTAATGAGCGTAACATTTCGAGGCTCGCGCTTACTCATTTATTTTCAACTTCGCGAGTTTTTATGGCGGCCAACATTACGATTCCTTGATTCTGTAATGCGTATCATATAATTACTGAAAATTATTGGTCTCAGTCTGTATGGCATAATGAGAGCCCTGGTTCATGAACTTGACTCATATTTACATTGCGAATAAGGTTAATTTTCATAGATATGGACAAATTACTTCCTTTCATTTTATACATTACAAGCCGCGGGAAACACCCGCGGCTCCGACCGCGTAAATATACTATCGGGTATCCCGCAGGAATACTGTACTTTTCCGGAATAAAAGTAGCCTATGTTTTAATCTAGAGCCTACACTACTACTATACCAAATTTCATCAAAATCCGTTCAGTAGTTTTGGCGTGAAAGTGTTACAAATATCCATTCATCCATCCATACATCTATCGTTCCATTCATCCGTCCATACATCTATCCATCCTCACAAACTTTCAAATTTACAATATTAAATAGTAGGACGAATAACCGTGGTCCAAGTACAGAGCCATGAGGAACTTCCGAATTTTGGTTTAGCTTTCGAATACACTACTTATCATTTCAAGCATAACGTATAGCCATGTCCCGAGTAGGGAATCTTGGGGAACACCAACTTTTAGATGCCGCTTTCGATTGCACTACTTATAATTATCGACTATAAAGTTGTTTAAAGACTATTAATGGCTAGTTTTCTCAGTACAAATCCAATTAAATCTGATAATAGACGTTGGAGAATGCGTCGCGTGCGTCAATTACGTCGTACGTTACAATGGTTACGTTTCTGCCGCACGCGTGCGCTGGGAAGCGGCGCGCGAAGTTTCCGTGACCGCGTTACGCTCATGGTATTGGCCAATTTGCCCATAACTCTTTAAATTGGAATTCCTAATTTAAGATCTTCTTTAATAGTAACTCCTTTCTCTCATAGCAACTACTAATACAGACCATGGTGTTGTAAGTGAGTCAACTTAGTTGATATAATGTAAGATTGTAACGATGACAAATCTATAAAAGATGCCGTAGATTAAGACGATCCAAAAGTTACGTGAGCTTCGATAAAAGATAAAATACAGGGAAAAGAAAGAATCATAACTTCTTTGTTAGAATTTACATAACTGGCAAACAATTAAGCACTTAATAACCACAGTCTATAATTATCAATATATAACAAAAACGTGAGAGATTTCATACAATGGAGAAACACCACTTTCTATACCAGTGGTTCCCAGACTCTTTTGTTTCATAGACCACTTTCAAAATTTTGCTGGATCCGGTGGACCCCCCGCATCTACATTCTACATTACTACCAATTTCTAAATCTCGAAAAAAAGTTAAGATTAGATTTATCTATCTATGGAAACTTGCGTTGTGGCCGAGTTTCAACGACGATTTAACAGTTTTCGAAAAAAAAAAAGGTTAGAATTGATTGCTTGATAGGGTTAATTATTTGATAAAGTAGGTAAGACTAAACAAATTTTCAATTAAATTTTAATTCATTGTATTATGAGTAGATGTCTAAAAAGCAAAGTTGGCCAATCGAAAAAGTGACTCCATCCAACTTTACTTTTTTGAAATCTACAGTGACTCAGCACAAGGACCAATCAATTCTCACAAATTTTATTTATAAAACGTCCCATTCGGAGTGGTAAAAAGAAATATAGTTTATTTCCTTGTGTTTTATTGTTGTGTTCATACAAGATTGCAAGTACATACACCACAAGTCGTATTAATTTGCACGTTTGAAATCGCATTGCAGACGGGACGGCGGCGGCCGGCGCGGCAACAAGTCTCGACGCGTTGTACTGAATATGGAATATGCAAGTTCTTACAAGTAACAGTCGCTGAGCTTCTTAAAATATTATCTGCCTTTATTGATAGGAGATAATTATTGTCTTATTGAGAAGGTTTAATTTAGGTATCATATTGCTTGTGTTGTATTAGCGTATGATGGACGGTGTGGCTCAATAAGTTACAAATGAAATTGAAAAAGGAAAGTGGCATAGGGCCGGATAGCTTAACTGGTAGAGCACTCGGCGCGATACCGACATGGTCTGGGTTCGACTCCCAGTTCGGAACTATCCATTTTTTTTCTCAATTTATTTATAAATTGTCTTATTGAGAAAGTTTAATTTAGGTATCATATTATTTAAAATAACAAACCAACATTTTAGTTCTTCACTATCGAAACCAAATTAATTTTCATGCAACCCTGCTTACAATTGTAGACCCCCATTTTTTGTCACGTCCAACGTAGACTCCCGTCGAGTCTCCGTGGACCCCTGGGGGTCCACCTGGACCACTTTGGGAATTACTGTTCTATACTGTATACTCTATGCTCCTGAAACTATATGCGTTACAATTAGCGAGTTATTAAACATTGTTGTATCATAAGTTGGTTTATATTATCAAATGATATATTTCATAAAGTAACTTTGACAGTTTCGAAAAATTTAATTATATAAAAGAATGTGCTACATCCAGTTTGGTTAAAATATTTATTATAAGTTAGTTTGCAAATTTACTTTTCCTCTCCGCAATTTCCTACTGTCACTTCTGTTTACTCTGTCAGGTCAAATGAGTTCATTGTTAATCTCGATCTTTCCATTTGTTATAATTGCTCAGAGCAATTCGGTAAAAAGTTGCGTTCACTGGGGAACTTCTACATTTCATAATCTTTCATAACCGCTCCCATGGGTGATTTAAGCGTGAACAATGTGATCTTAGTATTCATTTGCTTATAACGCGGTACCAGTTGTACCAGAATATGGTTATATTTCGTTATTTAAGATTGTATGTAATTGTATTATCTTGTTTATCTTCTCGAATTATACATATATTCTTTTTGAATTATCTAATAACACATCTTTTAGTGGGATAAAAACTATAAATTATTATGTTCTTGCTAACAATATATTATGTCAGGTGCGGTTATCAATAGCAATCAGATTATTATATTATTCGTCCACTTGTAAAGTCACTTATCCATGATATCAATAAATATTCTTATTAAGATGTTTTTAGATTAAGTACACACACAGCTTTTTATCGCACCATTAAAATATCAGGATCGAGAGTTTCAAAGAGAGCCGCGATTCTGGTTTTGAGCCGTAATATTTGCACAAAGTGTAATAATGTTACGAGTCTTATCTTATGGTTATGTAAAGTTTTTTCTATTAAATATAACGCTTATAACGGGACACGACTCAATGGTCGCCACAACAGAAAACATAATCAAAGAATTTTTTACGGAACAAGCAGACGTATTGCTTGATGATAAGTGATTATCGCCGCCCATGGACACCCGAAACACCAGAGGAATCACTAGTGCCAAGCCAATATTTAAAGCCCGCAACTAACCTTAAAAAAACCTAATGCCTTCGATTTTTCATTTAATGAAACAGATACACAATTTCATATCAGTTTTTGGGACATTATATCCTTTCAGTGGAGACTCGAGCCAGCCCGTTCATGGCGTAAAGTATTCGTAAGATATTCTTAGTGTTTCCTACTATAATATGTTCTGTGCGTTTTTAGAGGCACATTTACCAGCCCAACTACCCAATTAAGCCGTGCAATATCATAAGGTCCTGGTCATAAACATCCAGCTTTCACCACCTGGGCCATATCGGGTGGTCATTGTTCTAGAACAATCGAGTTCGGACTCCATAATGTCCCATGAGAGTATGGGTCTAACTTATGACTCCATGGTATTGTCGTGGTGGGAACTGGAAACCTATATTTGTAGCTTGAAAGTTCAATTTGCAATTAGTATCTTAATGCCACTTTCATTGAAAATCTGTAGAAGTTTCGTCTCAATCTTTTATTGTTCAGGTGAGTTATTAGGTATTCTAAAAGCCTTAAATATTATTTATCATTTTCTTTTGCCTGTTATTTTTTAAATGACACACAAACTGACAGCTGAATGGTCAGCCGGATGGCGCGTCAGCGTGTCAGGACTCAGGGCGACGCGTGCTCGACGATAATGTCAAACCCAAAACTGACACAATTACATGACATATTTGACTGTTGGTGACGCACTAAACTCATGAATTATTGATACAGTCCGTTCGGAGTTATTTTATCTCTGACAGGAGCTTTACTCCACCGACATAAGTCATACAAACTGTACTGTACAGTGTGTACTGGAGTCACTATATCGATACCAGTTTAACGTTCGTGGACTTTAATAGACCTTATGTAATGAATCATTACAATTTACATGTCTATATGTTTTCCGCAATTATTTTTCCTACTTCTGTTTTCGGATTTTTAAACTCTTATTACACGAGTGATATTGGATATGATTATAAATATTACAGATATGTTTTTTTTTTTATAATATTGAAAGAAAGCCTCTAAATTGTTCCGTAAAAATCTTTCTACTAATGGAACTTCAGACCAATCCAGATTAAAGTTAGCTTTTAGAGCAATTTAGTCAAAATTGCAACTTAATCTACTAGAATTATAAACATATCGACATAATTTAAAGTATTTAGTCACTAGTCCATCACTATTCAGGCGGCGCGTGTCCTGACTCCTGAGATAACGTCACTCGAACTCACATTAGCATCGCTGTTTAGGCTATCTTTGATTGGTGCCTGTTTTGTAATTTGTATGATATGATTGTTTATTAAAAGTATATTACTCCGCGGTCATACTAACGTATTTTGTAAGTTACACAGTAATGTTGCCAAGACTAAAATTGTCGTGGTAATTTTGGTCATTCCATTTGACGTTTTAAAACGGAGTTGTTTAAATCGATGATCAGCGTTGCGTCGGACGTGCTGCAGTGCAGCGGACGTCTAAATCCAAATTAAACATTTCGCGCGGGACTCTGACGCGGGCTCAGCTGAGTCCCGATTTTCGGGGTAACTCTGCCTGGTGTTTCTTTTTAGAATATGAAAATTTAGCTTGGACATAATATTTATTATTCATTGCAAGTTATTTAAATGTAGTTTATCATATTTTATTTAACGTGTAGGGCGATTAGCCAAAGATATTGGAAATAAGCCCATGCTTCTATCTGAAAACATTTCTCCAAGTTTTTCATTAAATTCTGAAATTATATTTGATTGTTAGATCATCGACGACGCGACGTTGTTTATAGACTTTAATGTGTCACAGGCATTAGCAAGACCCTGTTATAATACACAAAGTAGGGTTCCCTCTATCGTTTTCATCCTTAACATGATTGGAATAGAAGAAAGCATTATAGGTTGTGTGGGCATAGTGGATGCCCCAAAGGGAGATCTCCGACCGAGCGAGTGCTATGCTCGGTTACACCGAAGCCCACTTGTGAGTATTTCAGATGTTGTATAATATATAGCGCCGAACGGTGAAAGCTTCGATAGCACGATTCATGATCCTTAACCTAAAACCTACCTAAACCTACCACTCTACACGAAGCGGGTTTCCCTCATCGATCCTCCATATGATCAGGAGAACCGTTGTATTTTGTAGGTCAGGGAAGTATTGTCTATGATCTATCTATTGATATGGACTCCGTATTCAGCCCGCGCGCGTCCGCCGCCCTGTCACACTCTCTAGCGGTTAGCCATCATCGATCATCATCATCATCGCCACCGTCATCATTATTTTTATCACCGCCATAATTACCGTCGCCTACTGGTTTTAAACACAAATATCGCGGGCAGTCTGTTGCGTCTTTATTCCGACATGACAACTTACTAAGGCCCGATTCGACCAAACTTGAAGTTACACGAGTGTAACTATAATGAGAATAATTTTACTCCTTCAATTTACTCCAGGATATCATTGTTTGCGTTTTACCAAGTTACTCGAAGAGTATACTATGCTCGGTATTATTATTCAATGAATAATGAACGAATGTATAAACCGACAAAAAATCATGTACTATTGTTTGTATTAGAATGACTTGTACGCCATAATAATTTAATTTCGTAGAGTAATACAGTAAAATGTCAATATCAAATTATAACACTTCACAATGACATTGATCGTGAATTGACAGCCAGCTGTGCGACTATCCACTATTCTCAGTTTAATACTTTACTCCGTCAAAATCGCCCGTGTAAATATTTACTCCCGTGTAATTACCTTATTCTTGGATTAGAAGTTGGAAAAACGCAAAACCAGCTTACTCTTAGATTAGGAAACATTTACACTCGAGTAAAATTTTACTCCAGTTTGGTCGAATCCGCCGTTAATGTAATTGCCCTAAAGAGTGAAATCATATACCTAGATTCTAAACTGTATAAGTCTAGATTCTAGAAGTTAGAACAGCCAATTAGCAAAGACTAGAGTGCTATTTTAATACCCGACGTAAAAAGAGGGGTGTTATAAGTTTATCGTGTCTGTCTGTCTGTCTGTGTGTAGCTCCTAAACGAAAGGTCCGATTAAGATGCGTTTTTTTTTGTTTGAAAGATGTGATCGAGAGTGTTCTTAGTTATAATTCATCATCATCAGCTCGCTGATCGCTCAATTCTTGACAATTCGCGGGTTACTTAATTTTTTTACTTTCGAATCAAAAGTCATAACCTTTCCAGCTCCTGCCATCTCATCTGCCACTCCCAGACCAGTCATTTCTCTTCATACACCTAAATATAGACACCTGATCGCAAGTGATTTAATCATACTTTAATTTGAAACAAAAAACTGTTTTATGGTGTCTGCTCCTCACGTAATTACGACAATAACCGCGGTATAAGGTATGATTGCGCGTGCAGGGTGTAGTCGATCAAATTATTGGTGTATATATGGGCCGGTGAGGCTGCGGCGGTGCATCATTGCATCTCACGTGACGTGCAGAGTGAGCTGGGGTTTCGTTTCGGGCTCGCTCCTTTCCTTACCAATAGAAGCCTGGGGTAATTTGGTGACGTCAGCAAAAACTTACCTGAAACAAATAAACACAATATTATTAAATAGTACTGCGCTGTCAAATGTAAACACAGACGTGCCTTTTAGTCTGCCTTACATACATACATACATACATACATACATGACGATATTCTAAAATTATTTAGATAAAGTACTGCGTGTAAAAAACAAAGAACCTAACCAAGAGCATGTCAGGACATGTCTGAGGAGTAAGTTTATAAAAAAGTCATGTATAAATCCTAGCCTTTATTTTAAAAGACCTATTCAACGATAAACACGATGGGGTAGAATGAAAAAATATTTTTCATCCCCACTTCACATGTATCGAGAGCCTAACCGCTAAAATATAAAATTATAATTAATTTATGATGCCAAAACCGAGATCTATACACAATCTATAACTGTACCAAATTTCATTCATTTATATACATAATTACAGAAGCTAGAAGCGCGGACAGACAAGACGGACGGACAGAGCGGAACTATAAGGGTTCCTTGTTTATTACGGAACCCTAAGGACCAGTGCTATTTGCCAATATAATAGTAATGTAATAGTAATTTATTGTTTCCTACGGTTTGAGCTGTGCGGTACGTCGATAAATTTCAGCCCATATTCGGAAATCGGAGATATTTGATAAAGACTTATTAGGGTCAGCTCACACAGAGTTGCGACGCGACACGACGCGGCGCTTTATTTTTAGATGGCGATTCAAAATTAAATTTTATTAATTACTAAAGAAGATAGGTACACGTTTAATTTCAAGAGCGGTGCCGCGCCACGCAGAGCGGTGCCGCGCTATGCAGATCGGTGCAGCTCGAAGTTCGAACTCTTGCAATTAAACATGTATTTTCTTGTGTAGTGAATGAAGTTAGATATTTTAACCGCTATCTTAAAATGATGCGCCGCGTCGCGTCGCGTTTCGTGTGAGCTGACCCTAACGTTTACAGCTTCGTAATTGAAACGATGTCCGTCACTCATCCACCATTCACCACGGTAGGATTGTTGGATGTTGGACAACTGAATATGGCGGCAGAATGCTTCAATTTCACCCGAAATAACATTGTAATGACGTTTGGTATGACATACCTACTGTTTTGTCGATTATTTAAATGAGCAAATATTGTATATATTGTTTATAATCGCAATATCGGAAACGGTTGCAAGTGTGTTTACATGAAATTAAGTATGCACGGAGTTTTGCAGGAGAAAAAATAACCAATAGACAAAATAAGAAAGATAGACCGAATAACATAGCATAGAGATTAGAAAGAATCGAAATGTTGAACAGCGTCCATTGTGTTTCTAGGGTTGTGTACTATGAAGATCTCGTGGGCTGCGCGAAGAACTTCCGAGCTTTCAAACGTTTTTGTCATAAGTACTATTGGAAACAATGCAACACCTTTTTGTCATTATAAATGCATTGTAATCAATTGTCATATTAGTCATTAAAACATTTAATTACATTCTGTCTTGTAGTCATAAAAAAAAAGAAAAAAAAAACATGTTATTCCCGTGGTGCTTCCCCGTTAATTCTGACTTTTTGTCATCACAATTTTTGCTGTCTCCCGCTTTGCTCGGGGAGGGAAACTGGAATACTTCCTACTCCTCCTACAATCTTCTGATTAATTTCGTTGCGGGTTCCAAGACAGATTTAGCATGTCCCCCGGGCACCCCTGAGATCATATCAAAGGGTTTTTTGCGGTTGGTTACCACTGTCGATCCTGGCTACACAGGAGTTGCAGTGGTGGGTAAGTGTGGTGGGCCAATTGCCCGATTAAAAAAAAAGCATAGAGATTACAGATAAAAGATTCTTATTGTTACCAATATGATGAGGTTGTTCGAAATCATTGACTGATTATGTAAAGACGTTTAGGCAGAAAAAAAAAAAAAAAAAAAAAAATATATATATATATATATATATATATATATATATATATATATATATATATATATATATATATATATATATATATATATATATATACATGTAAAAAGGCATGGAATATTACTCAACGTGGATAATAACGTTACTTCACAGTTCCCAGAAGAAAAACTAACTGCGGGGAAAAAGTGTATGAATCCAATCGCACGCTTGTCAATACATACATACAATATTAATGTCTCATCATCAGTTGCTCAACGGCTCATTTGTCATGCCGCGACACGGCACTCACTTTTTGTAGACAGAAACGCTCATGACGAAGTTAATTAGTTTAATGGCAGATGTATCAACTATCGACATCGCTCAGACCACTGAACGTACTTAAATTTAACAGCAGACCCTACTACTGTTATAAATGTGAAAGTTTGTGGGGATGTATGTATGGATGGATAGGATTTGTTACTCTTTCACACACAAACTACTGAACGGATTTCGATGAAATTTGGTATGGTAGTGGTTTAGGCTCTGGATTAAAACATAGGCTACTTTTTGTCCCGAAAAAGTACAGTACTGTACCTGTGGGATACTGTATTTACGCGGGCGACGCCGCAGGAATAAGCTAGTTGTAAATATATTATGTAACATAATATATAAAGTTGATAACATCAGTCTGGTAATTAAAATCTCAGATTATTAAGTCCCGATACACACGTTACGATTTATCGTAACGACTTTACGGTGTAAAACAAGGGCTCGGCAACTTTTAGGCACAGATGGACCACATTTATATGTATATTGTATATATACATATAAATGTGGTATTTATATGTATATAGTGGATAATTTTGTACCTAACTGATATCTACCTAGTTAACTATTGTAGGTAGGTACTATAAATGTGAAATTAAAATTAATTATTTTAAATAAATTATTACAGATGATAAAGGGACAATTTAAACTAATGTACCTTTATTAAATATAGAAATTAAGATACTTAAATAATTAAAAAAAAATAATGTATAATACTAGAAGTTTCCCGCGACTTCGTACGCGCAAAATTAAATTCCGAGGAACCGTACATTTTACCGTAGCGTAGCGTAACAAACCTCACATTCACATTTATAATATTGGTAATGATAGTTGCGCGGGCCCGCTGGCCGCGCGTTGGCGACCACTGGGTTAACCAAACTGTGCAGTTTTATCGTTACGTGTGTAGCAGACGTAAGTAATATATAAACAGCAATTAAAATGTATATTTTTATCAATCGACCGATATTTTTATGGATGAGCTGCACTCAAAATGTATTTATTACAAGAATTTAAGGAAAAGTAGAAGATAACCTAATAATAGGCAATGCTTGTTCCTACTTCTTGTAGGCCTTCTATTCCATTTACTATACCTACTGTATAGTAGATAGAAGAAAAGTATGAAAATATAACACTAAGCCCTCGTTCGCACGAGTGCTCTTTAATCGCGTAATAAAAAAGCGCTAAAATTGAACAGCGCTAAAAATAGATCTGTCCGCGTTTAGATGAGAGCTGAAAATCGAACACACGGCAGCGCTTCATAAACGCGACACTCGTGTGACCAGATAATAATAATATGATGCATTTGTTATACTGTAACGCTTTATAATTTATTTCGTGCGATATAAAAGCTATCGTGAGAACGAGGGCCGAGTTATTAGATGTACTAGAAACTCAGTGGTGTATTTTTCCACTTTTTGATTACCTAACCTAACCTAATTTATTAAACGACTTTAAGAATTCAATAGGAAGTTTTCATTCATTCACATTTTTTGCAATCAACTACATAACTAGTCTGTCAAAGGACTTCCAAACTTATCCATCAAATGATTCCATATACTATATATAACTCTCAAGACACGCCCTGTTAGGCCAGTTAGCGCATAAAAACGGACAGACGGACTGACAGACAGCTGTCAACCGGTATGATTAGTATTTAGTGAGTTTTGTAACGAGTGCGGATCGTGTCAGAACAGCGCGGCGGGTAGTCGTGTGTGGATATTTCATAACTGCTTCTGTTAATCAAGCTATAAACTAGAACTTACAAAAAGAGAGGGACTGAGACAAATTAAGCCTTTATTTTACATTATATATATATATATATATATATATATATATATATATATATATATATATATATATATATATATATATATATATATATATATATATATATATATATATATATATAAGCGATATAACGCGATATTTTCTGCGACAGTTCGATGGATATTATCAATGTTTTCTTCTCATTCATTTTACTGGGATTACCAGTAAAATAAAGGTGTGAAAATTTATGTACACAACAAGACAACAAACACTAAATAATTCTACCAATTGAAATGTCATTTAGTTACCGTTCAACAAATAAATAAAACGACACATTTAATTCGGTTCAATGCAGAATGTCATCTTTTTATTTCCAAAAATATTACAGAATCCTAGCACTATTATAAATGTATAGGTTTGTGAGGATAGATGGATGGATGGATGGATGTTTGTTACTCTTTCACGCAAAAAGTGCTGAACAAATTTTTATGAAATTTGGTATGATTTGGTTTGAGCTCTGGATTAACACATATGCTACTTTTTATCCGGAAAAAGTACAGTGCTCCCACGGGATACTGTATTTACGCGGGCGAAGCCGCGGGCATAAGCTAGTAAAGTATAAAAATACGTAACTGCTTCTGAATGTATGTGTTTGCGAATTCGTGGAATGTACAACATTAAACATAACGGTGGGCGTGAGAAGCGGATACCATCTGCATCAGTAGTCAGAAACGCATCAGCGTGATCGCGATAGCATACATTGTACAGGCCTCGTGCCATGTGGGGCTGATGATGATGATGGACAGACTCTGTGCGGGAGTCCGACTCGCGCTTGGCCGGTTTTATTTTATTTTATAAAGTAACCTTGTTTACATTAATCATATTATCTTCTGAAATAAATGTCGATCTTCGTGCGAAATTATCATAAGGGTCAGATCACACCGCGACGCTACGCGGCGCTGCAAGATAGCTATTCAAAATTGAACTTTATTTCCTACAACAACAATTCAACAACAACAACAACGTTTCATATAATGATCAGTCATAAACTGCACGTGTGCTGTGTGGCGCGGTGCAACCCATGTGCAGCCTGACATTCGAACTCTTACAATTAAAAAACCACGGCGGTTAGAACACTAATGAAAAAAGATAAAAGGCAAGTGGGCAACATTGACCTCATGCTAAACGCATAATATACCATCTCCATTCCGTCGCGAGTAAAAAAAGATACCTAGCTAATTTTAAAATATTTCAGCAGTGTGCGGAAAAACCAGCAATGGTTTATGTTACACTGTTTAGTTTAAGTTTAATGTTATGTATTTTCTTTGTTAGTAAACAAATAATAAAAAAAAGGAAGCCATTTCGCTTATCGTTTCGTTTCAGTGTGAATTGACCCCTACATCTTATTTTAGCAGAAATTTAAATTTCGCGACTTAATCAATCGCTTACATTAATATATTATATGGAAGCGTTGGCATATTCGACATAATGTATTATGTATACAACCGTGAACTTCTCGTGAGTAATGACGCGACCGTGATCGCGCGACCACGATGGTGACCACGTGGCACGTGGTCGCGGGCTTGAACTTACCGTTTTTGTGTATTGGGAAAGGGTGATGATAATCTGTGCAGAGTGTAGACCGACCTTAATTTAAACGTAAACAAACAACCACTATAATACTTCCAATTTCAATGTCACATATTTACCGTGCAATAAAGAAATACACATTATTAATGTCTCTACGTGGTCGAAATTTAATATTTTTGTTTACGCAGTATATTATAAGGTTTGGTAAAATCAACTACGGATATTTTGGGCAAATGATCTACTGCTTGTGTACAGACATTTAGGCAGACAAATAATTAAAGCATTTCAAAAAAAAAAGTACTTATTAAAATTACATTACGTTCTTTACGGCGCTACAGGGGTCATTGACATCACACAGCTGATTGAATTGATATAATTTAGGTAAAGAGTTAGCTTTCGCTTTAAACTCAGCTGTTTCTGTAAGGTTTAATGACCTCAGCGCAGCGCAATGTAACTATAAGTAGTTTATTCGAAATTTTTTTATTTGTCTGCCTAAACGTCTGTACATAAGCAGTAGATCATATGCCCAAAATATCCGTCATTAATTTGACCAAATCTTATATTGGTGCGACTGGAATGAAACTTGAGGTATTAGTTAAACATTTAACAATAAATAAAATTACAAAAACAATGTTTATTTACTCAATATATTATTGGCAGTCATTTGGACACAAACGTAAATTTATTCATTTGAATTTTAAAGGGGCGTTATGCCCCTATATAACATATAATTGCCGAGTTTAAAAGGGGTTGGCTTCAAGTCACTATGTATTACGAGTGTTTGAAAAGTTGTGAATAACCCTTAATATTTCGATTTTGGCTAACATTTTGCTATCGTAGTCCATCCTCTTGAATGACTGGACCAGAGATAAGCAGAAGGATCTGTCCTCGTCCGTAGATTCACTATTTTGACACTCGATGGGTTTCAAAACCACTTCCTCGAAGACAGTTTTCTTTTTATTCCTTGGGGTGTCTGAAATATCGTGAGTGGACGTTCCAGCGAGGGAGTCTTCAATCTCTGTCGATCGGTCTTCACTGTTTTCTTGCACTTCGAAAAATACAAATTCATCGTCGGTCCGAGTGCTGTCTCTGGAAGATTTAACATTCTTGACGTCCGGAATTAGGAATCGCATCAAATCGTAGTACCTGTACTTCTTTTTCTTGCTTTGTGTTTGTGTGTGCGACGTTGTTCTTTGGTGCTCGCGCCTAAAGTTGTCCCTCAAGTGTTTCCACTTAGCTTGTATCTGTTGGCCTGAAAAATAAAAATAATAAAAATAGTTTATTTCCAAAATAGATTTTTTTACAAATTTAACAATTTAATCTATCAACGCTCAAACCGGGCGCAGCCTGTCCTATGGGGGAAGAGTTATATATTATGATAGTACAAGCATTACACAGGTCTAAAAAAATTGCTAAATACTATACAATGGCAATATATAACTACTAAGTAACCAAAAGATAGAAATACCAGCCCCTGTAGGTACATCAAATTACAGTCTTACGTCTTGTAACAGTTTCACTTTTGGAATTTACGCAAATTAAAAATATCCACGTACTAGTTAGTACTAAATTGAAAAGAAATGTTAAAATAATTGTGGTAAGTGGTAGGACGTTGTGGTAAGGCCCCTGGTTGCCGCTGGGCGCTGGCTGTGTTGCGTAGTTCGATTCGAATTCGAAAATGCGCGGCAGCCGGCAACTAATAAACGCTCGCCACGCTGACCGTTTATTGGCTGCCGCGCTACGTGTTCATTGGTTGCCGCGCGGGAAGCCAGCGAATCCCAGTCGTCAGTTACTGTGAATAGCTTGCAATGGCCCCACAGGGCACAGCCGATCATCCTATAAATAATATGAATGGACACAAAAATTACATTTACTCACATCGACAATTTTTTTCAACTTTGTTGAGGGTATCCCAGTCCGGCGACAGGTTTTTGGCTACGATCTTCCAGGCGTTAAACTTCATGGTTTTATTTGTGTACTCGGGCACTGATTTTGAATACAAGAGTGGACGACACTCCACTTGTGGAATTAGTTCCTCCGGATCTATAGCCCACGACGACATGATGATGATGATAACACACAAAACTGAAAAATACGTCCGAGCCCTGAGAGAACGCGCGGCGCACTGACGCTGCGCGCCGGCGGTTTTTTACCGCTCGATCGCGCTCGTGGGAACAGTAATAAAACTACCTGGGTCTATTCCATCACAAGGCCAACGCTCCGCTTTGATAAACAACGATAGGTACTCGATAAAAAAGCGACGCGTTTTAAAGCGCTGCCGTGTGAACAAATGACTGGAAATCAAAGATTTTAAAACTCAACATATAGGCTACGGCGTACATTTGACAGAACAAATATTCATACAGTAAAAAGTTACGCCATCTTGGTTTTCACCATACTTCAAATATCAAAATGGTCCCCAAAATCTCACACATGCAAATGTCTATAATATATCCGTCTATGCTGAAAATGCATATTTTGTTCTAATTGAAAACTGCTTTTAATGGATGTCAAATTATATATTATTGTGTTGACGGTAGCAGCGACTCGTTAAAAATGTGCGACGATTGTGTATTCATAATTTACTTCTTGCTGAATCTGTCTGTTCTCACCTCGAGAACTATTCCTTCTGCCAATGCTAACATTTTTTTCTAAATTGTACCTATAAATAATGCCCCTTGCTAATAATGAAACAAAATATATGTTTTCAGATAGAAGCATGGGCTTATTTCCAATATCTTTGGCTAATCGCCCTACACGTTAGATAAAATATGATAAACTACATTTAAATTACTCTTTTAGTAAGATATCTATGTGATAAGATACTTGCAATGAATAATAAATATTATGTCCAAGCCAATTTTTCATATTCTAAAAAGAAACACCACCAGGCCGAGTTACCCCGAAAATCGAGACTCAGCTGAGCCCGCGTTTAATTTGGAATTGGACGTCCCGCCAAAATCGGGATGTCTGGCAACGCTGATCATCGATTAAAACAACTCCGTTTGAAAACGTCAAATGGTATGACCAAGACCACGACAATTTTAGTCTTGGCAACATTACTGTGTAACTTACAAAATACGTTAGTATGACCGCGGAGTAATATTCTTTTTTTTTTACCCCCTTACTAATAAAAAGATTTACACAACGGATAACTTAAACAACGTTGCTGTCTTTGTCTGATGCGTTGGAAATGTCACTTGACAGACAAAGACAGCAACGTTGTTTATTGTTAACCGTGGTGTAAATCTTTTTATTAGTAAGGGGGTGGGTATATGTATATGTTTTATAGCAAATTTTGTCAGCTTTCTAACTATAAGAATGTTATTGATAATGCTGTTGGGCCTACTGTGGCGTTGTAGCGCGTCACGTATGTACGGTATATCGCGTACGTTGGCTGCTTAGCTGCGCGACGCCGCGACGCGACGCGACGCGACGGTTTCCCACCGATAATACGCAAAAAACAGCTTCATTGTTTGAACGTCTGCGAAGATCCAGCAACAGCATTCTAAAAGTCATTGCTGATAGATTTGATTGCCGAATCTAAGAACATTCGGTGAGCCGTGAGGGTAATAAAGGGAATAATTTAAGTTTATAGGAGTGTAATCTGAATGTCATATATCTTACTTACTATTAGTACTATTTCCATAATTTTGTAAATACAAATTTTGTAACTGACACACTGACAAAGTGACAGAACTATGGCCATATATTTCTGTCTGAAATTAATGTTTTCTATCCTAATCCAAAGTCCAAACGTAAACAAAGAGAACACAGTGCTACCAATGTAAATGTCACTTATTAACCGTGCAATAAATCAATACAAGGACAAATTAATTTGGCCAAAATAAACATTTTAATTTACAAAAAGATTAAATGAGGGGTTTTTATATTTTTGCTGCCGTTAGGGGTCGATTTCGTGTCAAAAAGCTGTCACGACATCTGGTCACGAATTTAAAACCCCTCATCTCTGATCTCTCGGATCTGAAATCTGAACAGACTACAGAGTAATTACACCTAAAATTAAGTACACCTAAAAATGGCTGATTAAAAAAACATTTAAACGTTACCTACTTTTAGTAGGTAAAGGGAAAACCAGTGAGTGGCCAAATTACGCCTGGGGCCTTATCTTATCACGCTGTCACGCCGCACGCGTTGTAGCAGGAAGACGGCGTGGTCGCTCGTCATCATCATCATCATCATCGTAACCTTTTATCTACCTTATATATAGAATTTTTGGATCACGACTTAGGTCCAGTACCTAAGTCTATAGTACTTTCCCTAAACTGTTATGTATAACATCACACCATTTTAAGCTAAGTAACTGTTTGAGTTCTATTACACGTAACCTAACTGGTAAGATGGCAATTACCAATTCGTTGAACAAAACCATTTTAATATAATTATTCCAGATTCTAGTGTCTATAAGTCTTAAAAGGTGGATACACTTCCGAACCACGTATACATAGTGGGTGTCCGTATGTTGGAGTTAGCAGTTAAATAGAAGGAGTTAAATAGCTAAATAGAAGTACTATGTAAATAAACCATCAGATTGTACAGAAACGTTGATCATTAATGTTATGTTCGAACATGGTCCGTGGTCCGTTCATTTTGGTTCTTACAGACAAAAGAGTAAGATATATAAGACCAATGGGATTATAGAAGGTAGGCATGCCTCATTTGACATTTCTCGTTAATCATGATCATGAGGCTGGAGGGTCGATTATGCTAATTAAATCCGGCAATAATACAGTTACGATTTAGTCTCGATATGTTAAAACTGCAAAATGGTATTCTCATAAACATCAAACTAAAGTTAAACCCGTTTTGATTGGTCCAAAATCAAAAAATCTGTTTATGATATCAAGACGATTCATTTATAACACAATCAAAATAAATGAAGGTGTGAGGTAATTACGAGAATTGGGGTCCAGTACCTACAGTAACACGCATCCCTGGCCCCTGCATACCTAGAACTGCTGCATACCTTTGTTGAGCGCACCGCGCAGAACTACAATATACGTTCGCTATCTTTCAGCTCCAAATTTGAAGAACCGCTGTTATTACGGCCGAATACTGAAACGCTAATCAAAATTAAGAGCCCTCCTGTTCACAGGCTCGCGCTGTCTCTGTTAGCCCAAATGACAAGGACAGCATGTTACTTGAGCGTCACTTAATTTAACTATCGTTTCAGTATTCGGCCGCGAGTTGTGAATGAATGGTCCTTTGGTATGTAAAAATGCAAGCACAAGACATTAACAACCTTCGATTATTATTGGGACGAAACCATTGGGCAGAATATCTCCAATCCAAACCATAAACAGCTAATTGGAAATCTTTAATCTTATTTAACTTATTATTAGTGTCAAGGGTACAATAGTTTGTTTGTAGGTCAAATATACCTACTAATCCAACTTAATCCTCCCGAAGGTGCCTAATAAGCACATCACAGAACTGAAATCTAATCACTTACTCACTGGCTTAAAAGACTAGACCAAAAGGCAGTTACTTTATCCTAAAGCAGCACTGTCCACAGTGTGTTTTTAAGGTTCCTACAAAAAAGCCTTATACTTTCGCTCTGACAGTCAGTCAGTCCGTCCGTCCGTCCCTGCCTTGATAACGTCGGTAATTATGAATAGACAACATTTTGTATAGCTATTTTGTTGTTCTCATAGCTAATTGAAACTTCGTGGGAAATTATCATTCCATTCAAAAGCATCATTGGACAAGGGACAGGTCACGGGACCTTCGATCACAGAATAACTAACACTTAGAGTAAGGTTGCGTGAAATATTTGTCCAGTGGTTACGTACATGTGTTCTCACGAGCATGTTTTATTCAGCAGAGGCAGACATTGTCAGAGTACAGGAGGTGTGCTGCCGTGCCGGCTGCGTGCTGTGACAGACGAGAGGCGAATTGGTAAGCGAAATTCAAAATGGCGAGGAATGCGAAGGTAAGGTAGTATCTAGACTTCCGACATACTTGGTGACGTAATTATCAAAATAGTTGGGACAATGCAAATTATTATTCTAGGGCACAGTTTACAGTTAGTAAAACGAGCAGCTGGGAGACCGAGCTTGCTCGGAGTTTTAGTAGAACGATAAAATAATTTAAAAAAAAAATAGAAAAGAAATAAAAAGAATCACAAAAATATTCATCTGACGGGATTCAAACGCAAGACACAAATGCAAATGCAATGCAAATACTTCAACGCTAGTCGCTAATCAAAACGCCAGCCCCGTCATAGTGAATTTCATGAAAATACTTGATACGAGATTCCGTTATTATATAGTTATATTAGTTTAAAGTATAAGATTCCTATAGTATGTCAACTTATTATAAAAAATCTATAGTTCTTATGTATTTGTAACAAAACAGACGCAACCGAAGACTGCCGGCTTTACCACCGCTGCTTCTCATCACTCCCCCATCGCAAAGAGCGAGACAAGATGTTACACATCAAAATAAAGTAGCCAGAGGTAGCGTTTCGTTAGAGATGGATAAGGAAGTGCACATATTACTTAAGATTTGGCAAACGCTTGATAGAAATATGTTTAAATATGAGGTCATCTACAACAATCATATTGTGGCGGACCAATTAGCGCCACAATCCTGAATCGCGCTATCGAAGTTTTCTAAGATCGGCGCTATATATACAACACCTGAAATAACTACAAGTGGGCTTCGGCCTGACCGAGCATACCACCTCGCTCGGTCGGAGATCTCCCTTGGGGGCATCCACTCTTCCCAGTTCCCACAAGATCAATCAAGGGGTCATTTGCAATGAAAATCACTGAAGTAAAAAACACTTTTCAATCTTTATATCTCTTGAACACATCAAACAAGCATGTACAAATTCTTTTTTGATAAGTTACGAAGTTAATATAATATTAGACCTAACAGATGTTACCTTTACATCTTTAGGATTCCTATCAGTGGCGTGGGGTTCCTATAACTCCATTCCTATGTGCTTCTCTTACCACTTACCTTTCGAAGACATGCATCCAAATCCCCACCTATACCTATTATACAGGCCAGCACTTCCTTATGAAGGAGAACCAGCCTTCGCCACTGATACACCTACCAAGTATGACTTTATTGTCTGTGTAAACAACTCGATATGTAGTCATCGGGATGTCCAATTTTTTCACCATCATGTCAGCCATGTTTGATGGTGTCAGATAAGATTTAAAATCACATCACGTTGTAATTTGTACACTGTGAACTGTCAGCCGCATACTACAAGAGCATTGTCTGATACCAGAGGGTCAATTCTGCTAAATAAAACTTGCAATAATACAATTACAATCAAGTCCCGACACGCCAAAACTGTCAAACCGGTACTCTCGTAAACGTTAAAGCAGCGTCTAGCGCCTCCTGATTGGTCCAAACGTCACTATTACACGTGTATGATCAGTCGAAAGAAGAAGTCGCTTCACTTGTAATACAATCGAAGTAAAATGAAAGTCTACTTTAAATACGACAGTTGAGGTTCTGATGTAGCGCGCGACTTGGTGCGCGCTAAAAGAAATCCCGCGAGAATCGTAGATTTTACCGCGATGCAAAGTGACCCATGTCCATGGTCTTCTCCTATGTCTGTGCCAAATTTCATCAAAATCAGTCACATCGTTTCGGAGCCTGTTCATTGCAAACAAACCGACCTTTCATCTTTATGATAACCAATATAATAAAGAGCAAATGTTTGTTTGTAGGTTGGTTTGTTATCTACCAAGGTATAGAAAATCAAATTAACCAAGCTCATGTCAATCATGTTAAAATCAAACGAGAGAGACAAGTAGCAGGATGACATGAGCTTTAGACCCACCCAAGTTTTGAATGATATAGTTCTAAAGGGATCTCAAATAAATTAACAAATTCTTCTAATACCTAAACCACCGAATACATGTCACAAGATTACACAATAAAATCACACATGAAGACAAATGTTAGCGGCTGTAATGACATGTAAATTGTAACTACAAGGCCGCGTTGGGCAACGCCGGGGGGACAATCGCCGGCGGTCACATTGTTGACGGTACAGTCGCGGGCACCGAGGAACCTTACTGACACGGTAAAAAGAACCTTGGCACTACAGTTATAAGCGATAAACCGGGTTTATAGGTACAGGGTAAAGACGATCACCGCCGTGGTCCGTGAACGTGGACAATGTACCAATTACTTCAGCTCGCAACACAGGAAATGATAATGCAACAGTTTTCGTATTTGTGGCAGTCCTTGTCCAATGTCTGTCCCTTGTCCAAGGATGCTTTGGAATGGAATGATAATTTTCCACGAAGTTTGAAAGCTATGAGAACCGTTTAGAAATGCGAGTGATTACTGTCCGATTTCGTTCAAAATATTTATTCTAAAGAGTATTTCGCATGATCTATCAGCATGAAAAATTGCAAGTTTCTAAGTCTCATAGTTTAGAAATGCCAGGGGGGACCAACTTGTAAACCACTTTGGAGGTCGATTATTTGAAAATTATCATGAAGTCATGTAAGCCTTCATTTAAAAATGTTTAATTTAAATTATAAAAATTGTGTGAATTTTAGGCAATCTCTAAATCACCTCTCCCTCCCCTCCCTATGAAGAAAACGGACCAAAAAAAGTTGTCAACTGTCATAGGACAAGCATCTTCTACTTTACAACTATGTAGTAAACGTTTAACCTACATACGTATCTCGTGTTAAGTCCAGTGTCTGCGACATGTAGCTGTAGGTATGATTCGTCGCTGATTCACGCTTCAGGTGTTTTCAGACCCTGACTCATCACGATTCACGACATTCCACTTTTACAACTAACAAGAAAATGACTACTCACTTCCTAGGTATTTGTTTTCTTTTATTTGGTCTGACTGGGTCCTTATTTACATACATTCAATGGGTCTCTAATGGGCTATTTGCGAATATTGCGAGTGTAACAACCAGAAAACAGTTATGACAATACGCATTCTTTGGTGGGAAAACATAATACAATCAACAATCTAACACAATATTGCACTCGTTACTCGTACAATCGATAAGCAAGTAACACTTGAAAGATTTGCCGCTTTATTCTTTATTCAGAAACGATTATAAATATAACTACAATTTTATAAAATATTGTAACCCCACTACGTAAATTATATAGCCTATGTTACCCGGGCTGTTACTACCAATCCTATTGACATCTCATTTATTAAAATCGGGGCAGTAGTCTGCCTAGACTAGTGCTCCGATTTTAATAAATGAGATGTGGAACAAACATACATACAATACCTACATAAGTACATACATAGACTGCCAAAATCATTACCCTTCCTTTTGGCTTCGCCGTAGTCGAGTATTTAAATACGAGAAGCAAAAACTTCAAGTAAAGTTGCACAGTTAAAGTTTATGTGGAGGAATGTGTTCAGAAAGCTTATATTAAAAAAAATGCTTAGAAACATATTATAATTAATAAAAATAAAGTTACATATACTGCCTCAGATTAACAACGCACTGCGTTTATACAATAACAGTAGGTGTTGGTTTGACACAATTGTCAATGTTCTCTCACATTCCATAGACAATATCGCTATCATATTTTTATTGCGTATCTAAGAGGCAAAAGAAACTTAATACAGAATCGGATTTCGTCTTTCGATCACTAGGCTACCTGTAGGTATCAGAGGTCGTAGTCGGTGATATAATTAAATATTGCAATAAAGTCGTTGGGTTTTGAACGGGTATTATTGATTTTCCTTCAACGGTCCCATCCAAGTCACAATGCAACTTTTCTCCCCAGACCACCATCAATTGGTCACGGCCTTTTCAATTTACCAACAAGTAATTTATCAAATTATCAAATTGCGACATCGATTAATAAATTGAACTCCTAATACAAACAAGACGGCGCATTTGTTAGTGTTTCGCCACCTGCGACCTGACCAAATACGATGACTATCTTATATCTTGGTAACAGATCAACGATCACCGTATGTGCCCCACCACATGCTTGCGAATTGTTGATCATTGCAAAAATTTGCAAACTAACAAGTAATGATTAAGATAGCTATTCAGTCGAACTTTATTCCCTACACAAAAAGATACTAGTTTCTGTGTGACATTAGTCATACACTGCACATGCGCTGTGCAGCGCGGTGCAACTTGACACTCGATTCGAACTCTTACAATGAAAAGTTTTTTTCAATAGCTATCGTAAGAATACAGCGTTTCGGTGTGAATTGACCCGTGGGATCAAAATGTTCCATAACATATTAACTTTGAATTAATTGTATATTTGAAGAAGAATATTGAGCGTAAATTAAAGCGCAAATTACGAAGTAGCAAGCACTCACTAAGCATTAATATGCCAATTTAAAATTACCCTTTGACTTCAGTAATTGCAGATGAGAATCGTTATTAAACAGTTAAAGACGCATCCTTGGTAAACAATGAAAGTTTTTGTATACACTCAGCATGTCTAGAACATGCTGAGTGCTAAGTGTGACTTTTTCTTTTCGCATGCGATCGCGAGCGTTTGGCGTTTACTAGGAATTTGTATGTGATTTGACCTAGTTGTCGCGCTTACAACTAGGTGGCGCTGTACAAATCACACTTAGCACTCCGATATCGCTATCAATGATGATTGTAACAAGCCACAAGTGACATGTGGAAGTGGATCCCGCGTCCGGCGTCAGAGTCACTTTATATCGGAGGTGAGTGTTTACCGCCTATACTGTCCATAAACAGCGGCGAGGTAACACAGAATAACTGATATCGACAACTGATGGAAGACTGATAGCGACTAGCGACCCTTCGATAATATGTCCGTGAACCCGTTTGTAAACTGGGGCCTCCAAAACGGAACAAACGATATCTACATCGATTACCGAGTACCGAGTACCGAGTACCGAGTACCGACACTACTATACTAATATTGTAAAGAGGGAAGATTTTATTTGTTTGCATTGAATACGCTCGGCAACTACTGGACCGAGATTGATGAAATTCGGCACAGACATAGAGTGGACAACGGGGAAGGACATAGGCTACTTTCTATCGCGACAAAATGTACGGTATCCGCGAAATTTTTGCGCGTACGAAGTCGCGGGCAACAGCTAGTAACGAATAAACTCAAAAAGTACTCGTAGTTGGATTAAATTATAATAGTAAAGCGTCACTAATCATTAAACATTTAACATTCTGCTTACTTATGGAAAAGTTTCGTTAACATCTTACGCGCATAATTCACTGTGTCCAGACTCTATAATCAAACATGAATATGGATACATTGTAATTGGCACCTAATTGTCATGCGATAGAGTGCTTTATGATTGTTTTGGTTATGTCTGACGCAGGACGCGCGTCATGCTGGTCAGCTTGTCCTGTGGTTTGGTTATCGTCCGTGAACTTTCAGAATTTTCCAGGAATTAAAATTCCGAGCAGGATAAAAATAACAATTAAATATAACTTAGGCTATGACTAAATGATCCGGAGTCGAGCGGGCCCGGAAAAATTCAGAGCAGTAAAATTAGAACTCGGCGCTAATACAATAGAGCTGAAAATCGAACACACAAGTGTCGAGTCAAATGTCAATGTCATAATATAGGACAGCTCGACATTCGACACTTCGATTTTCAACTCTATTGTATTAGCGCATAGTTCTATTTTCAGTGCTCTGATTTTTCCCGGTCCTGCCGGATTCCGTATCATAAAATCCCAGCCTTATATAGCACCATGCAAATTGAGCTAAAATAATACTGCTGATAAAAACAGGTCCCCAGCAAATTGATCTATAGGCGCCGGAAATTACGCCTACATATCGTCCACCAAAAACCCTGAATTTGTATAACCTGACCAGCCAAGCTTAGATAGTGCTACCAATCTACCACGCATGTAAGCGTCGAAATTAATAACAAGTTTAGGAGCTATTAGATCGGGGATTCCCAACCAGAGGAGCGCGCGCCCTAGGGGGGCGTAAAGAGATGTCAAGGGGGCGTAGAGAGATGTCAAGGGGGGGCAGAATGCAAATTCAACATAGGAGTTTTAATAAAAATGTTTACACCACGTATACAAAAACCTATGTTGCTGCTTCCAACGTCAAAGACAGCAACATGGATTAGCGTATGGTGTAAAAATTTTTATTCATAAGGAGGTAAATGTCAAAATGGCTTACTGTAGTTGGTTAATGTATGCGTTAGTAGTAAATTTTTCGATGCTCAATAATTAATCAATATACGTATTAATTAGAAACCTCTATTTTCAGCTCAATTTCTGAAACATTTTATGAAAACAATAAGGCTTGAAATTAAGACGATACACTTACCCTGCACAAAGCTACGCCTGTATCCAATCTGTCCAGGAAATTATCCGCGTTGATCCGCAGCTCGGGGTAGAGGACGGTCAGCCACTCCGCCAGGTCCTCTTTCATGGCGTACAGGTACTCCTCCGAGGACTTGAAGGGCCTAAAGGGCCTGGCCTCGAGAAGTACTGCGCCGGCGCTCGCCATTGTGCGGTGTGCTCAGGCTGTGGACATCACTTGCTCTGGAACAAGAGGGACAAGTTGTAGAGTCATGCCGAGGAATTGGGTTCGATGGGTGGGTTTGGAACAAGATTTGTTATTTCTTATGTTTATTGTTAAAAACATCATGCTTATTCTCTAAAACATAACAAAGCAACTAAATTATTTATCACGCTTATCCTCTAAAACATAACCAAGCAACTAAATTATTATTCACGCATATCCTCTAAAACATAACAAAGCAACTAAATTATTTATCACGCTAATCCTCTAAAACATAACCAAGCAACTAAATTATTTATCACGCTAATCCTCTAAAACATAATCAAGCACCTAAATTATTATTCACGCATATCCTCTAAAACATAACCAAGCAACTAAATTATTTATCACGCTAATCCTCTAAAACATAACCAAGCAACTAAATTATTTATCACGCTAATCCTCTAAAACATAACCAAGCAACTAAATTATTTATCACGCTAATCCTCTAAAACATAACCAAGCAACTAAATTATTTATCACGCTAATCCTCTAAAACATAACCAAGCATTTAAATTATTTATCACGCATATCCTCTAAAACATAACAAAGCATTTAAATTATTTATCACGCTAATCCTCTAAAACATAACCAAGCAACTAAATTATTATTCACTTTAATCCTCTAAAACATAACCAAGCAACTAAATTATTATTCACGCATACCCTCTAAAACATAACAAAACAATAAAATTTAGGTAAAGGCCTTGAATTCTAGCGTTTATTTGGGTTATGGTTCTTCTTTAATACTAAAATCCACAACAAATGTTTAATACGAAGAGATGAAGCTGCAAATTAGTTCATAGTTTCCGAAGAACACCCAACATTCCAGATCCTTGGAATCTTGGCTATAAATCAGTTCTTAACAAAATGGTAATTATACCAACAAGTACAAATTGACATTAACATTAAGAGGCACGATCACGTCAATTGTAATCGAAACAGCTTGTAACTCGATCCCGTCGGACGCGGGATCTGGGTTACCGGCGAATTGGAGTCAATGAAGATTTATGCTGGGACGATGACGGAACCGGGACCGGACTATATGATCCGGAATCCGGCGGGCCCGGGAAAATTCAGAATAGAACTCAGCGCTAATACAATAGAGTTGAAAATCGAAGTGTCGAGGTTTCATATATGACTGACATTTGACTCGACATTTGTGTGTTCGATTTTCAGCTCAATTGTATTGGCGTAGAGTTCTATTTTCAGTGCTCTGAATTTTCCCCGGCCTTACGGATTCTGAACACTATAGTCCCAGCCTTAAAGGTGGACTTTATAGGACCAGCATCATCACCATGACATATTTTGCGAAAGGACTAAAAGTGCAAGGGTTCTTATGCCTTCAACAATAGTACATCGGACTCTTGAGTCTTGGTGAACCTCGGGTCTCCGGCCATAGACAACATTACGGTAATGTTGTAAATGACACCATCTACGGGGACGGTGTCAACGTAGTTATAGGTCTAGGTGTATTGGATGATATGGCGCGTTTACACGAAGACAGTGATGGAGACAAACGAAGTCTACATTCTATATATAATCAGCTTTATAGATGTTAACGTGTTATACCAGCGTCATCATCAGTAAAACGCCCTCATCGTAGAATAAGAAGAAAATATCAGAAGGAACAAAATATACACTATTATGTCTAGTGCCAATTTCACAAATGCAACGTCTGCTAGTCTTCATCGTTTGTCTTAATATCATGCCTTCTCTTCCATCAATACTAGGAACGAGAGAGATAACAATATGATATTTAATCAAAGATTAACTTTAACAGGCGTAGGTGAAATTAGCGGCACTTAGATAATGGAGGATTAAGGCCCTGAATCCTAATGATCATATTTATGAAGTCAGTCCAAAGTCAATAAAGACGCTTTTGTTTTTAGTTAAACCCCATCCATCAGGCATCAGGCATTCGGTAATTGTAGGCGTCTAGACGTTAATTTCGTATGACCGGTACTAATTGCGAACGAATTGGTGTTTTCATTTGCAATATTGATTAATTACTACTTAGACGTGTAGGTGACAAGTGGCTATGAGTTACGACAAATTGTAATTTGAGCATTGAGTAAAAGATCTAAGAGACGAATACGGAAAATACAAATTTAGTTGTACTGAAATACAAAAGCAAAGTTCACATACTCTCCTTATACTCCATAGTCATTTTCCAAAGCAGTGACAGTGGCAAGCATTAGGGAGTACTTGACTTAAGTAGGTTGGTCTAGGCTTGGGTGGTAGGTAGGATGGTCGGACGTCAATCTGCCTTTTTTAAATCTTAGAGAAAAGTAAAGTTCAGCATTGTGGTAGCGCGCGCAAGACTAAGTTGCCAAAAGGTTGCGAAAAAGTCGCCACTCGACCAGGCATAAGATCAAAATGGCTTATCAGCGCCGTTGAATCGTGCGCACGCACACTACGTATCTCAAACACGTCTGCAGTTGATGCGGTCACTTCCTTTATGTTTAAACGAGGAGGAGTTTGGAGAATTTGAGGAGTCCCAGTGCAAAGGAAAATGTTTAGAAACTGGTCGAGCTGACTTTGTCGATATTGTACATGATATTCCACACGAATTTCCTTAGAAACAGGAGAATGTGGTTACTGGTTAGTCAACACTTTAAGCTCACTCAGCTATGTAGCTCTCGAGGACCTGCTGGAATAGAAGCCTTACATTGTCTTACGCTAAAGAAAATTCAAGTTTTCACACGTGTCCCACTCGAGGTTGTTTCGCCGGCTCGAGATATTCGCCACAAAAACTCACGAAACGAGCCACTGGCCCCCATCTTGAGACATCACTCCATGAGTCACGGAACTTCTAAACCCGGATATAAAAATCCACAAGCGTAGCGCGAGCGTCTTGTGGAATCGATGCGTGTTGCTCAGGTTCGATAGTCTTTCGCTGTGGTAACCAACGGTTTTGGGATCCCATTTTATTTTTTGTTGAAAATAATTTTTACTTCATGGAAAAGTTATGTAAGAATAGTATAAGATCCATCTTGCACTGCTAAAGGATTTCCTCCAGCTAATATTACAAAATATTAACTTTTTATGGTCACTTATTAACAACCATCTAATAATGTCAATAACACTTAACCTGTATTTCGCACACATAAAATCAGTTTAACACCTAAACGGTTTGGTAACCGCGACACTGACGCGGACGGTCGCGGCCGGGCCCACCACCCCCCACACAACGACCGTTTAACTCCCCATTACACTAATTGTTTGTGGAATTATTTTGGCAACCGCGACCGGCGACACACGAGTCGCGAATGTATTTATCGATATAGATTGCCGGCAATTTGTGAATATAATCGCCGTAGCTTCGTGGGTGTTCAGTCACAGTGTTAATGTTTGTTCTCCATGATTTGGATGTAGGTATTTTGTTGATTGCTATTTATGATATTACAAGCTGGCGGCCGCAACTCCGTTTGCGAAGGACTAACGGAAACGGAACTCGAAGGTAAAAGTAGCCTAAGTCTTACTCCTTATAACATCAGCTATCTGCCAGTGAAAGTCCCGTGAAAATCGGTCCAGCCGTTTCAGAGATTAGCCGGAACAGACTGACAGACAAATTGACAGCCGGACCGACACACAAAAAAATTACTTTTTTTGACTAAGTACCGTATATACTTTCATATGGGTTTAGTAAAAAGTTGTTAATTTAAAATTACAAACAGACACTTCTATTAATTATCACCCACACAGAACTACGGCGAAGCCAAAAGGATCGGTAACTATTTTGGCAGTCTATGTACAAATAATCCTACTAATATTATAAATGTGAAAGTATGTGAGAATTGATGGATGTTTGTTACTCTTTCACGTAAAAAGTACTGAACGGATTTCGATGAAATTTGATATGGTAGTAGTTTAGGCTCTGGATTAAAACATAGGCTACTTTTTATCCCGAAAAAGTACAGTGTTCGCTTTATTTACGCGGGCGGAGCCGCGGGCAACAGCTCGTAATAAATAAGTATCTATGGACGCTTCACACCATGTCAATCCGGCCCAGTGTTTAGTATCCGAAGAACTTGTGTTACAGGTACCAGAAAACGGGAAGTATATTTATTATATATATTATACTATACATGTATTTAAGATTTTTATTATATTATACACATATTTAATACACATCCATGACCCAGGAACACAGAAAACTTTTTGTCCCTTCGGCGGGATTGTAATACGCGACCCCCGGCTTGAGCACCAACGCGCTGAACCACTGAGCCACAGAGGTCGTCATTGTATGTATGTAGTGCCACTGATCCGATTTTAATAAAAAATGTGTCAATAGATTCGCAATAACATAGGCTATATAATTTACATAGTCGGGTTATAGTTATTAGTTTTTATAAAAAAACATGTGGTTATTATTCAAAGGCAACCTATCAGAAATAATTAAGTGTATTTTATTCATTCGCATGTGTTATTTTGAAAAACTAGTAGTTAATAATCCGACAAAAGGTACGAAATTAACGGATTTTTAAAAAAGTCCAAAAATGTCGAAATGGTGGGGTTTTTACTAACGTCAAATTTGGATATTCTGACAGATAATGACCCCTGTGAGTGAGCTATCACCCCCTTAAGTTTGTCGTACTAGTCCTTGGACACCTGTATGTATATATAGGCATACAGAATATTCCTCGTTTCGTCGTAACTCCTAAGTCCAAGAACCTGCAGAGTGTAAAGAGTTACAAACTACATGACAGCACAATCAATAACATCTAACTCCTAAGTGACCGAAATGAACTAATTGAAGGCCCTTAGGCTACTCGTGTATTCCCATGTCCCAGGGAGTGACGACCCCATACCCTTTAAAGGTTCAAAGTAATCGAGTAAATTGACGCCCTGACTTTTGATTAGAGGATATAAACACTGATCTTTAGACTTTAGTCCTAGTTTAAAACCTAACGTTTGGTTACAAAACTTAATGACGTAAGTAATATTATATTTGCACTTTATCTAACCACGGGTTAATCGGCTGTTGGAGTTTGCTCGCAAATCGGCCGATTTACAAACATTATGCGCGTCTTCGCCACACAATTACCGGTGAATGCCACCTCGTAATGGCTGCGATGTATAATATAATGTTATAGAATAACAAATCAAAAGATGAATTATTTACGAAAGTAAATGCAAAAAAAGGAGAGGGCACTCCGGACAGTTATCTTTTAAATTACATTATACAAGGTATCGTGCAGTGGTCAGTAGAAATTACCGCGGCCATCGCGTTTGGAAACCGACACGCTCATACATCGGCGGGTTAATGGATTGTGCGACAGCTCATCATCATCAGCGCCAGTCGAACTAGACTAACTAACTAACCTGCGTAACTTGGTTGAAGTTACCCACTATCTTAACATAACTTATGCATAGCAGAATGTTTGTTTCTAACTAAAAATGAAATGGAATGTTAATTTGGTCCCAATTTTTTTTTTCCATTTTAGCAAAATATGTAAGATAGCAAAATGTACGGTTGCCGAATTTTTAATTAACGAATTACGACGATACTATAGAGGTAGACAGTTAAAGCTATAAATTAAAGTGTTTATAACATTCGTAACGGCCTATTAATAGCTCGTAATTCCTTCAACATAATGTAAACAAATTGCTCAATAATTCCTGCGAATTGCGACGAAGGAGAAAGCTGACGTCATAATTCTGGAGACTGGGTACACAACTATTACGTCACAAGTTCAAGACTCACAAGGACTAGGTCAAGAATATTAGTACAATTTACAAGAATTCAGTTCTTGAAAAAATCTCTACACCATTTTTAGCTCTATTCTACTAGCGCAGAGTTCTATTTACAGTGCAGTTTTTTCTGTCGCGACCACACAAAAACGCTCGTGAGAACGTACCCTAAATGTCGGTATATGTCGCGTAATTTGCGCTCCGTGTCTCGGTGTGAGCTGACCCTTATATTTACATTACAATATAATAATATGCTGCTTTTGTTATAATTACTGAAGGTCAAGTTATTAACGAGAAGTTAGCAAGTTTACGACTCGACAAAGGTCGCGCGGCGCACGCATCGCACCTCGCGCGGCATCAGCATTCAGCATTTTGCATGAATCGCTTACTTTTTCACCGAAGTGATTACTTTGAAATTCTTAGGTAAAATAAAGTAACTCGAACTATGTACATAATGAATGTACATTGTACAATAATTATAGTCACAGTATAATCACCATATTGGGTTTTTTACTAAACATTTATCCTGTTTTTCACCATGAAAATATTTATACATATAAAATGCTTTGTCCTGAATCACCGACTGACGGATCAACGCGCAGCCTAAACGTAAAAAATCGTAGAGACCTAAAACTTGAAGGGTATGTATGCTCTTTGTGTGACGTAGGCATCCAATAAGAAAGGATTTTCCGAAATTCGACTCCTAAGGGGGTGAAAAAAGGGGAAAATTGTAGCCCCTTGCAAGGGCGTCATTTATTACACTGCACTGAACACCGGTCCCCTTTCTTTTCTTTTCTTAATTTCTTTTTTAATTTCAAGTATTGCTTAATTTCAAGCAATACTTGAAATTAAGAGAAAAGCACTGCAATATGCGGATACTCAATGCTCTGGAACCAGTGGATTTTAAAAATTATTTAAGAATGGGAGAGGAGGAGTTTGAATAGTTATTAAATTTAGTAGCTCCGTATATAAAAAAGAAGACACAATTTTTAGACACAGTGTAAGTGCTAGACAAAGACTGGTTGCTGGACTGGCTAGACATTAAGATATTTCTAGCTACAGGAAGCTCCCTATCCGCCGCCGCAAGTGCTACACTACTCGATCGTAAGGGCGATTGGGGACCAAGGCTTGCCGGGACCGTCCGGTCGCCCTAGTACCAGAAATTCTTTTACACTGCCCTAAATAATGGTAGGGGTCCCTGAATATCGTGTAGAATAAGAGGCCTTTTAATCCCATAGTATGTGATTCATGTCGCGACGGGTTTCGACACGCTTTTTTTCGTAAAACAATCATTGTTGTTTGATAGAAAGTAATGTAAACACTGCTGCTCGTCACTATTTAATTGCAAATTGTACAGATTCAAGTTGCAATGGCTCAGAAACGTAAAAGGTGTTCTTTACGAGTCGCAGAAAAGCTTAAACATCATCAATTATGTTGACGAAAATCCTACGACGAAAACATTTCACATAGCTAATAAGTTCCCGCGAGTACATTGGCTACAATTTTAAAATTTAAAGACAGGTCTGCTTCTTTTTATAACAAATTTTAGACCAACCTAACCTCAACATAACAAACTCCAGTTTAACGAATTAATTGATATAACGAATATTTACTTGTTCGTTTCCGATTTGTTATATAGAGGATGCACTATATAGTGTATATATACTTATATTTTACGATACAAACGTCATGTATCTATAAATGTATACCTACGATTCCTACGAATATTTTAGTAATTGAAAAAATCGGTTGTCTGTAAAGTCGGTTTACTGACGATAGTTGAACGTGACAACGCCTCAGAGAGAGGTAACGCCGCATAGCGAGGTAACGCCGCATGAGTCATGTTTTTTCGTGCGTGCAGCCGGCTCCATCGAATTATAAGACGTTGTCACGTCAAAAAATAAACAAATAGAACTGTGTACAAAATTATCACATACTAATTTGTCGAATTTTTAATTATAAAACAACAACTGACGCTTAATTAGCTACTTAAAACTTACTTACTGCGACACGAGCACAAGAATCATTATAGTCGGTCCGCGGCGTCGCGTATCGTCAACCCTGTGATAGTCAGGGTCAGGTATTACAAACCACCGTGCAGCGGTATGTCATGTAATGATGATGTGTAACAAATTACAATGTGTTTTATTGTTGCGTAGAAGAAAATCGGCAGCTTGCCGAGAGAAGAAGTGATAAGACCTTATTGTAAACATAAAGCAGCTAAACCTCGAGACAGTCAAATGCCGTTTTTCCGATCGTACGCGACCATTCGCGCCGGTGACAGCGAGAGACAATGGCGCGGACTCATTCACCGCCGGCGCACGCGCACGCGCCGCTCTTCCGCTACCGCTGCCAGCGTGTTTTTGTAAAATGTAAATACAAAAATAATACATAATATTATGTAGATGCGGAACTTATGTACGGAAAATATGAAGTAGGCTATGTTTAAATATAAAATATATGCTTGAAGACACGTAAGATAAGATACATGTACAAAAAATATGAGGTACCTAGCAGCATTGTTTTTAGCAGCGTGTCCGTATGTAACAAAACTAAAACCAACATAATAGAAGACAATTAGATGATATCATATATAATTTACCGGATAGAATTAAGAATTTAGGTCTCTCTTTAATCTCTCTCAATTTAGCTCTTTAAATAAGTAAGCATTCATTAATGTGTTTGAGTGCGGCCGTCAGACTACCAATGCAAGAGACAATAAAGAAATACCTCGCACCACAATTCCTCCATGCTCCTACTAACAAGCTTTATTAGATAGACAGATTAACATATTTGGTAGTTGTGTTTAGACGTGTCTTGCGTACGCGGTACGGCACTCGACAGTAGGTTAACAAGCGACAGATATTACATTGTACAGAAGTATACAGGTAACGCTCGAAGCCCATCCTCATCAATCATCATCGTCATCATCATCAAAAATAACAGACTGAACCATGAAGTCTGAAGCCTTTACAGGTATTGAAATAATCAAAAGTAACGCATGATTCTAATTATTTATAATCAAAAGATAAAAACCCTACTTCGCAAATTATACAGCCGTATGTATACATGTCATCCGTGACCCGGACCATTATGACGAATCTGTTGACACCTCATTCATTAAAATCGGATCGGTAGTTTAGGCGCTACGATGGAACAAACATACATACAAACATACATAGACTGTCACAATTACCCTTCTTTCTGGCTTCGCCGCAGTCGGGTAAAAAGTTAGTTGATGATGGTTAAATTTTTTTTTTTCAAAAAAAATCTAAGCATTTCGTATTATGACTTACCCACTAAAAATAAGTACTAAGTGCTAGTGGCTAGTACTATGGGGACCTATCAAGTCTAATGTTAGTAAACATGTATAAACAGTGGCCCCTCACTTCCGGCCCCCAAGGCTCCAGCATCAGCGACAAAAGCTAGGAGGTTGTTTCACCATCTGAATCGTAGTACTTCCAATGACTTAATTGCTGCTTCTGCCAAGCCCAAGGCAAGTAAAACGAAGCAACTTTTATCTATTGCTAGCAAAAAGGTCGTTTTCAAATTCTTTAAATAAATTCTTTAGCCAGTAATAATAATTTCTGCATATGTTTTTTACAGTACTACTTCCAGTGTTTGAAAATTTCTTCATACACAAGGAAAAAGTGACGCCATATTATTATGTTGAGAATCAATTGTACGACGACGTAAGCGATCGAACTTAGGCTTGTAATGGCTTCCGTATCCTGTGATAAGGCTTTAATTTAGATATTATTATGAATACCTTATGTCCCACTACTACTATTATAAATGTGAAAGTTTGTGAGGATGGATGGATATTTGTAACTCTTTCACGCAAAACTACTGAACGGATTTTGATGAAATTTGCCATTTAGAGCAGTAAGATGGCACTGACTTCTGCTAAATGTAATATAGCTTTATCATACATAATATCTTTGAATCTAGTCCCCTGTAGATTAACCTGGAATCAAGTAATTCGCCCGTTTGTTAGAAATTTGAATAAAATCATTGAGGTAACCATTGCAATTTAAAACCATAGAATTAAGAACCTTCCGCCTATTAAAAGACCACTGGAAAACCAATATTGCAAAGCCATCAGAGAAATCTCTCTCAATAGCAAAAGTGTCATTAGTAACTTGTATTTTCACAATGGAACAATTTCTGGGATCAGCGCGGCGCGGCGTCGGAAGCTGACACGGTGGTGCACGTTACGTTATCACTTATCTCCCCGATATTAGTTCATCTACTAGGTTCAAGCACGGTGTTATCGTGAAAATTATTGGAACTTTACGTCGACCTGTGTGTGTGTGTGTGTGCGAGCGAGTCCCCAAATGTGATGATTAAATTATGACCTATGACATAATTATGAATTATGAGTAATATGTACATACCTTGTATGTACGTGTTATTTAAATACGATATATATATGTAGTTCTATTGCGAAGTCCACAACACACAATATAAAGTAATTTTTTTTAAACTAATTACACCGAATGTATTCAGGCAGAGAATAGCGGTTTAAAGGAATTCTATCTAATTTTGTCAACTAATAGCGATTTAACTAACTCTATTTCCAGAAATCGTGTCGAAGCTATTTTCAAAATAGAAAAATTACAAAATCTTGAATTGTTGGAATACAATACATTTCACATAATATTGCGAAACACGAAACGGCAGACGCGGAGGAGAGAGAGGGGTGTTCCATTCCAAAAAAAAGGATTGTGTGGTTTTATGAAACCACGGTAAAAGTGAAACTTAATAACAAAATAGCGTGGAGCACTGGCACTAATGAGTACTAGTCTATACACTACACGGTCAGCTGATGCGAACTATAGGCGCCGCCATATTGGCCTCGGCTGCTCTGACGAGCGCCTTTCACTTTATCCCTACTCCGTGGCCGACCGTCACGCAACATGCAACACACAGACGAAAAAGTTTGAGACGATGTAATAAAAGTTTCACTTTAAACCGTCCATCGCTAATGCAAAATCTACAAAAATGGGCACAAAAAGGTTGTCTAAGTACATATTATAATTTGAGGACAACCACGTTCATTTTATTATATAAGTATATAATATATAATGTTTGGAAAAAATGCGAACTGCGATAGTTACAAGGTACGGTATCTATTAGTTTCCTTACAGATTCGGTAATATTTAGTTGTATTATTGTATAAGTTTTCTTTGTATTGCCCTATCTCCCCTTCTTGCATCCACAATTATAAGTTTGCTGGAAGAGACCTCTTAAAGATATAAGTACGCCAACTGTTATAACTTTCAAATGTGTCTTGGTTAATGTCTACATGAAGAATAAAATAAATAAATAATATTATTTTGTATTATGAAACATCTAAAGCTAGATTTTGATAAAATTGTCTCAAATATCGCTTCGGAAGTTGTTGTCACTACTTAAACGTTTGTATTAGGTTGTCTCACAATGTTATACATATGTCAGAAGTCCATTACAATTTTTAGCATAAGGCAAACAAAATTTCTAAACTAATTATTAGGCTACTTGATAGTAATGTCCTATTGTTTCACTAAACCACAAATGACAAAACTATAGAGTATAAACGAATGTGAAGTATAACTCGCCATGCAAAACAGTATTCAATTCCAGATGTTTCTGGCGTCGGTCAACGTCATTTATTACTATCGATAGTTATAAAACATAACGAAGTGATAGTAAAAAACTGCTAAATACAAGTTACGAAATAATAACAATGATTCAACACAACACAAGTGTTAATTTTATAACTTGAAACCGACTTCAGACAAGATTTTTTTAATAACAAATGGCAGCTGTGTAGTTTTTTTTTTGCGGAAGGACAAACATTACACGTGTCCTTTAAACTTTACAGAATGCTATATTGTACTCGACAATTTTTCCTCCGTTACTTAAGGTTGAAATTTAGGAAGGCCTAAAATTGCAAGAGCTACAAACCAAGGTCGATTCTGCTACTTAAAACCTGCAATAATACATTTCCAACTTACAATCCAGTCCCGATAATATGTTAAAACTGCAAAATGGTATTCTCATAAACGTCAAACCAACGTCAAACCTGTTTTATTGGTCCGAACTCCAAATCAGTTTATGATATCGAGTCGATTTATTTATAACTAGCTGTTGCCCGCGGCTCCGCCCGCGCAAATACAGTATCCCACGGGAACACTGTACTTTTCGGGATAAAAAGTAGCCTATCTTTTAATCCAGAGCTCGAGCTACTACTACCATACCAAATTTCATCAAAATCCGTCCTCCAGTAGTTTTTGCGTGAAACAGTAACAAACATCCATCCATCTTCACAAACATTCACATTTATAACATTAGTAGGATTCAATATAAGTAAAATTAAAGTGTAAGTTAATTACGAGAATTGAAGTTTACTTTTAAAAAATCTATGCACAACTTGAATTGTTTATTTACATTACCAACTGTGACGATCGATAGACCATCTTTAATCTACCTAATTCTTTGCCTTCTATTCCATTACTTAAAAGTATATAAAAACAAACAAAATATGTACTCGATGCCGGAGCAAACTTTCAGTATCCGAGTGATTTGTCCTACTGCTACCTGATAACTGACAAGATTGGGTGACGCTGTGATAACAGTTTACCTGTTATTGGCTTCGCTTCGATTACAATGGCCATTAATCATTACGTTTAATCTATCTACATACTAGTATAATTGCCTAGTTGTTATTCATATTATGTACTTCTATATTCTATCAAATCATTTATTTATCTAGATTCTAGACTCTAGTAGGTACCTTTTTGTCACTAAGATTTTACTGTGTCGCCGCTTTTAGGAATTTACATTTTTATCATTTTTTTGTTTTAAATGTTGAGTCCAATTTTTAGATGTTACATTATCCTGTTACATTCAATGTTTACAGAAAACTTTTATTACGAAACTTTCAATTTACGGGAATAATGATTTTCATAGGGGAATATTCTTGAATGCTATTATATTGTCCCCATAAATATCCGTATCTAGACCGCACAAATTGATTTCTTTCCCGACCTCTATTATATAATGTTCAAACTTCAATATCCTATTGAATATCGTGTCCTACAGAGTACAAAGGAATAGGACAGGACAATCTGATAAGCGGGTAGTGTACCTATAACGGATCAGCGCGCCGGAAGTCGCGTGCCGGACGCCGGGAACCGGATATAGACCATAACAGGTCACGGCCCTTGCGACACCCGTCTTATTATATTGTGTTATGATTTATGAATAAATAGATACCTATGTAATAAAATAAGTGAATTCCAAAAATATTTTTTAAATCTGATTTATCTCATCTGATCTCATCATCATCTCATCTCATCTCATCTGATTTATCTCAAAGAAACCCATTAAGAGCGAGGAGTAAGTTATTATTATTTATCTTTAGTATTCACACAGATTATTGAATATATAGTTACTTCGTAAGTATTTCATGTTCTGTATAGTTCAGCGAATATAAAACAAAAATGTGCTGAATTATAATTATAGCGTGAATGTCGGCAAATTAATTTAGTATTAATAACTATTAAATATCTCAGTTTAAAACCAAGGAAATTTGGTATTTTTTTTTGTGATAAAAGTGTTTTTTCGTACTTATCCCTGACTTATCAGATAAATTTTGAAGCTTAATATAATCTTAGGTAATAAATGAACAAAATTTAACTTCCATAAATCAGCTTGATTTAAATAAAAAAAGTTACCTTAATCGTAAAAAGAACAATCTGGTCCACAGATCACTTACTAAAATCCGCAAAGTCGATTTTATTTATCAACAAAAAGTTTTCACTTATCACTGACCGCGAATACAAATATGTATTGACAGTACGCGTCCACTATACGCGCGCTCCGATGCCGAACTGAGCGGACGGCGCGCGCGGCGCGTGCTAAGATGCGCGCGCGCAGGCTGACCTTGACAGATGCAATTTCGAGATTTATCTCACGCGGGGCGCATTTGACTGAACCTGTTGCAGGGGTTCTACCTACCTGGATTACAAATTGTATTCAAATCGATTTTTTCTAACCCGAGTCTAGTGACTCGGATGTGGTGTGTGGTGATGTGGAGTCAGTTTTGGTCTTGTTATTTATAGCCGTTTATTTTGTTATTCCAACTCTGACTTTACAAGTCTACTTCCTACCTACTCGAAAGTTAGTAAATTACTAGTCTGTAGCTTTTATTTTCTAAGTCCCTTTCTGGACAAACTCGCTAAACATTCCATTATGTCTATGAAAATATTTTACAAAAAATATATTTTAGATACTTATGTAGGTACTTTTAAGCAAAGTTGGTGATTACTTCAACTACCCAATATATGAAAAATATTTTTGACGGACCACGGATTTGGTCCGCTCCGTACCAAATCCGACCGTGTGTAGCAGCGGTGAAGGCTGGTTCTCCTTTATAGGGAAGCCCTAGCCTGTATAATAGGTAGGGATTTGGATGAGGGTCTTCACAAGATAAGTGGTAATTGCCGATAAAGTGAAAAAAGCCGATGGAAATGGAGTTATAGGAACCCCACGCCACTGGTGTCTGGAGTAGTCCGGCGAACATAATTATTATTAATTGAGTCCGCCGCTGTCGGCATCGGATTTGGTTTGCTCCGTACTAAATCCGTACGTGTGTACGGTACCTAAAGTCGGGTGTTCGGGCCGGACAACGATCTCAGTGTCGCCAACTTAGGGATTTGTCCCCCAAAATTAGGGAAAATTTTTTTTCATTAGTTTCAATCTTTTTTTAAATTTCTGCCTCCGCAACTCCGCATCCATTTGACAATATTGACAGGCTGCTGGATGTGCAGGCTAGATGGTCAGGAGAAAGGAGTAATGAGCTTTCCCAGCTGATCGGGGGCAACTGTGAACTGTACAGCTCTTACCATTGTCGTCAATTAGAAACGCAGGTCTCGTAACTCGTGAGTCGTGAGAACGCATAACGCCTATGGATTTCCATGACCCATAATGCCCAAGTTTTTCCCCACTTTCAGTTTCTATCAACCTATCGAGTTACCATAATATGTTTTATGTACTTACGTCATTGATGGAAAATGTAGTGAATGGGCATACATGCTTCATTACAATAATTGAAAAGTGCATTATTTTCAAAATCAACCATGCTGCTCGAGCAGAGACATATCACGGCCTCGCATAAAACCGGCGTAAAATTATTGCTACGTTATTTTACTGAGAACGTGAGGAATACCCGCTTACCTTAGCCCAAGGTCAAGGGGGTTGCAACTTGTGGATTGAAGACTAACGAAGTAACGATGCACCTTAATGCTCTGATTTTGAGGAGTCCATCCTCCGTAGGTGGCAGTGGTAATTGCTTACGATTATAGGTCAGCTGCTCATTTGCTTGTATCTTCTTTATGTTGTATTTAATTAAAAGTTGTATTGTATGGTAGTGTTTAAAAAAAATTTAACCGACTACACAAATTACATAGCCTATAATATGATACCCGGGTTATTATTACAGATCTTTTGACACCTCATTCACTAAAATCGGATCAGTAGTTTAGGGGCTACGGAGGAACATTCGTATGTATACATACATACATAGACTGCCAAAATCATTACCCTTCCTTTTGCCTTCGCCGCAGTCGGGTAAAATGTTCGCCAAAAGGCCTAAGCCTTAGATCTTCAAAACTTCTGAACGGATTTTAATGCAGTTTTCAGCAACAGATAGAGAGATTCAAGAGGAAGTTTATAATATGTTATATGAATAATACATTGCGCACGAGCAAAGCTGGGGCGGGTCGCTAGTATAAGAGAAACACAACAAGGAAGTTCCGCTTGTCAACGCCTGGCGCCAGCCTCACATCGCGAACATAAAGCTCGTGAATTATTGTTGAAGCCTCAGACGTAAGGTGAGGATGACTGTTCAGGTTCACGGTTCACCCCTTCCTTAAAAAGCCTTGTTTACTTGTGTTGGGCCAGACAACGTATAAATTGCTCTGATTCAAAATGTTTTACCATAAAAATAATAATTAATATGTTTGTTTTCGCGTGCGTCGCCTTGGTTGAGTTCCTTATTGCGGAAGCTGCGTAGGAGCATGCGTGCATGCATGGAAATGTGTATGCACGCATACGTGTATACATGTGTGCAAAGGTGCATGCGTGGGGGCGAGTGAGCATTCGGACATGTACGCACTCGGCACTACGCATAATACATATGTGGGTGTATGTGCATGGGTGCATGCATGTGTGTGGGTGTGCGGCAGTAATGAGCTTTCATGAAGTATTCAGGTGACTAACTCGTCTTGAGGATTCCTGGCGCATGTTCAGTTACCACTACTAATGGTTCTCGATTTTAATTATAAATAAAGGGTTAGAACTTAGAAACTAGTGACAGTACTCTGAATTTCTCAATATATATTTAATTATTATTTGCGAGTTGTCCTCTAGCGAAGCTACACAGTACACAGAGGTATAGAATAATTTCTTAAACAGCTATCACTACCAACGTATCGAGATCTCGCGCACGTAACCCACTCTTATGAGTTGTAATTCAATAGGTTTTATTTAAAAGGTAAATAACAAGCTACTGTTTAAATTTAATTTCGAAGCTACATAGAAGCCAGATTGTATAGGATCAATGAAAAACTTAATATGTAACATTTTCATACATAAACAACAGAAGCTACTAACTTATATTAGGTACTATAATTTGTTAATCTGATAACAAAAACTATCTTTCTATCTTTAAGCTTATCTATATAATATGTATAAGGCAAAGCTGATTGACTGATGTATCAGCGCACAGGCCAAACCCTTAAGGCTAGAAATTTGAAATTTTGTTCACGTATTTCTCATATGACGTAGGTCACGTAGGCATCCACTAAGAAAGGATTTTTGAAAATTCAACCCCCAAGGGGGTAAAATGGTGTTAAAAGTTTGTATGAAACTTTTTATTTCTCAGAAATAATTATATTTGCATAATATTTCTTATGAATTGAGGACGGAAAAAATAAAGAGTTACGTATTGCAGCGTTTTCTAAAATTCAGCCCCTAGGAGGGTAAAATAGGAGATGAAAGTTTAAAACCTAATATCAGGCGGGCGAAGGACGAATAGGGAATATGCGTAAATTTTTTTTATGACTTAAATTAATCCTTTACATCTTTATAAACTAGAAAAAAATATAAATTGGCTTGAAAATATTCAAATTAATTTTCGAAATGAAATTCAAAACATTGATTAAATTTGAGCCATCATTTAGCGCGCGAAACGCCGCCATTACGATGACGTCACATGACATCTCTTGTGTTTGTTTACTAGCGTTTCAGTTGTTCATTTATTTATATTTTCAGTTTTAATCAAGGTTTTAATCGTTATTAAGATCATGGAAGAAGCTAAAAAACCTGCTTACAAATATTGTATGGTACCGATGTGCAAAAATAACATCAAAAATACACCCGGTAAAGTGTTTTTTCGTCTTCCAAATGATGCGAAAGTACGAAAACAATGGTGTAAGATGATGAGAAGGGATAATGTATCTCCATTATCGTGTTTATATTGTTGTGAAGATCATTTCAACGTAAGTATGTTATATTTATATACAGCTTTATATGTGAATTAGTCAGAAGTAAGTTTTGGGTTAGGGTGCAGTTATGGGGGCAGCTATACAAAAATAAAACTTTGCCCCCATAAGTGCACCCCGACTAAGTATTAAAGTATTAGCTATTATACAGTAAAGATTCGGTTTAAAACTAACCTAACCTAGTTTACAAAAGTTCAGTAAAACTTTCTTATTCCTGTTGTGGTTTTTTGATGATTGATGATTTATTTCAGGTTAAAGAAGATACGGCGAATTATATTGAATATGAAATAATGAAACAGCAGGGAGAAAAATGTAATCTGCGGTTAAAGAAAGGAGTTGTGCCTAATATATTTTTGTGTCAAAAACGGAATATGCCACCACTAGTTGAAAGAACGGTCGTAGTTAAAAGGCAAAGATTAGCACTAGTAAATGAAGCCCTATCACAGTTTGCTTTAAAAACTACTGAAATTGGTGAATCTCCACAAAGAAGTGATAACGAAGCAAATCCTAGTACTTCCTATACAAATGTCTGTGATATTAACAATGCAGGACCCAGTACTTCCCGTATTGAAGTATGTGATGATCGTCAAGCAGAGCCCTGCACTTTTCATATTGAAGATAAATTACAGAGTGACAAAGCTGTGCAAGTCAATATGAAACCAAAGTACAGAAGTAAAAGTGTCAATGTAAATTTACAGACTAAAAAGAAAAATGTAGGACTGTCACCGGTTCCTGTTTCATCACACAATATTGGAACTTCACCTATAAAACTATCTGTTTTAAAAAGAAAATTGTTCTCAGATAACCCATCTGACAGCACTTCTATATCATCTTATTCTTCTGTGACATCCCCTGATTATGAACCAAGTAGTTCATTTGAGTTCAGTTCAGAGCAAGATGATTCAGAGGACGAGAAACATTTTAAAAATGTAATGTGTAGTAGCATGCTAACTGCTATTCAAAAAGAGCCAAAAATGTTACTAGGATTACCTAAACAATCATATCATTTAATAAAACTTTTAAGTGAAAATATCCCACTTCCTACTATATATATACTAATAACCCTCAAGAAAATTAAATTAAATGAGTCCTTTAGCATATTGGCATTACAATTTGGTTATTCACAAAGCACTATTACTAGAGTCTTCTCTAAAAGCATATCTCGTATTGCAGAAAAACTGAAAGACTTGATTGTGTGGCCAACACCATCAGACATTTACAAAAATTTACCCATATCTTTTAGGAGTAAGTATGCGGATGTCGTTTCCATCATTGATTGCCTAGAAATTCAGATTGAAAAGCCATCAGACCCAGTCCACCAATCACTTACTTGGTCACATTATAAAAAATGTAACACCTTAAAGTATTTAATTTCGTGTACGCCTGATGGCTTGATCAATTTTATCTCTGATGGATATGGTGGCAGGGCTACTGATGTTATGATTGTACAAGATTGTAATTACTTACAGTGTTTACCTCCTAATAAAGCAGTGATGGCTGACAGAGGATTTAAAGACTTGTCACGTTTGCTAGAAGCTAAAAAATGTACCCTCATACGTCCACCTTCTGTCTCAAAGTCTACCCCCAGCACTAAAGATGAAGTAAAACTATCAAAGCAGATAGCAGCATTAAGAATACTGTTGAAAGGGTTATAAATAGGTTAAGAGAGTTTCACATGTTACTTCCGCATGCTTGTGTAGACCATAATTTAATTCCTATCATAGATCATGTAATAATAGTAGCTTGTGGATTGGTAAATATGCAGGATGTTTTAATAAAAAAATGAAATATGTATTTACATTTGTTTTATTGAAGCTCATTCATAATTTCCATAGGACAAAGAAAACAGATAATTATAATTAGAAAGACATAAATCAAAATATTGAAGTACCTCTACAGTAAACAAAAAAGAAATAACATTTCAATTGAATTTTCTACATAATTTAGGAAAGATGGCTTTATTCCAAAAAGTGTTGCATTTTTCCAACAAATTTTCACACAGTTGCCTATCATAATCCACTTCTAAGATTGTTACTTTTTTTGTTGTTTCAAAGTCAGTGTGAGCAACACAAAACAGAGCTTTTTCTTTTTTAGAAAAATGCATCTGTAGTTGCACTTGTGCCATGTATTTTGCAGTCACTTCATTTCATGTTGGGCATTTTATTTCAATACTGTACACACTACTTTCACCATCTGGAGAAGCACCCATAATTGGATATGTACTATTTAACTTCAATCCACATTTATTTATTTTTATTTTATTTATCTTTTCTACTTCCTTTAAAACCTGACTTTCCAAGAATCTACCCCTTTTCATAGCCTCCGTGTCCCTCAATTTACTTGCTCCCAATATGGTCTGAGTTAATGTTCCATCAAGAATATTGCAATGTGCAGCATCATAAGCTTTGGAAGCTGTGATCCTTCCATACCTTAGCTCGTGCCACAATGGACAGTCATTTTGTTCCAGAGTTGCTAATGCAGCTTCTTCGCATGCATCTACAGTCATTACAAGTTTACAATATTCTAAAAAAGCAAGAGAGTTAGTAGCTTTGCTTGAAGACTGAAGATGATGCATTGACAATTTTTCCACATCGTTTGGCTCTTTATAAAACTTCATCAAATGATTGCTTGTGTCACCAACCTCTGTACAATGATTTTTTACCACTGTGAGAAAACTTTTAGTATTCAATGATTTTGGCACAAGCTGACGTGTAGGTGCTCTAGAAATTTCCTTGGCTTTTATAAACTTCAGGCTAGTACCAATTGATGATAATTTTGATTTTTTCCAATAACACTCAACGCTAGTTGTTGCTGGATCTTCACTACGCCGGTGTAGCCACGCTAAAAAAGCTATAGAATGCTTACATCCACCTAAAACAAAACAAATGTTAAATTCATTGATGTTTCTGTTATGTAAATAATACCTACTTAAAAATAATAAACAAGTTCCTCCATAAATTGACTTGAAAAATAGAAAATTCCAAATCAAAATTAGTATGTATGTTTCTTTTTAAATAAAAACAGCATTTAGTGATCTCGCTAAATCCTGTTTTTAATTAAAATTGCCTTCTGCCGAAAGAAAGTTGCTAAATCTAACTAACTCTTAAGTGTAACATACAAACATAGGTACATCATTATGGTGTGGTTTGACAACCAGCTAGCTTGGTGGGCCTAAGCGCTGGTCACTGAAGTTAAGCAAGTAAAACAGTTACCTAAATGTGCAGCACAATCTTCACATTGAACAGAGAGAATAGTTTCTTCCGTTTCATTGCAAGTGCAAGTAACAGCATAACATTTCTGTCGGACATTATGCTCAGGTGTAATCCGAGCTTTAACCACACATATGTCTCCATCTCGTTTCAATTGGACATAGCCAACTGCTGAATCACCGTAAGATTCTCGTTCAGATCTGAAACAAACAATTATCTACTTAAGTACTCAAAGAAAATTGTTCATGTAAATTGGAATATCAGTTTAGAATTACATCAAGTCTTTACATATTTATCTAATATTTACAAAAATAGAATAACATTATCATACTTAAGTGAACTTCAATGATATTACTTTAAATTATTATGATATAAACGTTAAATAGGAGTTTAATAGCAGTTTTAATGACAAATTGTTAGGTATAGGTTATGTTTGGTATATTATAAACATCTATGAAAAAAAATCTATGTTATTGACTAAAATATACCATGTGACATAATAATTACCTTGCAGCTTTCACTCCTTTGATCTCTGCGCTCGTAAAATCGAGATTTGATGCAAAATATGCTGTCATCATAAATGCATCTATTTTCGGTAAATTGTCTGATTGTGCTTTGACAAAACCAGCTTCAGTCATCGTCCTAGATTTATTATAAATAGAGATTCACTAGAAATCACCACAGGAACACAGTCTTAAACTATTTTTCTCACAAACACTACTAACACAGTATGAATATCGACGCCGATAAATCCAATTTGTGTCAAATGACGTCACATTTCGTTTCGACCAATGGTGACGCGTTTAGAAATTTAGAAATTCCCTCCCTTAATTTTCACTTTTTATACGATGTTTTATGGGTTTAAATAATAACTAAATAAAAAAAATACCTTTTAATTATAATGTAACGATAATAAAGATTGGAAAAAAAGATATTTGAGACCAAATAAAATTTTGTGCATATTCCCTATTGTATTATTTAAGTGTATATTATAGTATAATATTATCAAAACCTGACGGCTTAGATGCACATCAAGGCGAATTCCATTCGAGTTACGTTCGAGTACAACTAGTAACGCCTAGAATATAATACTATTATTATACTATAGTTTCCGCAGCACTGAATCAGGTCGGCCATTCATTATGGAGGTATTTCAGCGCCGCCCGCCCCCGCCCTGCACCGCCCGCCCCGCACATATAACCCTGCAACTACATTATACAAAGTACGGGTATACAATTAATTGAATAACTTGTAGGCTATTTAGAAACCGTAGATGAAAATGGAATGAAAAGAAGATGGAACTGAAAATACTTGTATACTGGTTACTGCTATGATTTTATGTATTTATACAGTCTATTATTACCCGACTGGGTTATGTTTTCAACAGATTTTTTTCCGTATGCCTTCATGTCCTAATTGATTAAGCTATGTATTCGTCACTTCACTGGCGATACTAAATGTACAGATATACAACACTATATATGTGCCACATTATACAGTACATGTAGCTCTATACACATTATATTCTGCTACATAGTTAGTAATTAGCTAATCAGTATGTACTACGTAAGTAGAAGATAAAGACATTGGGAATTGTTACCCCGTACCCGCTGTTTAAAGTGTCAACCACAAACCTAACTACTATTACGTTGTGCAATTTTAATTCTCTTTTCACTTCCCGTAACTTTCAGTACGCGTACTCTCTGCGCTGTACGAACTTAATCGACGGTCACTGACAGACAGTCGCGACTCGCGGCATCACAGACGGTGAACATACTATAAATTATCGCTTGCTATGTTTGCATGAAACAGACGGCTAAGATACTATAATATATTTTCGTAAAACGTACTCGTAAAACGTAGTTATCAGTGCTATTACAGTAGTGAAATATATCCAGGCATCTTAAGATGAATATTAAAGTAGCTTCGCCGTCTGTGACACCATTAACATGTGCTTAGTGCTATAATTGTTTGATTTAGATTTGAGAATATTGTTTTTGTTAAGTATAATTATTGTTAAGGGCGTCACAAGAATGCGAAGATACTATGCCAGTATATACCAGTTTCGGGTCATTTTACCGAATACACTTCAGCGAGAGTGCCATAAATTCCTTACAGCTTCAAGTTCATCAACCTTCATTGCCGGCTATAACTAACTGAAATTTTCTCCATAATCCCAGGAACACGATGTTGTTTACAAATTAAGTTGCGCGACTTAGCCCGCGCCCGTTCCCGCGCCAGTGGAAATAAGAATTGGCAACGTGCCAGGCGCTTGTGCACCAGGGCTACCACACAGCAGTTTCACTATACTCTGTTCAGCTCCAATATAATCTTCTCGTAAACAATAAGGTAAAATTCGGCCAAATTATTGTGTCATTGTTTTATAACTAAGTCACATTGAAATTGGTAGCATTATTTGTTCTGTAATCTGTTGGATTTGACCGGAGGAATAAAGAACCCCAATTCTCGTATTCAACTTACTTTATTACTTTTAATAAATTATGAACGAATCGCCTTGATGTCACAAACTGATATTATTATTGTCAGTTGGGACTTGGGTACGATATATCGGTAAGATCAGATTGCTAAGTTTGAGATTTTCTTTCGCGCTCACGGTAGGATGCGACAAGCAAAACTAACACTTAACACTCTGGTGCTAAAGTTAGTTTACAGACAGCTTAGTCATACAGACAGACGGTCGGACAGAAATAGCGAAACTATGAGTGTGGCTTGTAAATATATTTATATATATATATATATATATATATAGTGGCTTGTAAATATATATATATATATATATATATATATATAGTCCTCCTTTTTATTCATTCTACCCCATCGTGTGGGGTTGTTTACGAAGTAGTTAACAAGTTGGTTGACCTGGCATTTCTAAACTGTACGACGTAGAAACTTGTAAGTTTGTATGCTGATAGATCATGCTAAAAATACTCTTCAATAAAATTATTTTGAACGAAATCGGACATTTGAAGAAATTAAAAAATCCTTTATCCTATTGCTCGTTAATAGTAACGGAACCCTCCTCAAACATGTCCTGAAATGCTCTTGGTCAGGTTATTTAAACTAGTGATTAATTTAGAATATTGGTGATTCAACAATATCCGTGGAAAGTATGACGCTTCCACAATCCTCAGTCCACTGCAATTACATGACTTTACCCTCTTGTTTTTCATCGATTCCACTAACGAATTGAAGGTTTCAAAAACCTTGGTTAAATATAGAGATGACATAAGGTAAATAATACTTTTTCATACTTTTGGTGTGTAACTACTAGGTATACGGATTAAGCTGGATATTCTAATATTGATAGCATACGGCTTAAGGGCATCCGCGTCACAGACGGTGTGATTCCATCCCATCGTGTGGGATATCGCCGAATAGGTAGGTCTCTTTACATAAAGGCATACGTGACTTTTTATTATATAAGTAAATAATTTTCGAGTAAAGACACCCTGACATTTCTAAACTATGAGACTTCGAAGCTTACAATTTTCCATGATGATACTGAAAATAATTTGGAACGAAAACGGACAGTGACTTTTGAAGTAACTATTACAAGTTGATACTTAATAGAATCCTCCAGACAATATAATATTGTACTGACATGCTCTTGGTAAGGTTGTTCATTACTTTATATGAGATCTTCAGATTATTATATATTGTCTTAGCCGTCTGTGAGAGTTCAAACAAACTGTATAGCAAGCGATATTTTATCTTCAAAAAAGTATTATAGTATGTTCGCCGTCTGTGATGCCCCATAAACTTGATACATTTTCAGCCTTCTAGATTAGAACAATCTAGAAGTTTGTTTATTTTCATTTAATTTTTTATTCGTTGCACGTCAAAATTACATAAATAATATATTTTTGTATAGTAATTAGTTGTCATGGTAATCTAACATCAGTGTACCTATATAAAATTCTTTGTTACTTATCTGCTAAGGAAACGACACTGAAATATGATTTTCCGCCGTTTTTGTATATTTTGTATGCGTATCGAATTAATTGTGTGTAACGAATTGTCGGCCGAACGTCGTGAGTCATGTCATGACAATATTTGCCACTTGTTTTTGTGGAGCACATTCCTCAACATCAAAACATATTGTGTTTTATGGCACATTATCACTGTCCGAATATGAGACGCGGTTTTCTGGTAATGTATATTTTGGTATGCTGTGAACAACTTTTATATCTAAAGAATTTGCTCTTTGTCGAGATTTTACACATTAGGTCGAGATGTAATGTTGATGTTTCCACCTATTCCGCCAAGCTGATAACTTCTGTAGCCTCTCCCGGACGCATATATTTATTAATTAGATATTTTCTAAACTTTCATCAAAAACGTTCTTTTGTTAAATTTCAGGACTGAACAGCAGCTCTCTGTTCCATTTCCATCCAGATCTGTTCTGTCGTAGAGTAATAAATATTCATCACCTAATAATTATTGTCAACTGCCTTGTGCCAGCCCTGTGACCTATCCTGCGCCGGCGCCGGCCGCCGCAGTGCCCGTCGTAAGGTCAATGGCCTTGTTATGTAACACATGCATAGGGATTAGGGACCAACAGCGTAGACTGTGGTTAGCAGCTGACGGGTGCTGGCATGGAAGTCGGAAGATTAATTAGTAATCTGGCATAAAGGATGAACGGAGAGTATAGAAAAGACACCTTCATACTAGAGAATATAGAGTGGACAGAATACAGAGGAGATATCTTCATATTATGCTTTATTCGTACTTTTTTATATATAATTGGGGACAAAAGAGCCAACGGATGGCCTGATGGGAAACGATTACCGCAACACCAGATATGTCACGAGTGCGTTGCCGGTCTTTCGAAAAAGAATACGCTCTTATCTTGAAAACTTGAGATCGTAGTGGTCCGGAAATACCGCTGCCGACAATTCATTACATTTTTTACATTATTTACTCCGGGAAAAGTGCACAGTGGAAGTCTGCCACTCATTCAGGGGATGAGGATGGAAATATCGCGTGGGACGCTGCGCGCTGGCGAAAAGTTGCAGCAGGTATAAGTCCAATCTTCCCAGTGGGCTTCTGACATAATGCATTGACATCACCACTCCAGCCTCTTTCGTGGTAAGTCTAATCGTATTAAATGTTAAGAAAATGCTAAAACTATAAAGTTTTAAGTAGGTAAGTACTTATTGTTTCTAGTTCAAATCACAACTGATTTGAATTAAAAACCCATATCCCACTGTTCAATCAGCCGTAACACAACAATGCATCGTACGTAACGTAGGCGGGCCGCTGCACCGTGACGTGTGACGGGCCTGACGGGCGTGTCACGCGTCACACGTGACGATCGCATCCCAACTCGCGTGTGACGGGCGTGTCACAGCGTCACGCCGCAGGTAGTGTTGTCGCGACACGGGTCTGCTGCACGACGATAGGTCATCTCGTCGTGATAACGATATTTTGTTTACACCTTACTTCCGGTGCAGCATGCGTGCGGCGCGCCGTGCTGCGTGCCCGGGGTGTCAAAGGAGGATGGCCAGCAATGAACTATGAACGCCGCGCTGGTAAGTAATAGGTATTTTAAGGGTCCAAATAAGGTTAGCTAGTAATATAATATATTATGTCGCAGTCGGATTGTATAATCAGCCGTATTACATAGCGGTTAGCTGTCATCGAAAGCAGGGCTCATCCGGTAGCCGGATTGACATTGCAATCCGTTTTTGAGTAAGGCTACGTTAGCAATATAATAATATATTCCTTGGTAAGTCGGCGCGGCGAGGCGTTTAGCCGCTAGCCGCATCGTACGCATTCAGGTTGTACGTTGACTCGTGACTGGAGGTTGTTTAAATAAACAAAAAAAAATTAGTAACCGCCGAAATGTCAAGCAGCGAGCGAGCTGATGATGATGATGAATTATAGCTATCAACACTCTCGACCACGTTAGATTTCAAACAAAAAACGCATCGTAATCGGACCTTTCTTTTAGGAGCTACGATGCCACGGCCAGACACACAGACAGACGGGCACATCAAACTTATAACACCACTCTTTTTGCGTCGGGTGTAAAACCAATAGATATAATGTAGAGAAAGAAGGAGGAGAAACAGGATGCTGCAGTGACAATAGATGGCTTTTAGCACACACCCGCACATTGTGTGACCGTTAGCACAGGTACAGTTACCTGCCCGGGGTCCACTGTCCACAAGTGGGCCCCGGGCAGGTAACTACCTAGTACATTGTCTTAATTAGCAAACGTGAGGTACGTTTGCTAATTAAGACAATGTGCGAATAGCGCTCCGCTCCGACTGTCTACTACGAACGAAAATATAGGAGCGATACAACACGGCGTATTTAAACGTGCAGAGGACGCGTTTTAGAAACACGCGCTCGCGGCGTTAATAAAGCCCATAAAAGCCTATCCAGTGCTCGCACACGTATTCGCAAGTTGTGCAAATCCCGTATTTGTGAGAGACAATGGGACTCCAGCCTGCGCCGGACTGTCCTGATTACTGAACAATGTATAATGTATTATTATTTGTCGAGCTCCACCGCGCTTTGTTGGTGTGGAGTTTGTATGTGGAGCTGCTATTGCCAGTGTATTTAATGAATGGAAGCTGAATGAAATAAAATGTATGAAACACGACGTAATATTGTATCAAAGCATCCAACACGTGTCATTGTTTTGTTATTTATTTGTAGATAAGTTTTTTCTGTTCTCCAGAGCTCTGAATACTGGTTAGGAGTATACTATCACAGGTCTGTAAGTTGTGACTTGGTTCTTAATTGTATTATGAGGATTACCTATTACTTATTAACCACCGGTTTCAATAACCTATCTACCAATAACTGCCTGTTAAAAATGTCACATTTGGTATCGCTGTCATCGATCTCGCCATCACACAGGACGAATCCTCTATCCATGTTAGTCTATTGAAACGCAAAAACCCGGCAAATGATACCAAAGGTGACGTTTTTATCAAATAGTTATTTGTTCTACCGGTTTGTTCCAGTGACATTTTTTCCCAGTTTTAACCTCACAGTTCCTACGTTTTTACCCGACTACGGCGAAGCTAAAAGAAAGGATAGAAAATGAAATGATCAATTTTCTTCCCAAATTAAACTTAACAAGTTTTTTTCGGAATGTCATCAGAAAAAGCTACCACCGGTTTAACTCTACCCCGGCGAGAAGAACCGGCGAAACAAACTCGGTCGGGTGGCATGTGGGTACTTGAATACATACTGTTATGTGTTAGCACTTAGCACGCTGTGAGAACGCGGTCGCTGCCGAGCTAGTAGCTACACCGTCGTGCATGGTATTTGCATATTAGTGCCGAGGAATGTGGGCGAAATTACAATTTAGGTTAGGGGAGCGTGTTAAAAGCTGACGGCGGGGCACACTGAGGGTTACGTGGTAACTATTTAGTAATCTGTGCTGAGGGTACTAAATAGTACATTGGCAAACCTACTTTCATTGACGTTCTAGGCAAAATGAACCAGCTTGTAGCATAAATAAGCCTATTATTTCATCTGATCTGGAGAGACCTTAGATTAAATTTATAATCTGAGGAAAAGACTATCCGTTTCACACAAAAGAGTTTGTTTATTGTATTTCTATTTGGACTAGATAGGTCGCCCTGTAAGTCCAAATTCGTCCATAATAATTCATATAACTTTTAAGTTTAAGCTTTATAAAGGTTCATTTGCCTCTTAGATAGTAAAAAATAATATATAAATGTTGTGACACATTGACAAACTTCTACGTGTAACAACATTTGCATCATGATTGTAATCTATCAAACGTATGGTAGTGTGCGTTGTTTATGTGAGGTAGTGTGTGTGTGTGTTGTTATTTTTATTAATTTTATGTATTTCTTAGCATTATTTAAAAAAATATTAGATTTCTGCAGACATTTTGCAATTGACATTGCAATTTAATTTCCGGCCAAATTTCATACTCCTCCGGTTGAACAATTCTCGTAAAAATGTGCTGAAGGTTTTTGCTTCACGTAATAATATAATTTTTGAAATAAAGTAAATACAGTAAATATAAGTCTGTAGTCTGTGGTCTATACGGTAACAGTATCAGTAAACACTGCCATACCCGGCAGCCCAGGCCGCAGCCCAGGCCGCAGCCCAGGCCGCAGCCCAGGCCGCAGCCCAGGCCGCAGCCCAGGCCGCCGCCCAGGCCGCCGCCCAGGCCGCCGCCCAGGCCGCCGCCCAGGCCGCAGCCCGCAGGATGTATAATGTAAGATTTGACGGAAAAAATTTTCATACGAGAAAAAGTTACGCCATCATGGCCATCTTCATTTCAGATAATTTTGTCAAATAAATGCGGACTGATTATATACTGCGGAGTGGGGAAAGCAAATCATCTCATGCTAAACGCATAAACCGTCTCCGTTCCGTCGCGGGTAGAAATAACAAATTGCCCCAAACAACCCCAAAATTGGGGCAGTTCCGTGTGGGCATATTTTCCTCGACATGCCTCGTCTATAATATAATAAGGTCTATGTTTGAAATATACAAATAAAGCTCAAAATGAGGTAACATTGTATACGGCTTGCCCGCATCAGCAGCTGACAGCTACTGAGCTGACACCTGGAGAACTACTGAGTACAATATGTTCCATGAAAATGCTTTGTAGGGCTCCGCTCCGACCAAATATAAAAGTGATACACAGTTTTGCGAACCGCACAGTGAGGCCGGCCCAAACTACGCCTTACCTTGTAAGTTGTAAGGCGAGCTGACGCGTTGTGTGGTTTCTTTCTTTCGACTTCAGTTTTGGTTTGACAACACTCTGTCTTCCCTGTTTTGATTCGTTCCGACTTCTGAGGGGTTAAGTACCTAAATGGTAACAACGGAACCCTATTACAAAGACCCCGATGTCTATCCGTCTGTCTGTACACCAGGCTGTATATCATGACAGTTGAAATTTTCACAGATGATGTATGTCTGTAATCGTGCGTGGGTTCGCCTCGAACTTGGCTGGTTTTTCGTAATTAATTTACTTATTCACAAGAATACAGTACAAAGGAAAAAGGCCGGAGTAAATTAAAAGTTTTAAATAACCCCCGAATTGTCAAGTAGTGAACGAGCTGATGATAATGAATTATAAATACGAACATTATCGACCGTGTCAGCTTTCAAACAAAAGAACTAGATCGAAATCGGTTCATCCATTCGGGAGCTACGATGTCACGGTCAGATACACAGACAGACAGACACGTCAAACTCATAACATCGGTTCGTCGGTTAAAAGCAAATTAATTCTAAACGGATCTAAAATTGTAACTTTTCAACCTAACCGAATACAGTAACATGTTTACTCAACGGCCGCGAAGGTCGCCGCTCGCCGCTCGCCGCTCGCCGCTCGCCGCTCGCCGCTCGCCGCTCGCCGCTGACAAACAATGTTGTGTACAGTCGAGGAAATTGGGTGTTTGGCAGATTTGAAAATGGTCATATTATTATTTCCGCCGGTAAGCGACTGTTGACGACCCCACGTCGTTATAATCAGACAAGTTATAAAGACGACAGAACTGCTAAACATTTGTTTCCTGACTGTACATAGCCCGCCGATTAAAATCTATTCGGCTGGCGGGAGATTAGTTTACAATATAGTCGCTAGTCCATTCCTAGAATAATTTATAGCTATGTGACATTCAACTGTGCGTTCACAAAAGGTTACACTTAATGAATACTATCATCAGAGATGTTTCATACAAAAGAAATGGTTAAAATCCCTTAAGAACACAAAGTATTGACATTTGCCTGTGAAGGCGATTTGGCGATCTTTCGTCGGCCTAAAAACAGTTAATCTAATAGACGCCATGTTTGAATTAAACATTAAGGTCCTTATTGGCACCTATTCAAAATATATTAGTATGTATTAGGAACTTCCTTATAAGTAAGGTTAAGGTAGTTACTGCTATGTTGAAAATAAAAATATTCGAGAGTTTAATAAGAACGCAAAGGACCATAAAATACTAGCTTTTGCCCGCGGCTCCGTAGTAGTATCCCACGGAAACACTGCGCTTTTTGAAGATAAAAAGTAGCATATGTGTTAATCCAGCGCCTAAGACACTACCATTCCAAATTTCGTCAAATCCGTTCGGTACTCCTGTACGCAAGAGTGACCACACGGACAAACTTCCATCGTCATCGTCATCCTCAAAATCTTTCACACTTGCATTAGTAGTAGCGCAATAGAATACAGTCTCTTCAGAGTCACCTCTGACAGGATTTATGTATTAAAAGGCTTTAATTTTGAGGAGGTTAATTTTCTTTAATTTTTCTTGTAGGTTATACACAAAACATCTACAGTATAATATAATAAGTGAATTTATAAGGATCAGTGACAAGTGATACATGCTCCATATAATCGCGGGCAGCGACCTCCGCGGTCCGCCCGGCGCCGGAGTCGGCCGAGGACACATCCTCATAAAGATGCACTGTACTGTTACATTCAGTTACGTTAGCGCACATCCTCACTAGTACAAGCGCGCACAGTGCTCCTGCTACACACGTCCTCACTAGTACAGTCGCGCACAGTGCTCCTGCTACACACGTCCTCACTAGTACACTCGCGCACAGTGCTCCTGCTACACATATACGTCCTCACTAGTACAGTCATGTACAGTGCTCCTGCTATACACGTCCTCACTAGTACAGTCGCGCACAGTGCTCCTGCTACAAACGCCCTCACTAGTACAGTCGCGCACAGTGCTCCTCTATAGAATATAATATACTGTCTGTGTCTATAGTATTGTTTTCATCGGTATACTGCAGTGCTCCATGTGTCTACATCCTTTGGATCAGTTCCCATGTCGCTACATGTGGGTCACATGTCATCTGACACTGGCGCGGGCGCGTCAACGACCCACACATGTCTATCTGATAATACAGTTCTTCTTGTTTAGAATTTGCCGCTTGATGCATTCATTCGCTAATCCAAAATTCAACGGATAGTCCGTTCAGAGTTATTTCACCTCGGAGTTTCTTAGAGAACGTTCCTTGTGTCGTCGACATAAAGGCCCTATCATCGGTATAACACTTCCGATAACTCGCTACGATTTGCCATACATTTGCGATCGATAAAACTGCACAGTTCGGCTCACACCGTTAAATCGTTACGATAAAATGTTAGGTGTGTAGCGCAGTGGCTAAGGCTTGTTATCCTTTATGAGAAAGCCCTAGCCTATATTATGCGTAGGGATTTGGATGAGGGTCTTAAAAGGTAAGTGGTAAGTGAAGCCGATAGGAATGGAGTTATAGGAACCCCACGCCACTGGTGTAGAGGGCTTTAGCGATTTCTTTAGATTCTCGTCCTTAGTATCATTGTCAATTCTCATTATCTTTGTAGATTCTCCTGTCACTTTATTTTACATTTGTAAGTTTGGAGCCGTAAAGGACATGGTCCAAAATCCATACAAGAAAACGCAGAATCGACAGCAATGAAATGGTTGCAAACTTTGATTAATTAATTTATTACATCTATGGTTGCCAATGAGTTCACCTTAAATCATATTTGATGTCATCAAAACTGCAATCCTGAAATACGCCGGATACAATAGATTATAGAAGATATGAGTAAGAATAAAGTAATTTTTTGTATGGAAATGACAGGCGTAAGACGTTAAGAGCATTGACGTATACATTATAGATGAGGCACGTCAGGCAAAACGTGTCCACACCGGCCACACCTCACATCTACAGGGCTCCAAACATAGGGTTGATTGGGGCCATATAGGTTACACATTTTTGTCATCTTAACATTTTGGCATTTGCTTTCCGCAGTACATTCAGCCTTCTGAATGAAATAAAATCTGAAATAAAAACACTCAAATCGTAGTTTTTTATTTTTATTTACTTTGGGGCTCCAAACATTTCCCATTCTATTCTCATTTGACTGTGCCGTAAATTGTGGAAAACTAAAACTCGGTATAACTTATGTAGTAAGTAACTATTTATCAATCTGTGGTATAACATTAAAATTAAAAACTCACCAAAACACACATCAATAAGTTCCCTGTGGAATTTAAAGCGCATTTGAATTAAAAACACTTTCAGATTCTTTGGCTTTTCGAAACATTATTGCATAGTTCTAAAAGCTTCGCTCTCATAAAGGCACCCCTTTTTAAAGTTTCAACGATATGGGTCATTGGATATGAAACCCTCACGTATTGTGATAAGGCTGATAATCTGTTTGTCGGAGATGAGCACGTGCAATCCCCCTTCGTAACAGTTATTATTATCATGATGTTGAGAGGTCACAGGTTCAATACAATTGGGTAAGGAACTTGAACGATTTTATTAATTCATTTAAACAATTTCCTGTGGAATATTCTGGATGGTTGTATAAGGTGGAGGTGGATGGAGGACTAGATGTTGCCTGCGACTTCGTACGCGCAAGAGACAAAATAACCGTATATTTTCCGAAATAAAAAGCAGCCTATGTCCTTCCCCGTGGTCTACTCTATGTCTGTGCCAAACTTTATCCAAATCGGTTCAGTAGTTTCGGAGCCTATTCAATGCAAACAAACAAATAAATCTTTCCTGTTTATATTATAATTAGTGTAGATTGGAGATTAACTAAGTAGTATGAGTAAGTAGGTGCATTTCAGTAACTATACATAATATACTAATTACAAACAGACAACGTAACGCAAAGACCACACACGTATATCTCCATTAACAATCCCAAAGCAATAGCAACATCTTAAATAATTAAATAGGGGAATATGTTGTACCTTCGCTTTTTCTACGTATTCCTGGGGCCGTATTACAAGCTCTTAATTCCAGTCAGTTTACGCCATAAAACAAACTGGCTGGAATTTTCGTATTATAGTCACATGTTACCAGCCAGTCAGCAGTCACGTGACTCTTGACTTACTTCTGCATTGAAACTTGAGTGGTATTTTCGTATTATGACAGTACTTCTGACATTAGCTGGCTTGTATTTACGTCAAAAACTGTTTAAACGAAGCCGTTCAGTTTACGCTCAACTTCATTAACTTTTATTGAATAGTTTATATTTTAGTGTTCTCTTTTAATAATATATAGATTAGGTTAGTAACGTAAAATATTGCTAAAGTGAGCATAGAATTTAATTTATAAATAATTAATAATAATTTAATAATTAATAATTAAATTAATAATTTAATAATTTAATTTATAATAATTTCTCCCATAGAATTCAGTTTATCTGAGACGTCAGTCCACATGCGTTTGGAGTATTCTCGCGCCTGCGCCGATTTGTTGAATCCAACAGCTATAACCCTGTGAGAATTCAAAAACTCCCACAAAGATTCTAGCTGGTTGAATGAAACCCGGCGACGACGCGAAAACACCTCCTGTGAACTAAACATGAATAGCCTTTGTTTCAGTCTAAACTAATATGTACTATGCTTAAATATACTTTATATTTGATAAATAAAACACAAATAATACTTACGCCATTCCTAATTATTTAAATTTTATATTATTGAGATTACAAATTAAAAAACATTACACTTTTCTAATCATCTAACAGTTCGGTCAGATCAGTGCTGCCAAACTCAGATTATTTAAATTTGCCGCCTTTTTCAGTTTCATTAATCGCTGGCCGAATGACCAAATCGAGCTGTAAAGTAGTTAAATTGGCAACACTGATTTCACTCCTGACAGGACCTCTATGCCGACGATCACTTACTATTCACTATTTAGAAACTCCGAGGTTATTGAGCTGTGAATTCCGTTTTCCAAAATCTTCGTAACCCTAATTGCGCCTTAAACAGCATACTCACGCACGGTCCGATCCAGCACCGTGGCCGTGGACCGTGAGTATGCCGCTTATTTTACCGATAATTTTTTTAGAAATAAGGTTTTTGGTAGAAAATAAGCACATTTTTTTTTTGTAATAGGTGTATACAAAAATGACGGCTATTTTACCAACTTAAACCATTTATTTTTGCAGTCCATAAAATTTGCTTGAACTTTAACAATAATTGTACATATTCTATGTATAGTTAAAAATATTTAGTACAAGTTTTCTGTTCGTTATTGGCTATTCACTTCATAAGTGCATGGCAAGAAAAAAACATACTGTAATACGTCAAATTTGACGTATCCGAATGTCACCTTCATGCTCCATTAAACCAGTCATAGACAATCAAACCAGGATGAATCCAGTCAGCATGAAATATCGTTGTAATACGAAAAAAGAACAAGGCACTTTAAGGCCGTATATTGAATTGCCTGGAATCAAGCTGGTTTTTTAAAAGATCATAATACGGCCCCTGAGCTTTTGAATTCGTAATGCCTATGGTATTCGCTGTCTCTACCGACCATATTATAGAGAGTAAGTCGTTTGCCGCCATTAAGCCAGTCTTTGATTTTATCGACATTTAAAGTTTTACGTGACAAATGTTTTATTTGTCAAGTTATGAAGCAGTAAATCTAACGTGATAAGTTATTTTAAAATAATTAAAATCCGCTATTTTGTTCAAGACAACACGGTGTTGTGCCACAGACTAATGAACAGTTACTACATAAGTTGTACCTTGGCCTATGGAGAATATATTGATGAAAACAAATGGCAGTATTTTATATTTACGAGTTCGAATATTTCTAGATAAACTATCTTTAACGCGTTCTGTCTAGATAGCAAGTGTTAGAAGTTTGTTGTTTGTGTTTACATGACGACTTTGTTTACTATTTATTCGCTATGTGCAAAGCTGGTGGTGACGACCGTCAAATCGATCGCAGCGCCGCGATGTGGCAGAAATGTGAATTATATTTTCATAGAATTCCATACTAACGTTATTGAGCCTTTCTAAGTAAAAACGTTAAAATTCGCGACATGGGTCCACAGTACGTGTTGTGTTATAGAGTCTAGACACAATGGGGAAAATAGTTCGTGCAAGATTTGTTCGTTTCCAACATTTCAATAAGTAGATAAGGTTCGACGACCTATGTGGCGATTGAGCGTGTTGGTGCTCAAGCCGGGGGGTCGCGGGTTCGAATCCCGCCGAAGAAACAAAAAGGTTTTCTGTGTTCCTGCGTCATGGATGTGTATTAAATATGTTTAATATAATAAAAATCCCTAATATATGTATAAAAAGTATTAAATATATTTCCGTTGTCTGGTACTCGTAACACAAGTTCTTCGAGAACTTACCACGGGATCAGATAGACGTGGTGTGAAGCGTCCATAGAATATATTATTATTATTGTAGTTATGTACTTACATTTAATGATGTTTTGTAGGGAGTTTGTGTCTCAGACGTTTGTCTTATGATCAGAGCTCTTATTAAGTAGCTTTGTCCGTTGCTTCTGAGCTCTTCATGCTGTGCTAATACTCATTTTTTCCCTTTTTGCACAGTTTGAGGTTAGAAATTATTATCATGTTTTATCGATTCAAATCCCGTACGTATTATAACATACATTTTTTAGTTTAAGTAAGAAAATCACTTATTATATTTATAAGCTTTTCCGATATTTCCGCTTAATTTCGCTAAAAAAACAATCCGAAAATCTTTCTCAAACCACCCAGTTGCCATAATTTGACAGATCTAAGTCCACAATAATTGTGGTCACTAGGAGCGCTGTCATCACGCACACTGTGAATACTAATTCCATTTATTTCTTCATTAACTATTTCACTACACATTGTCAAAATATTGAAAATTAATATTTTCCTCAAGTATTTACTTTTCTAACCGGAATTTTTGGTGTGTCCAGGGTACAACGAGCTGCTAACCAAGGAATCAACATCAGGAATGTTGTACCTCAACCACTTCTAGAACTTTTTTTTACACATGAAAGCCTGTTATGTGCACTACTCATATTTAGATGAAGTATATCCAAATAACCGACCATCCAAAATATATGAACATGGCTTATCTACATTAAGTTAAATTGGAAATTATCACAGATAACTGAAAATATGGCCGAGGTACAATATAATACAATACAATTCTACATGTTACATAAAATACAAGATGAAATTATTGTAGAATCCATATCGATCACATTTGACCATTATTCTAATGAACTGTACTATTAACAATATGCCATTGCAATTGTTTCAAAAGCACGCGCGCTATTTATAATAATTAATAAACATTAGAGTTTCTAGTAACCAGCTCCCGACAAACTGATTTACCGTGCAGTAATAAAACCAATATGGCCATGTTTAGTTTGTTCCCCCGTTGGTTTATGGTTTGCTATAAACTCCTTTTTATCCCGTCGACCACCCATAGACTATAGACAAATATTTTAAGATCGTATTTGTACTTTGAATGAGGCCCTCTTCGTTGTGAGTTAGAAGTATATTTTAGATCAAAGATCAAAGGGCCATACTGACGGTCCAGCCTGCAAATCCAGCAGCCTGTCAACAGTGTCTATTGGTCGCCAATAGTGAAAAATCATTTTTATTTTGCCTATACTTGTACTATTGTGTATTCTGTGCTACAAGTCCGCTTTATTTAATAATTTGACACTATTGACAGATTTTGCAGACCGGACGGTCAGCATGGCGCTCAGGCTGGGACTATATGATCCGGAATCCGGCGGGCCCGGGGAAATTCGGAGCACTGAACAAAGAACTCTGCGCTAATACAATATAGTTGAAAATCGAAGTGTCGTGTGTCGTCGATCTGTCGTACATATTATGACATTGACATTTGACTTGACACTTGTGGATTCCGGATCCTGAAGTATGGAGTATGAAGCCCCTGTGTAGTATGCACGTTAATCACAACATATGCTACTGAGGGTCCTTGGCTATGTACATATTAACCTCCACCCTGGCACTGGACTGGCACCATCATCGTCAGAAATAAAGATTGAAGCGTTAATAATGTAATCCTACTTACTATAATACGTAAATGTTAAAGATTCTGAGGATGGAGGGATGGTTGTTTTTATCTCTATACTGAACGGATGTTGATGAAATTCGGATGGTAGTATAAACTCCTGTTCTGGATTAACACTTAGGCTACATTTTATCCCGAAAATGTACAGTGTTCTCGTGGGATCTCTTATGATGATACGTATTTATGTGGAGCAAAAGCTAGTTGAAAATATTATCTTTATGTATAAAATAAAATTATATCATTAAATTTCAGTGGTATATTTTTTTACTTTTAGCTGACCTCTGTTATTGAGATATAGTAGGTTTTTTTTACACAATTTCATTACAAAATATGTAATATTAGGTAAGTATTATGTTACTAAATAAACATTACAAGTTTTCATTTTCCTTCTGTTAATCTAAACTTAATCCTTTAAACGCTTTGACATTCATTATTCTCCTCTAGTTGTTTTGTATCTAATCTGCTAAGATAGCCTATTGATACCGACCTATAAATAGCACTACTATCAGTATACGCTCCTCTGACATCAGCTGCCTGTCCATTGCCTGCGTGGGGTCAGGGTTGCTGAACATTAGTCTGCTCGACACTGGCTATAGACACAGTGCTCACTGTGACTTGTCTCTTGGACCCCAGCTATATCTGTAGACATAATGTTCACTGGTCTAGAAAAATATCGCAGTGTTTCTTGTGTTACTATATAATAGTCTTTCTGTATAGTAATATACGCCTACCTTGTAAATCTTTTTATGATATTTAAAACAATAAAAAGAATCACAAAAATATTCGTCTGACCGAGATTCGAACCTGATACCAATTTGCAAACAGCGCAAAAATTATAATACACGCATACCAAACTGCCAAGCATCTGACATTAATAGAGTCGAAATTATGGACATTTTGGCGCACGACGAAAGAAAATCATTTATTAACCTAAAAAAATGCGCGGTCTCCTAGGATCTATCTATCTAGATCGATTTTTTCCCCCAAAACCCCCTGCATACTAAATTCCATAGAAAAACTTGAAGCCGTTGCCGAGATTCTGATTATATATAATACAAGAGTTGCTCGTTTAAAGTATAAGATCCGAGCATAAGTCAGAATGACTCACGGCTCACGGGCAGCTAGTGCTTATGAGTTATGACCGACCTAGGGAGAGCTAGCTAGGGCACGGCCTTACATAGTGACGCCGTATATGGACACCATAATTACACAAAGTTACTTAGTTAATATTTTTAATTAAACTAATTTGTTACTGGAACATCCGGAATTGTAAGTCCAGGAAGGAATTCATTCTGAGCATTTCTCATTATTGAAGATGATGAGACGACTGTTTATGTTGTTTACAATATCGTACTCTTTTTATGATAAAACGGGCTGACGAGCAAACGTATCGCCTGTTGGAAATTACCGTCGCGTATGGACAACCGCAACACCAGAGGAGCACCAAGTACCCGCGCGTTTCAGAAAGGTTAAAACCTATTTTATTTTGGTTTAATTATTAGGTAATAGAAGCTAAGCTGGGTATAGTTGGCAGTTCGCATCCTTTATCCACCATCCAATTAATAGGTCTTTCTAAGTACCTAAGTATGTTTTAAATTGCAATTTTAAATTTATTATATCATAGAGGTTACTTGTTATGGTGACACCGCCGATGGTAGCTCACGAGAAACCATTTCCACCAGCTCATGGGATCGGCGTCGCGAGACAACATAACAATTGAGAAACATCAACGGTGCAGCATATCACAATGTGTATTGTTATGAATGCTATTAACATGAAGGAGGCCGCCCACGTCGCCAGTTATTAAATTATGAGCGCGATTGTCATTTTTTTAAGTGTTTTTTTTGCGCAATGTGTTCCCGTACTGTATTTGTGGGCAATATGTTCTCGTGCTGTATTTGTGGGCAATATGTTCTCGTGCTGTATTTGTGGGCAATATGTTCCCGTGCTGTATTTGTGGGCAATATGTTCTCGTGCTGTATTTGTGGGCAATATGTTCCCGTGCTGTATTTGTAAGCAATATTAAGACAGTCACTCTCCCCCCGCGATCTTCGTACGGCTAACACCATCTGACGTGCGCTCCGGGAAATAAATTGTTTTCAGTGGTTTAAAATCAACAAATACGTGCTGAGTGTGGGTAATTAGCTAGGTAAAGGTGTGACCAACGTTTACTGTAAGTTTTTGAAACACATTTGTCCGTAGTTTGTTGGATTTAATTCGGTAAGTTGATTTCCTTGTTCACTTTTATTGATGTCAACAAGTAGGTAGGCAAAAAATTTTTACTGTCGGTAGATCTCGCGCAGCGCCAGCCGCTCTGTTCGAACAGCTGTTAGTTATTTACCTATTGAATCTTTATTTTGGCCATTGTTTTTCTATTGCATATTGAAGTGTAATATTTAAATCTTTTTAGTAAGTACCTAGTCAGAATGTCGAGTCATAATATGCCACCGGATAAAGATACTAATCCGTTTTCGAAAAATGACAAAATTCCCCGCTCACCGCCAACTTCTTCAGGTACTAAACGTTTACTGTCACAATTATCGCCCTCTTCTCTGTCACCTGATGAAAAGCGCCACCAGCCCACAAGGGACGATCAACCGCCCCCCGTAATTTCGTTATTGGATACAAGCCGTGGCCCCGACGATACGTGCAATTATTACGAGCTAGTTCGCGAGGCCTTTTCATACTTATCTAAAATAAATGAGTTCGCTAACGACACAGTATCTCGTCGCAATAACTTCGCAAACAAAGCAGAAATAATGAACATGACACAAAAATTAACGGCCATCGTCTCACTTCTGGCACTTAAAAATTCGTCATTAGAAACTAAAGTCGCTAATTTGGAAAAGGATTTGCTGACCGCCAAAACTACTACTCAGGTTGAGCAACCGGCCGCCTCAGGGCCGCCATTTTCTTATTTTGACGCGCTCAAACTCAGACTCGCGAAGTCGGTGCCACCTATTGAAACGCGTAGACCGCTCCCGTGCGTAATAGCTTATCCGACGCAAGACAAATCGGCGGAATTAAAATCCTCAGACGAGACCAAACAGGCATTAATGAAAGCGATCAACCCATCTGACGGCTTTCAAATCCACGACGTCAAAAAGACATCTAATTCGGGCGTGATCCTGCGCTTAACAAGCGAGTCACAAGTCAGGAGATTAAAATCCGTTGAAGGTTTAAAATCAGCCGGTCTGCGTCTAGAAACACCGAGAGGGCGTAACCCGCGTATTCTAATTAAAGATGTCCCGCAAAATATTACGGACGAAAATTTCCTTTTATCGCTTTATAACCAAAATATTAAGGGCGAAATTAATGTGACACAAGAACAATTTATGAACTCGACAAAAATTATTAGACGGCGCATAAATAATAACTACAATCGAAAATGGATGGGCCTAGAGGTAGACCCAAAGATTCGGAAACATCTCATTGAAACTTAACAAAAACTTTTTATTGACTGGGCAATGTGTCGGTTCATCGATGACGTCGAACTTGTACGCTGCGCTAATTGTCAACAATACGGTCACATTGCTAAATTCTGCCGCGATTCAGACCCGTGCTGTTGTCACTGCGCCGATAAACATACCTCAATTAACTGTCCCAAAAAAGACTTAAGAGATTTCAAACCGGTTTGCGGAAGCTGCACCCGGTATAAGAAACCTAACGCCCACCCCACGGGTTCCCCTGACTGCCCAACATACAAGGCAAAAATGGAGCAATTAATTTTAACAACTCGCTATGGATAAGTTAGTTATAGGACAGTTGAACCTACATAACAATAAGCACGCGACGATTGAATTAGAAAAATTGGTGTCGGATTATAATTTAGACTTAGTTCTCATACAAGAGCAATATCAATCCGCGTCGCTAAGGTCGAAAGTCGTACAAGTTAACAACCTAGCGCGCGCCGGCATTTACACACCTCAGTCTAAATTTTCAATTACGGCCCTTACAAATCTGTCAACGTCTCACTGTGCGGTAGCGGAGGTTTCGTGTCTTCACTTTAGATTGTACGTAGTTAGTTGTTATTTTCAATACTCCGATCCTGTAGGTCCTCACTTACACCAACTACGTCATGTCCTACAATGTCTTGCGGGGAATAAAATTGTTATTGGTGCCGACGTAAATGCTTCTTCGCCCTTATGGCATGGGGAACTTAGATACACTGACCGCGACCATCGTAGCTCAGTGGAAGACTTCATAGCAGAGTTCAACCTGCAAATTCATAACACTCCCAATGCACCACCTACATTTAGCAGCCCCTCTGGTGAATCTTCCATCGACGTCACGCTTTCCAGCGCGTACGTCCATAATAACAATATAATAAATTGGCGCGTCATTCCTGATGCGTCATGCAGCGACCATCGTTTAATTGTCTTTGAGTTTATTCGCGCACCCTCGAGTTGTCCCGTGATTGAGTCGAAAGATTATAAATATAATGTTAAAAATGGTAATTGGAATTTATTCCGGTCTCTTATGTTCGCTCATTCCAGAGATTTCACTCGTCCAGACTTAAACTCAAATGATAGTGCGGAAATAATGACCAACACCTTTGTCTACTGTGCCGACACCGCCCTGGGCCGTAGGCCGCTTAAAACAGAAAATAAGTGTAATTGGTGGCACGATAATTTATATAACTTGCGTCGGGAGTTTAGGAGAGCCAGACGGAAAATTAATTATGCACGTAGACAGGGACTCAGTCTATTGGACGATAATTACGTATCGTACCTAACTGACCTTAGGGCTTCAAGGTCGCGTTATCGCGCCGCCGTCACCTTAGCAAAAAATAATATGTTGAGAAATGCAGCCGTTAGACTGGATAAGGAGGGACCATGGTCTTCTTTATACCATGAACTCAAACCAAATAATACCACTGCTCCACAGTATTTTTCAAATATCAAGATTAATAATTCGTATACTCATAGTTTAAGAGACACGGCGAAGGCGTACCTCGACGTACTAATTCCAGACGACAAGCCGGACCTGGACAATGATTTTCACCGCGAGATAAGGTTCAGAATGTTAGACCCCATCAATACGCCGGTATCTGACTTACCTACACTTGATGAGTTCACTTCAACAGTTAATTTGTTACCTACGAAAAAGTCAGCAGGCGAGGATAAAATATCTAATATTATGATTAAGCAGGCGTGTCTAGCGGTAGGCTCATCTATATTACAGGTTTTTAATAAATGTATTGCAGAAGGCACTTTTCCAAAAATTTGGCGAATCGGCACAATAAAATTAATTCCAAAAGCCGATGATAAACCACCAGACGATCCGAAATCCTACCGTCCTATAACGCTATTATCATGCTTAGGTAAATTATTAGAACGTCTTATTGTTCCCCGATTGCTACCCGGTGGCCAGAAATTTAATAATCAGCAATTTGGATTTACCGCCGGGAAGTCAACAGTGGATGCAGCAATCGAGGTCAAAAAAACAGTAAATCTATCGGAGTGTAAATATGTAGTAGGTATATCTCTGGATATCGCGGGTGCCTTCGATAATGCCTGGTGGCCAATGCTACTACTGAAGTTAAGAAACAGAGGCTGCTATCGTAATATTTATTATTTAATTTACTCGTATTTTTGCAACGGCGTAACAAAACTCCAACTCGGCCATTACACACATTCCAAAAACTTAACGCGCGGCTGCCCTCAAGGATCGCTACTATCGCCGCACTTGTGGAATATAAGTTTTGATGATTTATTATGTGTTCCCTTGCCTCCTCTGTGCTCTCTGATAGGTTATGCTGACGATGGTTTTCTTATTATTCAAGCCAATTCGCGATCTGAAATTGAAAACAAGGCCAACAAGTGCCTCAACGTAATATCGAGTTGGGGCCACAGAAATCGATTAGAATTTGCAGCACAATAAATCTTTCAAGTACTTTTAAAAGGTTCATTAATATCAACTCTTTGCATTAAACTGAACAACATCAATGTGAAACGTAAACAGTCACTTTGTTACCTAGGACTTATTTTAGAAAATAAATTTACATTCCTCGAACATATAATACAGACCGGTGAGAAAGCTAAAAGGAATTTCTATTGTTTCACAAAAATATCAACGTCGATATGGGGCCTTTCATTTAAAACATTAAAAATAATTTATAATGCGACGTACCTCGGCAGCATTTGCTTTGGCGCACCGGCTTGGGCAGATAGGGCTACAATAGGAGCGGCCCGTCGTAAACTTTTGCAAAGCCAACGTCTCGCCTTAATATTTTTATGTAAGGCATACCGTACCGTAAGTACTGAAGCACTTCCAGTCTTAGCCGGAGTCCTACCAGTAGATTTAGAGATACAGCGTCGTGCAGCGCTATATTATAAAAATAAAAAAATGACTAACCCTGAGTTTTTAAGCGCGAAAGAGAGTAATAAGATAACTAGATTATTCGAGCCATTAGATATTTCTATACAGAACCTAATTTCTGAGTGGCAGGAACGGTGGGACAACACTATCAAAGGGCGTCACCTATATAATTTCTTCCCTTTGGTACGCGATCGACTCTCGAAGCAATGGATAGAAATAGACCACTACGTTGCACAATTTTTGACAGGACACGGAAAATTTAAAGCGAAACTATTTGGATTTACATTAGTCTCGTCTCCGCTATGCGAGTGTTCGACCGAAGGTAGCCCTTATGAACAAACTGCTCATCACATACTCTGGGAGTGTGATCTCTGGTATGACGAAAGAATCGAAATGTTGAACAGCGTCCATTGTGTTTCTAGGGTTGTGTACTATGAAGATCTCGTGGGCTGCGCGAAGAACTTCCGAGCTTTCAAACGTTTTTGTCATAAGTACTATTGGAAACAATGCAACACTTTTTTGTCATTATAAATGCATTGTAATCAATTGTCATATTATAAATTAAAACATTTAATTACATTCTGTCTTGTAGTCATTAAAAAAAAAAAAACATGTTATTCCCGTGGTGCTTCCCCTTTAATTCAGAATTTTTGTCATCACAATTTTTGCTGTCTCCCGCTTTGCTCGGGGAGGGAAACTGGAATACTTCCTACTCCTCCTACAATCTTCTGATTAATTTCGTTGCGGGTTCCAAGACAGATATAGCATGTCCCCCGGGCACCCCTGAGATCATATCAAAGGGTTTTTGCGGTTGGTTACCACTGTCGATCCTGGCTACACAGGAGTTGCAGTGGTGGGTAAGTGTGGTGGGCCAATTGCCCGTTAAAAAAAAAAAAAAAATTAAGACAGATTACTGTAATAAGTAGGTATCTATGAGTGTAATGTCTTATACTAAGAGGAAATGTTTCCTTCGAATTTACTAGACCGATTGATTTAATTTGGCACAGATGTAGGTTAGACCACATGAAAGACCATGGGCTACTTATTATAGCGGCGAAATGTATGTACTGTTCCCGCGCGCACGACGGCAACACCTATTGCGACTCTATCACTGCGCACTGTTTTAATTGAACTGACTGCTGCAACTTGCGAGTTGCGACTCTATCACTGCGTCCTGTTTTTAAACGGAATTATTCTGACTTTTCCAACTTGAAATCCTAGTTTTTTTTTTATTTGTAAAACCTTACTATAAGTAGCTAGTCTAAAATTTCCGTATTAGTGAGTCATACTATGAAACATCAACTTTTGATGAAGTTTCTCATTATAGTAACTTCTAAGTTCTAAGTTACAAAGTTCTAACATAACATCTTACAGATAGTTGCAAATCGCAAGTTTATTTAATTAAAATTGTTACGGTGTAACCGTTTGTTCTAGCTGGAGAGTGAATGAACTAAAACAAAATATTGACGTCCATTCATAAATGTTTAGCGCGAACTGCGAACTGCAGACGGTGTTCAAGTGCGTTGTGTCGATGGAAACAATACGCGTCTGGGGCGACTGTCGCAACCGTCTCGCATTGTCACTCACAGCCTTTGTTGTGCGTGTTACTGGAATTGCTACGTTATCAACAGGGGGATAAGGTTGAAATCCTTGTGCGGAGTTGTTCACAGTCTGTGTTAATAGAATTTACACTTTAAGTACAAAAATAATAAAAAAATTAAGTAACCCCCGAATTGTCAAGCAGGGAGCGAGCTGATGATGACGAATTATAGCTTAAGAACACTCAACTCGGCATGTCAGCTTTCTAACAAAAAAACTAGATCAAAATCGGTTCAACCAAATGGGAGCTACGATGCCACGGACATACCACATAGACACACACACACACAGACACGTCAAACTTATAACACCCCTCTGTTTTCGTCGGGGTTAAAGATTAGGTTGCAAGTCATTCATATGGAGTAGTTTTATGGAGTACACCTGGTGAGGCTGGGCAGAGGGCAGTGGGCAACACCAGCAAGTGCCAGTTGCTTTGACGGAGTTTATCTTCTGGCGGACCAATTGGCGCCACAATCCTGAAACGCGCTATCGAAGTTTTCTAAGATCGGCGGTATATATACGACATCTGAAATCCATAGAAGTGGGCTTCGGCGTGACCGGGCATACCACCTCGCTCGGTCGGAGATCTCCCTTTGGGGCAATCACTACTCCCACAATCTCATCAATACGCTTCACACTTCTCGTCTACTGTCTAAAACCTGTTGGTTGTAGACCTATTTAGAGGTACAAGCTGGCAGCTACTCCAGTAGTACTGTAGATCTAGACTCTAGCAGCTAGAGGAAGCACTGGGTGAATTCCTGCAGCTGTACGAGTAGCAGCAGAAAACGTTTGTTACCTCCTCGAAACTAGTCATTTCATTTTCTCTCGCGCCATTTTTAGGGTTCCGTACCCAAAGGGTAAAAAGGAATATTACTAAGCAGGGTTGACAATGTTTTAAACAAGTGTTTTAATCATTATTTAAAACACTAAAAAAAAAATCGCTTTAAAACATTTTGTTTTAAACACGCTTAAAACACACATAAAAAAATTATACCTACTTATACTTCTTCATTTATTTTATACAGTTTTTTTTTGAAAATTTTGCAATACATTTTGAGGTTGTGCCCATTCTGTGGGCTTACAACACTCACTCAACGACTTTTGGATTAGTGCACTCAAAAACACGCATCCGACTTGCCACAGAGAAGACAGCAAAATTAGTCACGATCATGAGAGACCTCAAGCCGAAAGAACAATCACAGTTGACGACATAGCTGATGAAGCTGACGAAGGATAAGTGAAGTGGAATTGGTTAAGGAAGGTGAAATGAAACATGTTGATTTTCCTAGTCATTAAAGATTAGTAGTTGAAAATTAGTTTAATAATTAATTTTAATGATTTATTAAGTAAGATATTTATTGGTGTTTCAGTTTAACTATAAAAATCCCTTTTATTGTTTTCTTTTGTATTTTTACATACTGTACTTAATTATTTTTTTTAAATAAGAAGTGTTTTAAATGTTGTTTAAAGCATGATTAAAACATTTTTTTTGTAGAAAAAAACCACGGTGTTTTGAACTTTAAAAAAACGTGTTTTTTCCAACCCTGTTACTAAGACTCCGCTGTCTTTTCCGCCGTCTGTCACCAGGCTGTATCTCATGAGCCGTGAATCGTGATAGTTAGACAGTTGAAATTTTCACAGACGATGTGTTTCTGTTGTCGCTATAAACAACAAATACTAAATAACAGAATAAAATTAATATTTAAGAGGGCTCTCATACAGCAAACGTGATTTTTTTGCCATGTGGTACGGGACCCTCCGTGCGCGAGTCCGACTCGAACTTGGCCGGTTTTTTCGTATGTTCACCAATTACGGACCATTCAGCGCGCAGCCTATTTTTCGCTGCTACCATATGGCAATTTCATAACTACTGGCTACTGCGAAACCACAAGGATCTAAGAGATAATCAACCATGTACGACCCCCAATTCCGACCTCCAAACAGTAAAGGGCTATTAGACACGTATAAGGAGCACTATATTTGCAAAAAATAAATGGCAGTAGAGATAGCGGCCATTTTGCCCGTTTTGGCGGGAAACGGTAATGTCTCATTGTGCGAGGACAATGCGATCGACATGAGATAGAGCTCGTAGCGTGATGTACCCACACTGTACCCACGCCGCACGCGTAGTGCGTAGGTTTATACTCAAATGCAGGAGACAAAATGAATAATACGCGTGTCCCCGGGCTCGGAGGTTCGCAAGTCGCATCCTTTGGAAAACAGTTTCGTCAATTCACTTTGTAACCTCTCGGGCACCCCAAGCGTTATATGTCATACTTGCTGTTGCCCGCTAATATACGTAAATACAGTATCCCTCGAAGACACTCAACTTTCAAACTCTTTTCGGGACAAAAAGTAGCCAATGTTTTAATTAAGAGCCTAAACTACTACCATACCAAATTTCATCGAAATCCGTTCAGTAGTTTTTGCGTGAAAGGGTAACAAACATCCATCCATCCTCACAAACTTTCACATTTATAATATTAGTAGGATCTGACCAAGCGCCCACCTTCAAATCTGACGTATGAACGTAAGTTGTCAGTCAGCGCTAAAATGCAGTATTCGACGAAAATTCGTATCAGTGCACTAGCTTAGAGTATATTCGGAATGTACGAGAAATTTGCTTTAATAAGTATTTAATATAAACTAAAAAAGTTAACAAGTGGAATTATATCGAACGTCTAATCGCAATGTAAAATCACACGTGTTGTTGTCGAAAAAAAGCATAAAAAAAAATAATTTAAGTCGCTAGAAACATTACACATAGACTAACAATATTAATAACAAGTTATTTTGTTATTACAAATTAGTCAAAATATTCTCTGCTTAGGAAATTACAAAAAACAAAATATTTAAAGCGAATGCGTTATTAAAATTAAAAATAATCATTGCAAGAGGTGCGAGTTCAAAAGCATTTTTGGACCTGATTGTCCACATAAAATATATTTTTTGTAGCCTCCTATTTTTTTTATTACTAGTCCTAGCCCTATTTTTTTTATTTTATTTTTTTTTTTTTTTTTTTTTTGTCCAAAAAACAGATTGTAATTGGTACAAATTAACTTATAGCTAGGCACAATTTTACATACAATCTAGTCACTGTGGGTGAAGTTCTGTTACCCTTGATAGGTTGATAAACCTGTAGTAAGGGTTAACAGTCCCTATCCCTCTGGATATTACAAAGCAATTTCACTGAAGTTACTGTTTACGGGGGTTCTCCTTGGTCATGGTTAAAAATATAACTGTTATAATTAAAATGTTATTAGGTAGTGCATGCATGCATGTGTGTGTGTGTGTTGTGTGTTTTGTGTGTGTGTGTGAGTGTGTGTGTGTGAGAGAGAGTGAGTGAGTGAGTGACTGTATGTGTGGCGTGTGTGTGACCGAGTGCATATGCTAGTCTACTGACTGCATGATAAATATGTATACATACTGCATGTTATGGCATGAAATGTTCCGTTTCATCATAGGATTTATTTTGAAGGTAAGATTGGATTAACTTTTTGCAGGTGAAATATGACGACTCGTATATTGGCAGACTTCGGTTAATTTTATTGTAGAGATATGGGCCTAGAAAGTAAAAGAATCGTTTTGTAAAAGACAATCTCGGTTTGGGAATTTGGCATATTTTGTCCTTACGACGTCTCGTAATCGTGATGAAAGGGATGTTTCGGTGTTGCTGGAGGACCGTATTGAGGATAAATAATTGCCGAATATTCAGCACATTACAACTTTCGTATAATACTGAGGTTGAGAATCTAATTGGGCGAAAAGTTGCAACCTTTAAAACTGCTCTGTGGGCAATTTCAAGTGGCTTCAAGATATTTTTTGAGGCTCCACCCCAGCAGGAGATACAATAGGTAATGACGGGCAAACATAAGGCGTAATAGACTTTACGTATTATAGCTTGGTTTGCAATATGTCGTAGATTTTTAAATATGTAGATCAGCTTACGAACGCGAGCTACCAGTGCGTTTATATGCATCCTAAAGTTAAGAAATCTGTCAATAGTCACACCTAAATATTTAATGTGATCGACGAAGGATAATGCAGGGCAGTTACAGAAAGGGTGAAATATACTGAGGGGAGAAGTGCAGGAGTGAGATTTTAAAGTTAGTGAAGTTGCTGGCTGAGAATTTGGGCTTACGGAAAACGTGATAAACTTAGTTTTGTCGGTATTTAGCGTTAAGGTATGAGATTTGAGCCACGTTTCAGCTAATGTGAATCCATTTTGTGCCCTGTGTTCCAGATCTTTCCACGAATCCGCTACAAAGGTGAGTGCAGTGTCATCTGCATAACTGATAACTTTTGAATTTGGGATATCGAGTTGACAGAGATCATTCACAAAGACGAGGAATAAAGTAGGCCCAAGAATACTACCTTGAGGTACGCCGTAATAAATAGGTAATTCATCACCTTTGTGCCCACCAATGCTAACTAACTGTGAACGATCCGATAGATAGCTTTTGAAAAATTCCAGTTGCAATCCACTGATACCCATGATTTCGAGTTTATTTAAGAGTGAGGCAACTGGAACTGTATCGAAAGCTTTTGTGAGATCTAAAAATATAGTAAGGACCTTCTTATTTTTATTTAAATTGTCAACCAAGAAGTTACAGAGCTCGTGTATAGCGTCACAAGTAGATTTGTTTTTGCGAAAGCCAAATTGTTGTGCAGATAATAGACTAAATCGTTCTAGGTAACTGACCAACCGCTTGTTTACCAATTTTTCAAGGACTTTAGATAAAGCACTAAGAACTGCAATTGGGCGATAGTTATTTGGAACACTAGTTCCTTCTCCTCCTTTGAAAATAGGGTGAATGATGGCTTTCTTGAAAGCATTGGGAAAAATACCAGCGTTAAAACAGAGGTTAAATAAATGACTTAGTAACGGTGCTAGGATGGCAGAGTACCTTTTCAAAATGGAAGGAGGAATGCCATCCCATCCAGTAGCTGCATTTGTTCGTAGGGAATTAATAGTTGAAATGATTTCGTCGGGATCTGTATGTTGCAGGGTAAAAGAAGTACATATAGGAGTAGACGGAGATTTTATGTTAGCGGTAAGGCGAGTTGACTGGTTAATAGATATATTATCTGCAAGATCTTTCCCAATATTCACGAAAAATGTATTAACATCGTTACAAGATTGAGTATTTGTGGAGGAAGCTTTAAGTAGTTGCAAGGAAGGATTTTTTGGTTTTGTTGTATTTGTAACCTGCCTAATAGTGTCCCATAGTAGCTTAGGGTTGTTACCAACTTTAGATAATTGTTGTGCATCGTGTCTTCTCTTTGCATTCTGTAATATATTTGTACAAAACCTTCTATAACGCTTGTAGGTGTTGGTGAGTATTTCATTTGTTGGAGACTGTTTACATTTCTTGTGAAGGGCATCCCTGTTTTTCATACACCGCAGGAGACCAGGGGTAATCCAGGGTTTTAGAATTCTTTTATTAGATGGTACTTTTTTCGGTGTGGAGTTTTTGTTTACGGTAGAAATTAATAACTCTACTATTGCGGACGCCAATATGTTGGGATCATTGATTAAGAAATAATCGTCCAGCTTTAGCTGTGAAATGAACAACCAAATGAACCTATCATGAACAGGGCTCGTTTTTTGCTTATAATTTTTGTCTTTCTTTGTATTTTTCATTGCCTTACATTTTACTATTTTTACATTGTTTCCATTACATTTTTTACGTTTATACGAGGGCGGGTCAATAAGTCCGTGACTTTTGGAATAAAACACAGATTTTTTGATAAATAAATCATTTTATTTTTCAACGTAGTCCCCCTTGAGCTATAGAGTGAGTCCCTATAAACTTTGTCCAACGCTTCTCCAATTTTTTTATCCCTTCCAAAAAATATTATTTGTCGAGGTCCTCAAAATAGGCCTTTGTTTGCGAGATGACTACATCATTGGAGTCAAATCTTTTTCCACCGAGCCATTTTTTCAGGTTTGGGAACAAGAAGTAGTCACTCGGAGCCAAATCTGGAGAATAGGGTGGATGTGGGAGCAATTCATAGCCCAATTCATGGATTTTTGCCATGGCAACTGCACATGTGTGCACCCTTGCATTGTCATGGTGAAAAAGAACTTTTTTCTTGGCCAAATGAGGTCTGTTTTTTTTCAAATCCTCATTGAAGCGGTCTAATAAGTAGGCATAATATTCCCCATTAATTGTTCTTCCCTTTTGAAGATAGTCAATGTGGATTATCCCACGTGCATCCCAAAAAACAGTCGCCATAACTTTATTGGCTGACAAACCCACCTTGGCCTTCTTTGGCGCCGATTCACCCTTAGAAACCCACTGTTTTGACTGTTGTTTGGTCTCTGGTGTGTTGTGATGGATCCATGTTTCGTCCACGGTTACAAAACGGCGCAAAAACTCCTCAATATTGTGATTAAACAACGCCAAACCTTCCTGTGAAGTTGTTACACGATTGCGTTTGTGGTCGACTGTGAGCAAACGCGGCACCCATCTTGCGGAAAGCTTTCTCATGCCCAAGTGATCATTCAAAATTGAAACCACTGAGCCATGTGAGATGCCTATGGCTTCCACAATCTCTTGCACTTTCAATCTTCGGTCGGCCAACACCATATCGTGAATTTTTTCGATTGTTTCGGGTGTAGAGACCTCAACTGGGCGTCCAGGACGTTCGGCATCTTCAGTGCTTGTACGGCCACAACGAAATTCAGTAAACCACTTTTTTACCATTGAAATCGATGGTGCAGAGTCCCCGTAGTATTTATCAAGCTTAGCCTTGGTCTCGGTAATGGTTTTTTTTCGCAAAAAACAATGCTTAATAAGCACACGAAATTCACTTTTTTCCATTGTTTCCTTAAGTTACTGGATAGTCTGATAAAGATAGCTGTAAAACACAAACTAACTGACACAGCAAGTTTAAATTTTGATAGGAGTCAACTGACAGATGCCTGTTGACAGGAGTAGTGTTGCTTTTTCAGTAAGGAGGTTAGAAATTCAAAAAGTCACGGACTTATTGACCCGCCTTAGTATTTACATATTTTCCTCTTTTTCCAGTCTAATACTGTTTACTACAATTTAAATTATATTACAATTATATACTGGCAATATAGTGCCAAACTGACAAATACTTTTAAAAATTTACAGTACAGTGTTAAAAGTCACAATTTACAATAAAAAATTCACAATACCATATAATGATGCAATAGCAATAAAATGTAGATAAAAGAACAATGGACAATACATTAAATAGATGATAAAAGCAAAATTAAAACTATAACTATAACAATATTTAAAAGGCCTACGAACTAATATCACAGCAACATCACCTCACCACTACAATTTCTCTTATTAACTATTTTCACAATTTTTGCGCAGTATTAAGGAAAATTTCCCTGCGCTTTCCCCCCAGGATTGAAGGCAGATTCTCACCCGTCATCGCGATGCCCAATTTTTGCTCAATATCATATCTATTGGTTGCAAAAATTTAGCACTCGAGTAGCAGGTAAGGAACCGCCTCCTCAACTCCGGGCTGACATAGGCACGATGGATCCTCCTTCAGCTTGAATCTGTTCAAGTAGAAGGCGAATCCACCTTGACCAGTCAGTGCTTGTGTGGTGCGGTGTGTGCGTGACCTCCTATTAAACCTAACCTAATAAAGAGTTTCTTTTTAAAACAATCATGTAAGTATATTAAGAGCCCTATTACAAATCTGCACTCTGGGAGATTAGGTATTTGAAGCGTTCCCGAAATTTCGCATTTTGTAGTAATTTTGCAGTTGTATTTATCGTTTTTTTTTAAATTCATTTTCATGCTTTAAAATTATAAAATCTTTATTCCTCATGAAGTAACAATTGTTCTGGTATACATTTTGCTTAGTAATATTATCGTAGATGGGAGTAATTCACAGTTAACTAAAAGCTATTTTCGAAGTTTTTTTGGCTTAGAATAAGATTTTTTTCTATATTAAATCAAAGATCTTTCAAAATTCTAAGGCCGCTACGAACTATACGACTATATAGGAGATAACATTCTCATTTTATTATTTCATTTGCTTAGAACAGTAGTTCAATCCAGGAGCTCAAAAAAGTGCCATCGCGCATTTTAGGAAAATCTTTCTCTGCAATTTTGGGTTTAATTAAAAAGTTAAGCAAAATTTACAAAAAGCGAGGCCGCTACGAACTAGGCCAATAGCTAGTCTGCACTATTCAATATGTCAAAATTGTTAACGTATCTTTGTTTCTGAGATCAAGAACTCCATAATTGGCCATTTTACGCAAAAATTACAGTCGAGATGTAATATGCCTCTTAAGTGGCCCGATCAGTAAAAATCTTAGAAAACAAAAAAAAATCCGCAAATATTACCACTCTTACATAAAATGCTAATAAAAGTTTAACAGTTTGATGTTTTTACATCTGAGCTGTTTTGTCAAAAACTACACAAAATATTATAGAACCAAAATAAATAAACACACATAAAATATCTTATGTCAAGAGTTTAGGGCGGCAATAGAGGACACAGCTTTCAGTGATGTAAACGATACGTAATAATGTAAACGAATGCATTTACCATTCCATTTAGGAAGCACTTGGTCTGCGGTGCGGTGCTGAGATTTGCCTCATGTGTGATCATGTGGTCATCCGAGAGACGAGACCATTAGCCGCAGCCCACATCTGCCCTTACAGTTCATCGACCAGGAAACGGGATCATTTAGGTCCGGGCTTCCGGCGGTTCTAGATTTAGGTGCTGACTCACGAGATGAATCACAAATCCTAGCTCTGGGCATAAGGCAGCAGGATGTTATGTTAGGTATGTAATTATAAAATCTCAAATGAGCCGTTATTATGTCTTGTCACAAAGCGCAATTAACAAAGTCCAATTAATAAATGAAAAATAAAACCGGCCAAGTGAGAGTTGCGACTCGCGCACGAAGGATTCTACGGAACTATGGAACGGGAAATAAATATATACTTGTACCTATGGGATTCATTGGCTCCACTTCAATATTTATTTTATTTTGACTATGCACATTTTTTATATTTAATAAAAACAAACTACAGGCTCAATTCCCATACCCCGAACTACATGATTTAGGATTGTTGAACCCTGCGCGCCTCAAAGGAGTTCGGCAAGTCGCCATACATTTACTGCCTGGTAATTAAAATACGAGGCTACAAAAAGTATTTATTGTAAGTTGTACTTTATGAACATAGGACTAAAAAAATCAATAATATTATACATCAAATTCGGAGGATAAAAGATAATTGATTAAATATAACCTAACTTATTGTTCATTATATTGCTCTAGTGGCGGGTTGCGGAAAAGCGACATCTATTATTTGCGTTGTCAATTACTTAAAGAAATTAATAACTAGTTTGTTTGGAAACGCAATATGCTAACAGATAAATGATAGTTGTCGCTTTCACGTTATGAAAACCAAAAACAATAATTATTTTTCTTAGTATATAAATAGTATAGATGGATTTATTCACATCCCAAGTAAAATTTTTTTCATAAAACTAGTACAAAACTGCTGAGCTATAGAAAAAGAAAATAACTTTATACTCCAATTAAAATAATTCTATCTACTGGGCCACTAGATGGAGCTTTTACGGCTCAAATTGACTATTTACAGCATGATAACCACAGATTACAGATATGATTTTAGATACAACGATTACCACAGATAAATACGTATTTTGAACATCAATTCTCTGATATTCGGATACTCATAACTTTTTATTCCCAAATCCTACAAATATATTATATTTTTTTTATATAATATATTTTTAAGTAAGTACTATAAAACCATAATATATGTCCGCTCTTGATGGAAAATCAGGCAGGATTCGCCAGTGTCCTTTCACAAAAAGGCTACATTTGAAACACGGCTATATCTATAAAAAACTTGTTATTCCGATTATTATATGTAAAAAACCTTCGGAAATATTGTAGTCTTGCTTTTAATAATTATTTATAATAATTTCAAACTTTTGAATAATAGCGTTAAAACTAAAGAAAAGTTTGAAAGTTTGAAAACCTGACATACCGCACTGCTCAACTACAGTCTAATCGTGTGATATAAATAATAATGATACTCTTAGGGTCTGTTACACAATCTATAACTGATTAGCGTAAGATTACAGATAGCTTCTTTGCAAGTTTTGTCTCTGTCGCTCAGTATAAAGTTAGCAGCGACAAAACTTCCGGTTGTGCTATTCGACGCATATTAGGCGATTGTAACACACGCTTTTGGTATAATTTGTTCATGCTGTTTGGATTATTATAATAATCTCAGGACGATCGCTGCGTTAAGTCCTTGAAATGATTTGCCATTGCAAATCTCATCTCCAAGTGATGGGCGTAAATTCTCAATCCTCAAGTAATTCGAAGTTCACAGGGTCAAGGATTAATAAACTTTTATGAGCTTACAGTTTCGCAAGCTAGCCCTTGCCGCCCACCGCGGAGGGCGAGCGAGGTGGGCGGAGAACAAGTGGCATTTGACCACGGCCTTCGCTTGTCTCTGACATTGACGTTTGATTCGATCATTTAATTGAAGTGTAGTAGATCTTAACTCGAGAGTTTTATAAGATTATTTCTTTTGCATTAGCAATAATGATAATAATCAGTATTACAATATTATTCAATTACGGCTAGGGCTACCATACCATGTTTGCATATTGTGACTGAAATGTCAGGACTGTTTTTGGAACTGTCCGTCTTTTTCTCAGGACTTTTTAAATTTCTAAATGGTATCCCTAATTACGGAGTATTTACAAGGTTTTCATACTCGTAGGAATATCTAAAGTCGTCGTCGGTGATATTTATACGAGAGCTTGGATTATCAAGTCAAACCAAAGAATGCCACCATTTCATGAGCGACCTCCCGGACGGAGGTCCGGGCATTGCACAACACACAACATTGTTTTACGTCGGGTTTCCTTGACATCTTAGCCGGCTATCGGCTTACGCCCGAAGTTAATAACGTTTAACGTACCTAAAATCTAAGATTGACTTCAATTGTAGATTCTCAAACAAAAACTTAAATTGACGTGAAGTTAATCCTAGGATCGTTGAAATGTATTGAAATCTTGATCTCAGATAGCTAAAATGAGATTGATATTATTAATTTCGAGCGTTAGCCAACATGCCATCGTTAATTACAATAATTATTTTCAAAATTGAAAATATAAATGGATTGACATAACGTTCGTGCGCTAACATAGCACGCGATACGCCTATAGCATACATTTTTGATTTCTAACTTCACCATCGTAATTAGCGATGGCATCTTGGCTGAAGGGCCCGAGTGGTTTACCCCATTTAGACAATGCTTGTATGTAAACACAGACATTAGACAACGAGTTGTTTATATTTTTGCGATGCGGACTTTGGACTAAGCTCGTGAATCTGGCCATATCGGGACATAACACATTACCCGACCAATTAAGTTAATGAAGTCGTTGAAATTAAATATTAATCGTGTGAGTCAGAGCACCGATGTACACATGTAGATTAAGAACATTACACTGCCACGGTGTGAAAAGTAAAACTTACTAGTTACTACCTACCGGAGAAAATTTGGAAAAGCATATAACTACTTATACTTACTACCTACTTCCCGCTGTCATAAATCTTGCTGGCTTTTGTCCGCGGCTCCGCCCGCATAAATACAGTATCCCACGGGAACACTGTACTTTTTCGGGATAAAAATTAGCCTATGTGTCGATATAGAGCTCAAACCAAATCATACCAAATTTCATCAAAATCCGTTCAGTACTTTTCGCGTGAAAGAGTAACAAATCTATCCATACACTCATCCATCCTCACAAATTTTCACATTTACAATAGTAGTAGGGTTAAGTTAATGAAGGACGGATGTGTATTTGGGATCCTTTATGTGGGATAGATCATATACAGATTTTCCTAACTATGCGAATGTCGCAGACTGAGGCTTTAAATGTTTGTTAAAGGAAATTCGGATTAAACTTGAGATATGCTCGAAAGAAGTTTATGTCTATTATGACAGATTCCACAAGAGATACAAAGGCAATACGTACTACCCTTAGGTATGCTAAGTCAAGATGTCTGCCATTTGTAAGTTTTCCTGGTAGTTTTTATGGTACCTGTTGATCTAAACTCCAGTATGTCGCGGCCGTCGCGCGCTGCGTCGCAGTTGCCGCGCGCGGGCCGTGGGCGGCGCGTATGGCGCGAGCCTCGGATATAACTACTGGGAAAACACTTGTACCTACTTCTAACATAAAGCAGATTCTTTACAAATATATCTATACTAAACTCCGCAGTCCGCAGTCAGCTCCTCAACTGAGGCTGGGACTATAATGTGATGCGGAATACAGAAAGCCGGACAAATTTCAGGGCATTGCAAATAGAATTCAGGTCTAATGCAATAGAGTTGAAAATCAAACACATGAGTTTCGAGCCGTCAGATTTGACATTGGCATTTGACATGACACTCGTGTGTTTGATTTTCAGGTATATTGTATTAGCGCAGAGTTCTACTTTCAGTGTTCCGAATTTTCCCGGGCTCGAGAGATCCCGAACGATATAGTTCCAGCCCAAGTATCTTGTAATACACATAAAACAGATTCCCCAGCCGCACTAACTGCGCACTAAGCTAACTTACATATTTGGAGATCTTTTGCATCGCCCGCACCAGTAAGTAACATAGATTTTGCGATATTAAGTAAGTTCCGTCAAGTGGTGGCTAAAAGACGGCTAGTTGTGAGCGTGACAGAGCCACTCATCACTGTCTGTCACATCATCACATTACATTACATCACATTTTTGAGTGCCATAAAAGCTTAAGACAATGTTTTTGAGCTCCCAGGTTAAATATGTTTAAAGCCAGGGATTTTGTTATATATTTTGCTATTTAAAGGTCTTAAGCTTTCACTAAGTAGCACTTTTTAAATTCTTGTAAAGCCTACAGACAATGTAAACAACCAATAAAGTATGAAGCTGTTATTTTAAACAATTCTTACAATGTACGTACCTTCGGTAAATAAATAATACACATTAAGTTTATCAACAGAATTAAGTATAAAGCGCGCGCTAACCGCTCTGTATGTCATGTCATCCGTCTGTCTGTCGCCCGATGCGGTAATGTCGCGCATACCTCAGGAACGCACATACATACGGAGTTGCGGACAGACAGGCTCGTGCTACACATATATGTTTTTACTACACTAATTAATATTATGGAACGCGAACTATGTCCAGCATGACAGTATGCGATTCCTTTGTTCTGCACCTTAATAATGAGGAGGTTAAAAATTTAAAATACCTACTTCCTACACTTTTCAGCATATTATAGGTACAATTACATTCTAACTGTCCCATAGCAATCGGGTAGCCAGATTTATTTTCAGCCTATATTAGGGACAACTGTTGATAAGCCAAAAGTACGGTCTTTCAGCTTCGGATCCCCGGGGGTATACGGGGAGCGTCGAGCATCGCATCGGCGGGAGTCCGGAGCAGTAGTCCATTCCCATCGGCTTCACTTACCACTTACCCTTTGAGGACCCTCCTTCAAATCCCTACCTATACCTATTATACAAACTAGGGCTTCCGTATGAAGGAGAACCAGCCCTCGCCACTGGCACGGAATACTTTTTCATTGAAAGTGAAAAAGCCCTAATTCGCTCGATTAACGAGCCAGCGCTTGTCCCGGCGGCGGAACGTTTTAAATAATGCCTAAAATACGGGACGTCCCTGGCAAAACGGGACATCTGGATTCTGGATCCCGTACTTGACAATCATCGTATGTCTATGACAGCTACTAGATGTACGGAACACGAGCCCGCGGTCTCCCGCAAGACACAACACTTCTACTGTTATCTGATTATTTCGTTGCGTGTGCGATCTCCCCTTGTCCCCCCCTATGTCGTAATTGGCCCAATAATTTCGAAAATTTCCTCATAGATCCTTTTATCTATTGGGCCACTCCCCTCTCACCCCTGTATCGCCGGCGTGAGGCGTCTAATGCACTGCCCTAGATACACCATTTGCATACACTTACGTAACTAGATATACCACCAGGGCTCAGGGCTGACTGTACACCGAGATTAAAATGAAATAAAAAATTGAAAATCAACCTTTTTCAAACAAAAAAAAAAACTAGATCAAAATAGGTTCATCAGTTTGGGAGGTACGATGACACAGACAGACAAACAATGTACTTACATCCCCTCAGTCAGCGTCGGGGGATAAAGTGTTAAAGTTACATAGTACACGTGTCACGTATGACGTAACACGTGGCAGGAGTGAAACTTAATTTATCGTTTTAAAAAATCCCGTCGTGACGCAAGCTTGAAACGCGTTGAGAAACGCACCTAAAGCAGTCAAAGCTTACAAGTCAATTTTTAGTGCACATTTTTTGCCGCACGGCTAAAATCGACCGTCTAAAATCTAAATGGCTATTCGCATACGTCACACGGCATATTTGCCAATCAAATTGGTGAGGCGATTTATGAAGCGGCTAGCCGCACGGTGAAAATCGACCCGTGTAAATCTCTCGTAGTGTAAATAAGACGTATTCTTAATGTCTCAAAAACTGTGGCGGTCGTTATAAATTACGTGACCTCAGTAAACACCCACCATAGTCTGATTATAGTGGACAAAAAATCTCCCAAATAAGAACTGCTATTTAAGTTCTATAAATGTTATCTCAATAAGAGTATGTCTTACAATTAGAACTTATGCTATGTATTGAAGATTTTCAAGACAATACATAATATAGTATCTTTAAATGTTGTATCATAATATATTTTATATGCCGAAGCACCTAATATATTCCTTTTCTCACAAATACCAATAAATTTTTAATTTAAATAACTAAAAAACAACGCGAAGCCGTTGCGAGACGTTAGACGCCGCTCCTGTCTACGCCGATACTACGCATCTACCCACTTATTAGTAAAATATTACACCACAGCCATATACAAAGATAATATAGACAAAGCCCAGACCAGCGCTCTCAACACAGGATATCCTCGTGTGAGAGCTACAGCTAATCTCAATTTAAGTTAAATTAGACAGCAAAAAAAAACAGTTTATGATGTATCTTTTTCATATATTTTGTAAGCATTGATTTTCTGTTTTTGCTGAAATAAAGATTTATTTATTTAAAGACAGAAACACGGATTAGCATATCAGCGGTTTTTAGGGTTCTTAGTTAACCCTTAGTTAGAACCCTTATAGTTTCGCTCTGTCCGTCCGTCTGTCTCTCTGTCTATCTGTCTGTGCGCGCTTCTAGCTTCTGTAATTACGAATATAAATTGATAAAATTTGGTATAGTTATATATTGTACATAGATCTCAGTTTTAGCATCATAAAATAATAATAATTTTATATTTTAGGGGTGATACCCATACATGTGAAGTGGGGATGTAAACTATTTTTTCATCCAACCCCCATCGTGTGGGGTATCGTTGAATAGGTCTTTTAAAATAATGGCAAGGTTTCATACATATTTTTTTACAAAGTCAACCATTTACGAGTAATCGGCCTCCAAAGTGGTTTATAAGTTGATCCTTGGGGGATGCCCTGGCATTTCTATACTATGAGACTTAGAAACTTGCAATTTTTTATGTTGATAGATCATGCTCCTTAGGAAAATTATTTTGAACGAAATTGGACAGTAAGTTTTAAAGTCATTTGAAAAAAACCTTTTATGCGGTTAAAGTTACGGAACCCTCCTTAGACATGTCCTGACATGCTCTTGGTTAGGTTATTTATTAATTATGAACAATAATGTAATATCCATTTGCATAAAAAAATATAATTATGGTTAAAAAAAACTTGGTCGTGCCATCCCTGGCGCCCGCATCTGTCGCGATGTTTATTTTTGTCTCCCAACCCATGGGATATCGGCTGCATCCGCCGCGCTGGCGGCGCACCTTGTGCTCTCTCAGTCCCGACCGCCAGTCCGTTCAGAGTTATTTTACTTCGGACATGGCCTTTGTGCCGACGACATAAGGTTCACTCTCATACAAACTCCGAGGTAAAATATCTTTGAACGGATACGCAGTACATTCCCTCCGTGGACTATGGATATGATGTTTGGATGTTTATGTGCCTACTGTTTCTAGTACATAATCAATTATGTATGTCGACTGAATGGCTGAATGTTATAGCGTGTAAACGATATTTTGAGATGTTTATACAGTGTTAACTGTTAACTTCTACTTAATCAAAACTAACTTATTAAATGACCTTTACGTGACAGTCCAGAAGCCCAATACCCGTAAGTACTTTTGATTATAATCCCGTTTCTATTAAGTATGAGGGGAAAGTTCTATTTTACTCGTCTGAATTTTCCCGGGCCCGCCGGATTCCGGATCGTCTATACGATAGTATAGATATCCCAGCCTTACTCGTCGCTACTCGCTGCTCACTGCGTCATATCCTAGCTGAACAACTGAACTGGAAGTGAATTGTGAAGGCGAACTCAGCAGAAAAGTTTTCTACCGTGAATTTCCAGATATTTTTTACATTTTGATTTGACAGATTACAACATTCTGAATTCAGAAAGTAAAGCCGGTTGCCGCACGTTCTTGAGTGAGTCCGTCGTCGTGAGCCGTCGAAGCACTGTGTCTATGAGGTTTATTTTAAACCTGAAATAACATTAACGAAAACCCCATAAATGTTCTATAACACGGGCGACAAAGAATTTAAAATTGATAATAAAACGGTTTTGATTGGGGCAATAATGTGCGTAGCGGAAAAGTTCCTTAATTAATATTACCGAGCCGAGAAGGGGATTTTGACGACACGGCGATAAAGTTGAAATCCGTTGGTCAACGCGAGTTGGGCAATATAATGTAAACAACATTAACGATGTTTGGATCCGTCATCGTAAACATAAACTTGCAAGCTTTAAAATGTGAAAATCCGATTCGTGGGGCAATCGCCAAGAGTTTACTCGACGGAACTTAAAAGTAATTTTAATAACATCGTTTTAGCATTAATTGCATTTTTGTATATCTTTTCTATTGACAACAGAAACTAAAAATATACATATTATAAAATCACTTAGACCAAATATAAAAGTGAATACACAGTGAGGCCGGTCTAAACTCCGCCTCCGCCGTGTAATCACACAGTGTCACGTACACACATGAATCGAAACTCCGCCTTACCTTGTAACGCGAGCTGTCGCGGTGTGTGGTTTTAACCGACTTCAAAAAAATGAGTTTTTGTAGTGAAACACCACTTTATCGACGTGAGAGAGAAATTTTATAGAAAAATCGTCACGATTTTCGGTTACGCGCCATGTTGCTTTTTCATGTTTCTTCTGTCGTCGTGTAATACAAATAAGGTAGAGTTTCGGGTTCCAATCTCGGTCAGCCGAAAAATGTTTATTCTTTTTATTTCTGTTTCATTTACAATTTTTGAAATTAAACAAATATTTTTTATTTTTAGAAATAGTTGTTCTTCAGGCACAATTTATGGATCTGTACTCTGTACTGTATGTCATTTTTTTTTATGTATGTATTGCGTGGCTATGAACGATCACACCATTGATTTAAACAAACTAAACGCAGGGACTGTTACCATACGTTTCGCTAAGATTTTGAATAATCTATGGAAAACTAGGTTTACTGAAAAAATAATTGAAAAAATAATAAAAAGAGAAGATTTTTCTTATATTCTGAAAACAAATATTGCATAGAGTTCCACGTATCTCACGTATTATATGACGGGACGTCTTGGTTTGATTTCGCCATTAATTTAATTATGTGTACTAACTCTGCATGTAAAATATAATAATTAATACAATTCAGCTGTCAATGTCGCGAGAGGAAGGAAAACCTGGTGGAAACATGCGCGTGTCACAATATTGAAAGCCATCGATTTAATTCAATAAATAAAATACATCTAGAAAATATCAATGTCTTTTTTAACCGACTGCCAAAAAAGGAGGTGGTTATACGTTCGGATGTATGTATTTGTTTGTATGTTCAACGATAACTCCGCCGTCGTTGACCGATTTTGAAAATTATTTTTTTGATGTAAAGGGTATTTCTACTTACCTACTACTACTACTTACCTACTTACATACTTCGAAGTTAGTCCCGTTTCCACAAAAGTGGTGACCTGATGATGGGATCCATGAGCAATCGAGGGAACTCCTCAAAATTTATATGGACACATATAGTGATTTTGACTTTTTCTGAAGTAACCCAAGTATATGCTACCAAAAAGTAAGATTTTGCACCAGGGTATAACCTGGATCCAAAAGTACTGAACAGAACTCCTGACTCCTTATAGATACATGTTTGGGTATTTCGGCGTTGCTTAAAAAACTGCAAGCATATGCCACTATGTCAATTAAAGTAATCATCATCTTCACCACCATCATCACACCATAAATCATGACATGATGATGATATAATATGTACTTGTCAAAGTATTTTACACCGACGCGGATATCTTTGAACATTACTCTGCCGTTTATGGTCCGGTTTTCAAAATTGTTTTTTTTATGTATTTGGGTATAATCCGAAATTGGTCTCGTTGTCACCCAATTGTGATTGGTCATTTCATTCATTAATTCATTCATATTTTGTTTTCTCAGGATGTTTTTCGAGCAGGTACCGTCTTAAAAATTTTGAAGATTGCGTAGAGAAATAGTTACAATTTTAGCCAAATTTAAAAGGGGAATTATGTATAAAATAAGTTTTATTTCATACTTTTTTGTGCATTTTATTACTTTGGAACTCGGTTTAATTTTTTTTTAAAAACAATTAGAATTTTTTATTTACTATGGACCTTCTAATATAATTACAGATTGTTCTATATCTTAAAGTATAAAATAAATTAACTTATTTTAATCACGTGCAGCTTTTACAGCATGTGCGGTCAAACATCCGTCTAATGTGTATCTAATTATATTTTGATATTTTATTTTATTTGAGAATCTACAACCGTGACGTAAGTTTTATCATCTTATTTCTTTGATTTTTTAGGGTTCCGTACTACAAGGAACCCTTATAGTTTCGCTCTGGCCGGCGAACTTAAATTGATGAAATTAGGTACTTATGCTGTATATATGTCACCGTAAAATTATATTGCCGAAGGATTGTAATAATAGGTCTTTACCTATGAAATTGCCGTTCTGCAGTACTGGCCATTGCAAATCAAAATTATTTTTGTTTGGCTAAGAATTCTAATTTCAAATTAATTTTATTTTAAAAACATTGAATTCTTTTTCCAAAAGTAGTCATTTGTTTATTGATTAGTGTTACATTTTCATCGCATTTCAATCTTTTTCGTCATCATTAATACGTTTACGGAGCTAACACCACAAACCAACGCACCGCCTGTTATTGGTTTGCTCGCTTCCGTTCTGGAAATTTCGACCTGAAAAATGAACCTCGCGGTCGTCCGAAGATTTTGGTCGACAATGACGAATTAAAGGCGATTGTGGAAGCTGATGATACACAATCTACGGCTGAATTACCAGCAGCTTTCGACGTTAGCGCCAAAGCAATATTGGTCCACTTGCGTCAAATTGACAAGGTAAAAACGCTTGACAAATGGGTGCCCTACGAACTCAATGATCGCCAGCGCGAAATACGCGTCGAGACGTGCCTTGCACTGCTCAACAGACACACAAATGAAGGAATTTTGAACCGCATTGTTACCTGCGATGAAAAATGGATTCTGTTTGATAACCGCAAGCGCTCAGCAAGTTAGTTGGATCCTAGTTCAGCACCTAAACAATGCCCTAAACGAAAACTTACCCCTGGAAAAGTGATGGTCACTGTTTGGTGGTCTAGCGCCGGTGTGATTCATCACAGCTTCTTACCAAACGGGGTGAGCATTACTGCAGATGTGTACTGTGAAGAACTGAACACAATGATGGAGAATCAGGCAAATCTCCAACCAGCATTGGTCAATCGCTCGTCTCCGCTGCTCCAGCACGACAACGCGCGACCTCATACTGCACAGCAGATGGTCTCCAAGTTGCAAGAACTGGGGTTGGAAGCTCTCCGTCATCCGCCCTACTCACCAGACCTTGCGCCTACAGACTACTACTTTTTCCAGAATTTGGATAACTTCTTGGCGGGAAAAAAATTCAATACCCGAGAGGCGGTACAAAATGCCTTTGAAGAATTTGTTGCCTCCCGTCCAGCTGATTTCTTTAAGAAGGGCATCAATAAACTGCCACTGCGTTGGCAAAGATGCATTGATTGCATGGGTGATTACTTCGATTAATACAAATAAAAAATAAATGAAAAAAATTAGTTTAAATTTTTTCATATAAAACGGCAATTTCATAGGTAAAGACCTAACTAAACTAGCGAGATCTTAAAATGTCGACATATTGTCAAAATAACATTCTGCTTTTATTTTTACGCATTATTTTTCGTTATATTATAATATAACGAACAGAAACTAGTTAAATTGCAACTCGCGCGCTGATTGGTAAAACGCAAAAAGCAAACAAATATGGCAGCATATTTGTTTGCTTTTTCAGTTGTTGTCGAATTTTGTTACTTATTATAACATCAAAATGACTAGGTTATAATATCTATATAGGTTAAATCACATAAAAATATTAGAACACGGGAAATATATTACAATTTAGGCTATGTTCGGTGACTTACGAGGGCGGCACTGAAAATTTCGGGAATCAAGGAAGTGACACAACATTACTATTTAAAAATGTATTTATTGCTTTTCGAAGTATTCTCCGCGAAATTTGACACATTTTTTCATACGATGGAACCAATCATAGAAGCAACCATTCCATTCGGAAGTTGGGGTCTCCAAAATGGCCGTTTTGTAGGCGTCCACCACAGCTTCTTCAGGTGATGAATATCTCTGACCATGCAATTTATTCTTTATTTTAGGGAAAGTATAGAAATCATTAGGGCTTAGGTCGGGGCTGTATGGCGGATGGTCTAATAATTCTATGATTTCTTGCTCTAAAAACTCTTTTGTTCTATGCGCGGTGTGAGAACTCGCATTGTCGTGATAGAGGATGATGCGGCGGTTGCAGTTCTCTTTACGGAGTTCAGAAACCACCTGTGGCAAACAAATGTTAGCATACCATTCTGCATTAGCCGTTCTTTGTCCCTAAAGAGGAATAGTCGCAACATGGCCGGTTTTGGAGACAAACGTGGCCACCATTTATTTTGCAACACTCCGTGAGCGAACAATTTTTGTTGGCTTTAACTCATTTTCGAACACCCAAACTCGTGACTGGTTTTTTGTTTCGGGTTCGTACGCGTATATCCAGGATTCGTCACCTGATACGATGTTGTATACAGCATTTGAGGATCCTGCGTAGAATCTTTCGAGAGTTCTGACGCACCAAGTAACGCGAGCCGCTTTTTGCTCTTCACAGAGCAAATGCGGTATCCATCGGGAAAACAACTTTTTTACACCTAATTGTTCATGCAAGATTATTTGTATTTGACTCATGCCAATGTCTAAAGTTGCCTGAATTTCGCGGTATGTCACATGTCGATCTTCCTCAATCAGCTTACGCACAGCATCAACGTTTTCTTGGGTGACTGCAGTTTTTGGACGACCTTGACGGGGATCATCACTGAGCTTGACACGTCCACGTTGAAATTCAGCAAACCAGCGATAAATTGTGGTTTTGGATGTGGCTTCATCACCAAATGCAGAAATCATCCGGTCAACACACTGTTTTTGTGTTAAACCACTTCGAAAGTCATAATAAATCATCATTCTAGAATTTTCTCGAGTCAATTCCATTTTCTCAACGACTAAACAAGTTTGACAAGACCTTGTGACAAGACCGAGAATCTTTTTTTAAATAAATAAACGGTATTCGATTTTTAAAACCAAGGAGTTAAAATTAAAAAGATTTTAATATGACAGGAACAGTGGAAATATTCCATTCCCGATACTTTTAGTGCAGCCTATGTACACTAATTTATAACTCAAACTGCACTTATTTGGCTTATCATTTACTTCCACGACAATTTTATATACTTACCTACTTAAAATTAGTCTGAAACTGTGACTTATTTTTAATACGAAATCAATTTAAAATTATCAAAACACTGTTTGTTAACATTCGTGTTACATATGTACCCCCTATGTAATATGGACTTAGCACCGAATTGCCGAATACCATTATATGGGAATCATCATCATCGGTCAGTCGCAGTCGAAGATGCTCTTGGACTATAATTAACATATAACGTATAATAATTGAAGCCGCCTCTTGGACTATAAAGAAAATATATGTCGTGCAGTTTCTTCATAAATTACGAAAGAAATCGTCATATATACTGGAAATGCTGTCGTCGCATCATCGTGGTGGTCCCAACTCCGTGGGACCGTGAATTTGGAGTTAAGTTGAACACTTCAGATCTTACATCGGTCAAAGTCGGTAGTCTTAATTTAGTTATAATTCTTGAGTTTAGATCCAACATAGATCTGATTCATTTTAGTTAAGTTTAAATGTAACAATAGTTTGTAATTTTAACTTCAATAAATCTTTTAAATAAAATCGTTTTTTTTTGGAACGATAGGATAGGATAGGATAGGATAGGATAGGATAGGATAGAGAACACTATTAGTTTCGTTAACAAATTAATAAACAAACAAATATGGCGGCGCGGGACTTATTGGTTAACGGTTCAACCAATCAGCGTGCGAGATGCGTTCTGCTTTACAATATGACTAGTTTCAGTTCGTTATATTATAATGTAACAAATAATAATTCGTAAAATTGTAAACATAACGTTTATTTGACAATCTGTCGACATTTTATAATCTCGCTAGTTATATTACAGTCTAACGTTTTTTACAATTTTACGGTGACATACGGTATATATTTCGTTTTCGGCATCATAAAATAACAATAATTTAATTTTTTTTCTTTAAGTTGGCATTGATCGAAATATTATTTATACTTTCGTATACTATATATTATAACTTAATAATACTATAACTTTCGTTTCGTCGTAGTTTTTTTGGAAAAAATAAAAGTTAATTCAGACTGTGTTAAAGGAATAAATATAAGTATGGATGAAGGTACAAACATTGACTATTTTTTTTATATTCCACCATTGATAACTAATAATACATCTACGTATTCCACATTTATTTCAACACTGAACTTAGCGCACTCTACCGGTGCATTTGAAAACTAATTCACGTTCCAATTAAACTTCAGCATAATTCGGCATTGTGCGCCACTGAGTCGCACTATCCTCTGTAATTGGAAAACTACCTACTAGCATAAAATAAGTTTATTTTGTTACTAACACATTTACTAATATATCTTAATGGACTATTTTATGGGTCTGAAATAAACGTATTTTATTTTGTTTTTTTATTTTAGATGGTTTAAAATGAAATATAAGTTATATTTTTACATCTTACAATATTAAGAAAAACAAATCAATAATTCCAATTTTATGAGCAACATCTTTCTTGTTTCGGCCTTTTTGGACCCCTTTTTTACGTCGGGTCGGGTTATAGTTTTTTTAACTTATCTTTTTTGTATGTGTTCTTCTACATCAGCAGAATTTACACCACCCGGTGACCCGCGGCATTTTGGGCTATAATGACTTCTTCCTTTGATTGTGCTTTACCCATTTCGAAATAAAAATATTTTTTAATCAAATAAAGAAATTAAAGTCCATTTTTCTTTACGCGGAATTCGCGGCTCGCGATTGTAATGTAAACCGTCGCGGCTCGACTTGCAGGGTCGCTATGTGAGCAGGGAGGATGGGACATTACAAGACTATATTCCACACCTCCTGTTAATATATTGCTACATTCCTGATTAAAGTTACGTTTATTACTGTCTCATTGAACCTAATACATCCATTCGACTCACATATTACGCCACACGTACTAGATAAAGTTTAATTTGTAGAAAACTAGATGGCGTTGGGTCGAGTCTAGATCACGCTATCGCTTGTACATATTCTTACATTCACTACCTTCGCTGCTGTTACTTTAAGTCCCATATATATACCCTTCTTCATCTTTTTTAAAAAAATTTTTGAAAGGATGTTAATGTTTTTAATATCCTAATAATTGAAGTAATGAAGTTATAGTTGACTGAAGTAATCGCCTAATTGTGTCAGATCCGTCCTCAGTCCCAAACATGGACGCATTTTGATCGTTACTAGCACGACGTTTATGTCAGCAGTCCAAACCGTACAGGTTCATAAGCGGATTGGAACGTAGTCTCAGGTGCGCAGTCCGAACTGTACTAAGTGGAGAGCGCTATCAATAAAGGGTGTGATATTATAGTATACAACAGCTTGCAACTGATTTTTTATACATATTAACTTAACACAAAAAGGTATGAAATCAACCTTATATACTAAATAATTCCCTTTTTAAATTCGGCTAAAATTTTAACTATTTCTCTACTCAATCTTCTTAAATTTGAACGTGAGTTCCATTTTAAATATATGACGCTGGTGGAACACCGCGGTTGGATGTGGAAGGCAGAGGACCAGGTATGGTGGCGCGAAATGGGAAAGGCTTATGTCCAGCAGTGGACGACTGCGGGCTGACGATGATGATGAGGTGGAACACTTTGTAATTTGTATTGTTTTTAAAAAGCGTGATGTCAGCATTGCTGACGTCACTTTCACTATCTATATGACGATTACTCATCTTGGTATAATAGAAAAAGGGACTCACCAGGTAAAACTCAATAGTAATTCTAAATACTCTTTTAGAATGAAACGATTGAGCTCTTTATTTTTAGAAAGGGTCTACGGTCGGGTGAGGACCGCTGTAGCTTCGTCGGACTATAACTAGCCCGGTGGCTAAACGATTGAGTGTTGTGCTGCCGGTTTTATAGAGCTTTCACAGGTTTACAAAATAATGACATTTTAAACACACAAATATTGTGAATGTTAATTTTAACATTAAACGTCATAATTTGAATTTACAAATCAATAATCTTAATTATATTAATTGTTGAAAGTGATTTGTTAATAGTTGCGAATTTGATGACTGCATTTGCACCGGAAATATTAATAATCAAAAGTTAATACTCGTATTTTAAACCACACCAAATCATAATTGTAATTAATTTGTCATAGCTTCACTTTATAATATCACCCCTTATTGGTAGCGTTCTCCGCTTTAATAGAAGCAGCGAAGGTAGTGAATGTAAGAATATGTACAAGCGATAGCGTGATCTAGACTCTACCCAACGCCATCTAGTTTTCTACAAATTAAACTTTATCTAGTACGTGTGGCGTAATATTATGTGTATAATTAAAAAAGCGCCAAGCAGCCATTACGAATTGTATATATAAGATGATAATGATGAATACTGCAAGTTACACAGTGTCATATGCTTGCAGTTCTATAAAAAATGCCGAATTTCCAAACGCGTATCTTTAAAGTCTGAGGAGTTCTGTTCAGTGCTTTTGGATTTGGTGCAGTCTTATTTTTTGGTAGCATATGCTTATGAGTTTTTAAGAACAACAAACACGTCCATAAACGGCAGAGTAGTAATGTTCTCACACATCAATCCGTAGTAGAAACCGATCGATATATATATATATATATATCGATCGATATATATATATATATATATATATATATATATATATATATATATATATATATATATATATATATATATATATATACGTCCTATCCGACGTAGTGGCATATGCTTGCAGTTCTTTAAAAAATGCCGAAATCCCCAAACATGTAGTCAGGAGTTCTGTTCAGTACTTTTGGATCCAGGGTATTTATATAATATGCTTGGAACATATAAAAAAATCACCCAGTGTAGGTATGCAAAAGAATGTGTGTCAAAGCTCAAGTATGTATTTGCATGTTGGCCCCACGCGCCGCGCGCCGTCGTACGCTCCAATCAAGCGCAACGTCATAGGGGTCAACAGTAGTCAATTACATTTAAATTCGTAAATAGGGTGACAATTATGTATTTATAATCTCAATTATTTTTTTTCTGGAAACTTTTTTAAATATACTTATGTTTAAATGAGTAAATAATGGTTTTATATTAGTAGTGCGATGTTATAAGAACAATGTTCACCAAGATAGAAAAAAGAAACACAGTAACCTTAGCACCTATGCCCGTAGTAATATATTACATGCACCTATTCATTATTATAACCTGTTTCTCTCGAAACGAAATAAACAATCGTCAATCGCCGACCGTAACAAATAATAAGTATATTAGAGTAGGTAGTTGAATCTCTTGATATCTGACGGCCTCTGTGTGTTGCTCAGTGGTTAGCGCGTCGGCGCCGCGGGTTCGAATCCCGCCGAAGGGACAAAAAGTTTTTCTGTGTTCCTGGGTCTTGGCTGTGTAATATTAGGTCTTTACCTATGAAATTGCCGTTTTGTATGAAAAAATTTAAACGAATTTTTTTCATGTATTTTTTGTTTGTATTAATCGAAGTAATCACCCATGCAATTAATGCATCTTTGCCAACGCAGTGGCAGTTTATTGATGCCATTCTTAAAGAAATCAGCTGGACGGGAGGCAGCAAATTCTTCAAAGGCATTTTGTACTGCGTCTCGGGTATTGAATTTTTTTCCCGCCAAGAAGTTATCCAAATTCTGGAAAAAGTAGTAGTCTGTAGGCGCAAGGTCTGGTGAGTAGGGCGGATGACGGAGAGTTTCCAACCCCAGTTCTTGCAACTTGGAGACCGTCTCGTCAATAATTTATAATATATATATATATATTATAAATTATTGTAGATATTAGATACAGATGATGGCAGTGGACTGTGGCGATCAGATATGTAAGTGCGCGAAAGTGATATTCGAAGCTCGAACATATTCGTGGTCGCAGCCCGCAGGCCGTAGCTACACAGTTGACACTTGACAGTAAACATATTGATTTCTTTGGTTCATTGTTTTAAACACTTACGGATTGTGTCGCGGTGCACTTTTCTTTTTCCGACGTTTCGGCTACTTTCCAGCAGCCGTGGTCACGGGGGACTGTAAAATTGCCCGTCGCCTGTCGCCGGACTGTAGCGAGCTGACGAGACCACCAGCGAGACCTCTAATATACGTAAATTTTCTGCAGGAACTTGTTAGAAAGTATATCCAAGAATTTTAGAAGCTGCAAAGAAATTTATGCGGGATTTGGATTAACACGGATGACTAGGGTTGCCACATTCTTTACCCAGCTTATAAGGGACAACAGTTTATGTAAGGGTCACGGGATTTCAGTCTTTTTTTTATCCGAGACAAAAAGAAAACAAAATTAATTATTGACATTTTTTTATATTTATTTCTGAAGATCGAGCGAATTTTAGCATATTTTGATTAGGTTGAGCGCACCCGAGCTCATATTTATGTGTATGTATTTATTACGAGCATTGTGTGCGTGAGTAAGTACATTTTTACCCTAGAACGGTCGATAATCGCTGCAGCGCTTGTACCGACGCGTGCGGAACGTTTAAATAATACCTAAAATACGGATATCCCAGGAAATGCGGGACGTTGGAATCCCTACGGGTGACTAAAGCCGCACGATTTTTGTCGGCGGAAATCAACTCTCTATGGCTGGGTCTATATTGTCCGGAATCCGTAAGGCCGAGGAAAATTCAGAGCACTGAAAAAATAACTCTGGTCAAATACAATAGAGTTGGAAATCGAAGTGTCGAGTGTCGAACTGTCATATATAACATTGAGATATTTGACTCGACACTTTTATGTTCGATTTTCATGTCTATTATATTAGCGCAGAGTTTTGTTTTCAATGCTCCGAATTTACCCCGGCCTATCAGATCCCGGATTATATAGTCGTCGGGACCTCGCGTCGCCGAAATTGGATTTTCGCCATGCGGCTTTAGTCACCCGTTACGTGAGCGTCCCGCGTTAAGTGCGTTTTTCAGGGTAGATAGATATCATTATGTTCTCACTAGAACTTTACTGCAAAAAAAGTTTCATAAGAATTACTCTCATAATTCATCTCTCTGCCGATTAGAACCTCACCAAACACCTCTGCAGAAAGTCTTATTATAGTTGATGCTTTCAGCTTAGGTCTAAACTCGATATTACTTGTTGACAATTGCCCGACTAGTTACTACTCATGCACACAATTAATATTGCACAACATTTCAGCACATTTAAATATTAAGCATTCGATATTATTAATATTAATAATATACACTCAATATTAAATCGGACGGTCTAGCTCTAAATATTATAATCTCGCAACGTATAATATAATACTAACATATTTTTCAATTATTCAACTAGATACTAGATAGATATATTCATAGCGCACCTACTTTTGCCTACAGCCTCGAGGGCCTTAAATTGAGACTCACCCAGACTCGGATGACTCTGTGAGATAGAAGTTCATTCATTTTTTTCGTGGTTAAATGGATCTAAGATCGGTCGCTGTTTCATCCTATGTTAATAAAAGGATTATTAACTACTAAATTAAAATGTTAAAAAAAACCCCTGACTCTACTAATAAATGTTATTGTTGCTTCTGAACTGGAGGAAAACTGGGCTAGTGGCTAATTGGCTATGCAATATTAATTTCAAAATACTCTTTCAAGTTATTGAGAACCAGTTATAGTGTTGTCAGGCTTCGATCGATCATATGAACGTGTGGAACCGTGAATTCTATTGTGCAGGAGAAGCGACATCTTGTGAGTTGTGACTACAATTTCATTAACATTATATCCAGCAACGCACGCGTAAGCATGCGTAAAGCACCTCCTTCCTCCCACACTGCTTATGGTACACTCACACATTTGCTTGCGGGTTGTGGATATGTTTTCGCGGGATATTGCTAGATGTAATATTAATTAAACTGTATGCTGTGGATTACTGCGCTGAAGTAACGCCTGATTCTATTAACTATTTGTGACTACAGCAACTAACGCTAGTAGGGTTACCATCTGACCGGATAAATCCGGTCTAGACGGACCGGATTTTAAGGATATAGACCGGACTCCGTCCGGATTTCATTCGAGACCGGATTTTTAAATCATGTCAATAAAATATAGTCAATAGTCAAATTTCTACAAAAAATGACTTTTGGAAAGCTGCAGTTGCTAGTGAACAGAAATATCACTACAAGTCAGATGTTTGAAATTATGTTGTGTGACTATTATTATGTAGAAATAATATTGTAATAAACGGTAAGAAAACGTAGTTATAATCTACTGAGTACCAGAGACCGGACTTTTAACAGAAAGTTCACCCCCCCACACTACCCTACTTGGCCCCCGGTCCCCAGTGCCTATGAATGCCCACTGCCGCACCTGCGAGCACATTGCAACACCCAGGCCAATTGTAATACCTAAATACCTAGACGACACGCGCATACATTATCATAGTAATGAACATAACTATTTGTTAGTGCTAACGCAGTATCTAAGTTGGATCTCGGTTGCTTAACTTGTAATCTAAACACCTAAGCCAGAGACTGTCAGGACACGGCTTACTCACACGGGTTCCGTACAAATCAACGCGCAAGTGATTGTCCGATTTCGTAATTACTGAAGTTAGAGCATGGGAGGACGTCGAATTCCTTGTAGTCCGGAACCCTTAAAAGGTATGCTGACGTGTCATAAGTGAATTATTTAAATACTATGGCACAGATATGGATTAAAACACGGGGAAGGACAGAGGGTATTTTATCGCGTCAAGATATTCGGTTCCCGCAAAATTTGCTAGATTTGGATTCTCGTACAAGTAGTAAATATGTGGGGGGAATCTGGTAGCAAGCCCCGAAGGGAGATCTCCGACCGAGTGAGGTGATATATTCGGTCAGGCCGAAACCCACTGTAGTGGTTTTCAGATGTTGTATATATAGCGCCGATTCTAGACAACTTCGATAGCGCGGTTCAGGATTGGGCGCTAATAGAGGTCCGCCACAAAATACATTAAAATATAATATTGACAGCCTCCATGGTCTAGTGGTTAGAGCTGGGCTCTTGACTCGGAGGTTGTGGGTTCGATTCCCGCTGTCAGGACAATGCAGGCTGATCACCTGATAGTCTGACAACGACAAGAAAGATGATCTATGCGTCGGATGGGCATGTAAAAAGTCGAACCTGTGCCTGATCTCGCAGTCGTGTCGGTTATCCGTCCCACTGAGTTACGAGAGTAAAGGAAGAGAGAGTGCTCTTGTGTACTACGCACAAACTTGGGCACTATAAAATTACTCCTGCGTAACTGGCCTGGTTTCAATGAAACCGGCCACCGTCACTGAAAGCGGTGTGGGGAGTTATAATATTATTGTATACGCGTGAGAAAGTAGCCCAATCACAGATTTAATGTTTCCGTAACTTTTAATGAATCGGATAACATTGGATAACACTATTAAGTTTTACTATTAGTACATATTACCATATTCTCATACCAATCTCGGTAACTTGATGAGCTATTATGGGTAATATACGCAATTAAGGAAAAGATAATCATAAAATAAACGTGCAAAATACAGAATATACAGATTACGTAAAATTACTCGCAAGTCACAGGCGTGTCACTTTGGTGGAGTGCCAGAACTAACGTCTAAGTTCAAGCCCACTTGCCTTATACGATAGAGCAGGCAGCACATTTGGGTGACGCTAATTATATTATATTTCATTCATGTTTGTGAAGGGACAATTTTAGGTGTCAATCACTTATTTACGTCACTAAAAAGTGCGGTCGCGGAGCATGTAGAATAGGGTTTGGCAATTCCCAAGAATTTCAAAGTCCCGGGATACGAGACAGCCCACAATCAAAGTCTCGGGAATTCCTGGGACTTCGAGACATTTGAGAAAAAACATTTATAATTAATACTTCGACCGTCGACAGCTTTGTCCGACAATCTGTTTCTCTCTCTCGTTTTCAACAGATGTCGGTAGAATTGTGCTTAAGGCTTTATACAGTAGTTCTAAACTTTACATTTTCGTACGTTTTCCGGTTGCTTGAAACAACTGAAACTCGACTTTTTTTATTGTTGCTATTGATTTTATTGTTTTTTAGGGCTCCGTAGTTCACGTCTCGGAACCCTTATGGTTTCGTTAGGTGTTCGTCTGCGAGATATTCAACTTTAAAGCGCATTTCTTTATGAAAATAGGGCGTTTCCACACCTGGTGTCCGACTACTACTAGGGATATTTACGAAAAGCTTACAGTAAAGTTCTTCATCAATTCGTCTCGGGTCTCGACCCAAAAGTCCCGGGACTCGAGACAGCTAAAATACGAAAATTCCCGGAGCTTCGAGACAGGGGACGTCCCGGCACCCAAACCTAAATGTAGAACTTCGTACATTAAAGCGGGTATATTTATATCACTACACGGTACACGGTACTCAGGGACCGGGCCGCAGGCGTACTTCTCTATCCCTATATCCCTCACCGAGTGAGACCTATATACTCGCCAATTCTCTAAATTGAGTACTTGAACAACTTCCAATTACAAAAAACACTCAATACTATAACTATTACAATTATCCTCTTTCGTTACGTCCAGGGCGCTGGTAATGCTAAAACTGGCACTGCCTACGCAAGCACCCTCCACGCTAGCCGCGTGACGACTGAGCCTAAGTGTAAGGGGTCCCATATACGGTCCGGTTTTCCTTCAGTTCGACCTGAACATCCGTTCAAAATCGTATCAATATCGATCGCAAAATCGTATAGTCTGTGTGCAATTTCGCGATCGCATCAGTCGGCAGGATGGACTGAAGCGATTCGATCGATTTTTGCGAAACTACTAAACTCGCGTCGATTTCTACTAATAACTACTAAAATAATACTGAAAACTTAAATAATACTAAAAAGCCACTAAACTTAAATAATACTAAAAAACCACGGCATTTTAGGTATTGTTATATTCAAAAAATATTATATTGAATTTTACTATAAATTTTACATTAAAATTAAAATATACTAGGAAATATTACGTATATAGTAATTAAACGGGTAGTTTTAAGCAAATTACGGACGAATCTATTATTATGATAAGGTGTATTTTTTTTGTGCCTAACCTAGACCATTTTGCATATGATTACTGTCTGGATCTTTCCTACTCAAACACTACTGACTAAATTCCTACTATGGAGGGAATATAAATAAAAATACCTAATTTAGTAGTAAAACTTTGTAAAATAACTAAGATGCCAACATTAATTCTGGACTGTACGGATGGACTGAACGGACCATGTGTGGACAAATCGCTTCAGTTCTCGCCAGAGCCGCGGGACGTGTATCGTGTACAAGTGCAGTGAGTTTTCCCGGTGTTTAATTATTACACAATTATTAGGTCCTTACATATGAAATTGGCGTTTTGTCGTACTGGCCACTTTGATCTCAAATATATCTTCTTTGGTTAGGAATTCCAATTTCAAATTTATACCTCTATTTACATTTCTGTTTCGAAAACCGTAATTTGTTTGTTTTTTCCTCTTTTGGTTTTTTCTTTGCGTCACTCTGTTTACAAAATAGAAAATAGAAAACTTGAAATATTGTAATATTTTCGAGTACGAGTTCCACCGTGGCACCTGCTGCAGAAACGGCTCGAAGGATTAATGATGTTTATAGCGGCGGTGTCACAATTCACAAAAGAAAACACAGTGCGTTTTTGGTTCCAACGTTTTCGTTCTGGAAATTTCGACCTGCAGAATAAGCCCCGTGGACGACCGGAGACCAAAGTTGATAACGAAGAATTGAAGGCTATTGCGGAAGCGGATCCATCTCAAACCACGTCCGAGTTAGCTGCAGGCTGCGGTGTTAGTGATAAAACTGTTTTAATCCCCTTGAAGCAAATAGGGAAGGTGAAAAAGCTTGAAAGGTAAGTAGGTATCTCATAAATTGAGTGGAGCAAACCAACAAACGCGCGTCGACTGCTGCATTTCATTACTCAACCGGCACAATAATTAAGGGATTTTAAATCGAATCATTCATTCATTCATCATCAACCTATGATGAAAATTGGATCCTGTACGATAATCGGAAACGCTCATCGCAATGACTGAGCCCTGGCGAACCAGCCAAAGCCTGCCCCAAGCGAAAATTGACTAAAAAAAAGTTACTTATAAGCGTTTGGTGGACTAGTTCCGGTGTCGTTTACTACAGCTTTCTTAAATCTGGCCAGACGATTGCGGCAGACGTCTATTGCCAGAAACTGCAAATCAGGATGGAAAAGCTAGCTACTAAACAGCCGAGGTTGGTCATTCGCTCTAGGCCACTGCTGCTTAAGGACAACGCTAGACCACACACTGCACAACAGACGGCTACCAAATTACAGGAGCTTCAATTGTAACGTCTAAGCCATCCACCGTACTTCCCGGACTTTGCTCCAACAGATTACCATTTTTTTCGAAATTTGGATAACTTCTTGCAAGGGAAAAAATTCGACTCCGATGGGGCAGTCCAAAACGCCATCAAAGATTTTATTGATTCCTGTCCGAATGTTTTTTTTAGTAAAGGAATCAATGAACTACCTATGAGATGGCAAAAGTTCATAAATAGCAATGGTGTGTAAATACTTTGATTAAATAAATATATTGTTCAAAAAACGACTTTATGTTTCTCCTTTACAAAACGCCAATTTCATATGTAATGACCTAATAGTAAACACGACCGTAGCTCGCGGCAAACCAGGATGAACTGATGCGATTTTGCCCTGTGTGTGCTCGAACCTGTTCAGGCCGAACTGACGTCAGTTCTAACTGAAACGATCGGCCTCTCGTCTGTGAAGGCCTTTACACTACTCGATCGTAAGGGCGATTAGGAAGCAAGGCTTGCCGGGACCGTCCGGTCGCCCTAATTAAGGGTAAGGGTCCCTGAATACCGTGTAGTGGAATACCCGCTTTACTCATCGCTACTTATCTCTTTCAGTCGCGTACGAATATATTGCTATCGCGCTCCTATCACGAAAGCAATATACATTCGTGCGCGAGTTGTAAAACAGACAAGTAGCGATAAGTCAATGTACGAAATTCTACGTTTTCCGTGACCGCCCTTTAGTAAGTACCCTACTAGTCGTTGTAAGCTTCGCGATAAACAATATATACCTATAGTACCTACTAAGTCGACATTTGACTGTAAATGAGTCTAGAACATGACAATTGACTTCATAGTTCCTGTTAATAATTTCCTTAAATATTTGCTATGATATTATGAGGTGGATGCAAGAGGCTACATCAAGAGAGAAAAAAATCGGTTGTCTGTAAAGTCGGTTTACTGACGATAGTTGAACGTGACAACGTCATAAGAAATGGAACGCCTCAGAGCGAGGTAACGCCGCATGAGTCATGTTTAGCGAGATAACGCCGCTAACGCTAACAAAACTCATGCGTCTTATTTTTTCGTGCGTGCAGACGGCTCCATCGAATTATAAGACGTTGTCACGTCAAAATGTGATGTGTTTAATTTTATGAAAGCTTGATGCCATAGAGGCACTCTCTACAAATGACAGCTCGAGGACCGGCGAATGTCAGCCATGTTGACGTAAGCCTGAGGTTGACACCGAAATAATTTAATTCGTCGCGTCATCATCGATAATCAAATCTATCATAAATATTGAGAAATTATAGTGTCAATTATGTCAAAGCACGAAACGTCCAGCGGCCAGCCCCGTGAACGAAAGTCCTGGCTTGAAAAACACACACACACACACACACACACACACACATAGCCGCGAGGTGTCATTCGTGTAAATCGTTGAATGACGGTTCTTTAGGTTATTAAATATATAGAGGCGACAATTCAAGTACCTTGACCGCAGCCGCCAGCTGGTCCCGGGTTCAATGCCTACAAACTGATCACTAACCAGCCCCGCTCCTTCCTGCTTCCGCGCGGAACCGCCCGCGCCGCGCGCCGGGGACGACCAACCTTCAAACTTTCTTAATTAGCTTTTAATGACCATTTCACATAGGTCACCCCAATTGCAGTTCATTTATCCCAAATTAAGTTTCGTTCGGTATTAATATCGAGAAATATGTTGCAAGCTAAAGACTCCGATCATATAAAAAGCATGAACCATACAAATAAATAAAATTGTGTTGTTCAGCCTAATCTCTGAAACTCTGAAACGGCCGGACCGATTCTAAGCGGACTTTCACTTGCAGATAGCTGATCTCATAAGGAGTAAGCTACTTACAATTAAGGGTTCTGTTTAAAAAAAAAGGATTGTGTGGTTTTATGAAACCACGGTAAAAGTGAAACTTAATAACAAAATATCGTGGAGCACTGGCACAAATGAGTACTAGTCTATACACTACACGGTCAGCTGATGCGAACTATAGGCGCCGCCATATTGGCCTAGGCTGCTCTAACGAGCGCCTTTCACTTTATCCCTACTCCGCGGCCGACCGTCACGCGACATGCAACACACAGACGAAAAAGTTTGATGAATATTGGGTTTCCATAGATAGATCGCAAACGAGGTTGTGGGCACCAGATAGTTATGAAATGAAAACTGGTACGGAGATCTTGTGAGCAACTACGAATAATTATAATATTCGAAACACCGATAGTAAACTGACGTGAAATTTTACGAAACTATTTATTGAATTTCCTTGAAATGGTGGATGGAGGATTTCACGCATCTGTTTGTTTTACCATAAAATGAGAATTTAAATAAATAATTGATTTAAATGGTATAAATTGTAAGTTGTAACTTGCAGGAAATGTAGATCGTGATGATCGAGATTGTGAGCACTGAGCTGTGAGCGGCATGTACTCACTACGTATCGTGCGTAAATGTAGATCGTGATGATCGAGATTGTGAGCGCTGAGCTGTGAGCGGCATGTACTAACTACGTATCGTGCGTAAATGTAGATCGTGATGATCGAGATTGTGAGCGCTGAGCTGTGAGCGGCATGTACTAAACTACGTATCGTGCGTAAATGTAGATCGTGATGATCGAGATTGTGAGCACTGAGCTGTGAGCGGCATGTACTCACTACGTATCGTGCGTAAATGTAGATCGTGATGATCGAGATTGTGAGCGCTGAGCTGTGAGCGGCATGTACTAACTACGTATCGTGCGTAAATGTAGATCGTGATGATCGAGATTGTGAGCGCTGAGCTGTGAGCGGCATGTACTAAACTACGTATCGTGCGTAAATGTAGATCGTGATGATCGAGATTGTGAGCGCTGAGCTGTGAGCGGCATGTACTCACTACGTATCGTGCGTAAAATTTGCATAATAATTCAATTAAATTAATCAAACGATCAAAAATGCCGCTACGTTTTATTGGACTTGAGATAAGGTAAAATAAATCCCAAGCTTATGCCTGTAATTATGACACGCGTCTTGTTCGGCTTGAAACAATATGCTATTTACTATTTAGAGATAAGAACATAATACGTATAAGTTAAGTAGTAGTCTGTGGTAATTTTAATGATAATACCATTTATATGTAGTCCATGTCCTTCCTAGTGGTCTATTTTATATCCTTTCTTAATTTCATGTGAATCGAACCAGTAGTTTCCGAGCCTATTCAATGCAAACAAACATACAAACAAACCTTTCCTCTTTAAAATATTAGTATAGATTGCGGGCAAGCTAAGCCTGATGATGATGACATGGAATCCGGTCAAGTGTGTGACATATGTGGAGCAGTCAATGCTGATGCCGCCCAACCCGCTCGCCCACGCCCCACAGCGAGCCGATAATGAAGTTGCCTCACAAGCGATTACCAAGACATTCTTCCAACTGACAGCAGGTACACATTAGTGAGTAGTGACGCAACATATTTACAGATAGCCGAAACTAAGTACATACTGAATAACTTTTTTTCCAAAAACTTTAACCCGACTACGTAAATTAAATAGTCTACATTACCCGGGCTATTATTACGAATCTATTGACACCTCATTTTTTAAAAACGGATCAGTTTAGGCGCTTATATATTAATATAGACTACCAAAAAATCTATAACCCGACTAAGTTATAAAAAAGGGTTCTAAAAAAGCCGACACAACAAAAAATTCAGATAGAAATCCAGAAAGGCATAGATACGAAAATGGTCAAGGTAGAGCCGTGGTCGCACCTCTGTAAGGTTCAGCACAGTCGATGTCAAATCGCAGCCGTCTTTATCTATCTTAGGGTATGCATATGTATGACGAATATACGCGTTTTCTACAAACTTCTCCAAGGGCCTTAAGTGTCCCATACACGGTCCGGTTTTCCTTCAGTTCGGCCTGAACGGATGCAAATCGTATCGTCGGTGTGCAATTTCGAGATCGCATCAGTCGGCCGTATGGACTGAAGCGTATCGTTCCGGTGTTGCCAACTCTGTTTTTGCGAAACTACTAAACTCGCGTCATTTTCTACTAAAAACTACTAAAAGAGTACCGATAACTATAAACTTAGGAGTCCCTAAAAGTTTTTTTAGGGATTTTGTGTTTACAAAATGCAGTGGTTTTTTGTGTTTAAATAAAACCAGTGCATTTTCAGTTTTAAAATATTAAGAATATACTTAATAAGAAATATGACGTATATAGAAATTAAATCGGTAGTTTTAAGCCACTTACGGACGCGTGCTACTAGCACATAGTAGCAGGCCATTTTGCATTTTATGATTACTACCTAGCTAAGTGCAAGTCGGCAAGAGGGGTTCCGTACAAAACGGAAAAAATCACGTTTGTTGTATGTGAACCTCAAATTTTTATTTTATTCTGTTTTGAGTATTTGTCGCTATAACGGCGATAGAAATACACCATTTGTGAATTTTTTTACCGTCGAGCTATCACGGTATAAGAAGGTTAAGATACAGCCTGGCGACAGACGGACGATCAGCAAAGTTTCAGTAATAGAGTTCCGTTTTTACCCTTAGGGTACGGAACCCTAAAAATGGCACGTGGTCTAAAGAATATTTTTAAGAGTTCATTGAAGTATTTCAAACTTTATCAACCTTACTAATAAAAATATTTAAACAGTGGATAAGCAATACAATGTTTTGTCCTTGTCTGATACGTGGGAAAAGTAGCTTGACGCTTATCCATTGTGTAAATATTGGGTACTGGCACCAGTAGTCACCCTTTTAATGGAAAGACTGTGTTCAAACTCATATAAGGAATGATTAGGAAGGGAAAATCGTAAGTATTTTGTATAGATTGACTTACTCATTTATTAAACTTTGTTACAAATTAACAAACATTACAACCTTATCGTATAAATAAAAAAAAACACGTTTTAACAAAATATGGCACATTTCACCAGTGCTCAGCCTACAGCCTCAAACTAGGAAACAGCTAATAAACAATAAATTAGTCCAGTCAAAGTACCTAATAGTACTTAACTGTACCCTGACAATTATAATTAAAACAGTACGGTAAGTTCTTCACTAATATTTAAAAGTTTTCTGGTTCTTTTTCACTTCTAAAAGTTTCACGTCGATTAACAATTTTTTGCAGACACTTGTTTTTTTTCTTTACAGGTTTCGGTTCCAGGAGTTTCAGGTGGTATAATTATATTACTGTGAATTTTAATTCCATTTTGTTTCATTTCCACTAAATCATTCAATCCATTGTCATTAAAATCCTTCAATTTCCTTTTTTTTTGTGAATTTTACTCTTAATTCCTGATCAGAATCATTATTTTTCTTTTTTTTTAGTTTCCTTCACTTTACGTTTGGTAGCATTACGAACTGTTTTTTTTCTTTTTGGCATCTTTTTCTTTTTCTTTTTCTTCTTTAATTTTCTGCCTCTGTAACTTTCTTTCCTGAATAGCATCTATCTTTTTTTTGTTTCTCTTCTTCTTTAGAAATTTCAAATTGTCTCCATTCTTTAGAAGAAATTGCGCCAATTATGTTCATGACTCTAGGACTTCTTTATTGGTGATGGCATAATAAGATGTTTTCGTATAAAAGATGATACTTTTGGAGACTTAACTTGTTCAATAGAATCTGAATTTTGTCATCACGTTGTTCATTTCCTTGGATCAGAGAATTTTCGTTTTTAAGGTATTAATATTAAACTGTCATTAACTTCGAATGATCCTACATTAATGACGTCGTCCATCAAATTGTTATTATGTTGAGATCGCCAATTTCATAGTAAGAAAATGATGTACTTAAATTAATATGTCAATACGTTTAGTTTTTCAAGCCAGCAAATAATGTTATGAAAAAATCACACGCCATTGTATGGCAGAATGTTAGCCACATGTATTTTAATATTCCATCATAATTGTTATTACTACATTCTTGGTGATGAAATAAATGAATGATTGATTAATTGATTGATAATAATGATGAATACTGCAAGTTACACAGTGGCATATGCTTGTAGTTGTTTAAAAAATGCCGAATTTCCAAACGCGTATCTTTAAAGACTAAGGAGGAAGAAAATGCACAAAAAAGTATGAAATAAACCTTCTTTTCTAGTTAATTCCCCTTTTAAATTCGGCTAAAATTTTAACTATTTCTCTACTCAATCTTCTTAATTTTGAAGTCGGTACCAGCAAATTTGAACGTGAGTTCCATTTTAAATATATGACGCTGGTGGAACACCGCGGTTGGATGCGGAAGGCAGAGGACCAGGTATGGTGGCGCGAAATGGGAAAGGATTATGTCCAGCAGTGGACGACTGCGGGCTGACGATGATGATGATGATGATGAGGTGGAACACTTTGTAATTTGTATTGTTTTTAAAAAGCGTGATGTCAGCATTGCTGACGTCACTTTCACTATCTATATGACGATTACTCATCTTGGTATAATAGAAAAAGGGACTCACCAGGTAAAACTCAATAGTAAATCTAAATATTCTTTTATTCAGCGTAACAGCAGTATTTTGAGGTCCGTACTGCTCAACAGCTCAAGTGTAGTCTAGAGTTTTTACAGGTTTACAAAAATAATGACAATGACATTTTAAAGACACAAATATTGTGAATGTTAATTTTAACATTAAACATCATAATTTGTATTTATAAATCAATAATATATATTATTGATTATAATAGCAAACCTAAGGCCCAGCTAGCTACTCACAATATGTAACAGTCATAACTGTCACAATGTGTAATTGCAGAATTCCACATTATTGTCAAGGTGATAAGGTCGTTTTTTAAATCATTCTTAATAGTCGTTATTACATTGTGATTTCGAGTGGCAAAAAGTGTGCCAATAATCCGTCCAGCCCCAATACAATTCGCAACGCGCCATAAGGAACTTCGTTCCAATAAATTAATACAATTGTATGTATAATATTCATATGAACTACAGGTTACTAATAATCATACCATGTTTACGTTGTTCCTTAATGAGAAACTCTTTCCAGTGATGTCTAAACGTGCCTAATAAGATTTATTTCATACTTTTTTGTGTTACGTTAATATGTATAAAAAAGCAGTTGCAAGCTGTTGTATACTATAATATCACACCCCTTATTGATAGCGCTCTCCACTTGGTACAGTTCAGACTGCGCACCTGAGACTACGTTCCAATCCGCTTATGAACCTGTACGGTTTGGACTGCTGATATAAACGTCGTTTTAGTAACGATCAAAATGTGTCCATGTTTTGGACTAAGGACGGATCTGACATAATTAGGCAAATTACTTCATTCAAATGCAAAGACTGTTTCAATTATTATTAGGCTATTACAAATACTAATGTCCTTTCATAAATTAAAAAAAAGAAAAAAGTTGGGTGTCTAACTTTTAATAACAGCAGCGAAGGTAGTGAATGTAAGAATATGTACAAGCGATAGCGTGATCTAGACTCGACCTAACGCCATCTAGTTTTCTACAAATTAAACTTTATCTAGTACGTGTGTCGTAATATGTGTCTAATTAAAAAAGCGCCAAGCTGCCATTAGGAATTGTATATATAAGATGATAATGATGAATACTGCAAGTTACACAGTGGCATATGCTTGCAGTTCTTTAAACAATGCCGAAATCCCCAAACATGTAGTCAGGAGTTCTGTTCAGTACTTTTGGATCCAGGGTATTTATATTATGCCATGCCAGGCAGGGCATGGCATAATATGCTTGGACTACTTCAGAAAAAGTCGAAATCACCATATGTTTCCGTATAAATTTCGAGGAGTTTCCTCGATTCCTCATGGATCCCATCATCAGGTCACCACTTTGATGTCAAAAGGACCAATTTGGGATTAAACCCTATACATCTAAAAGAGAATTTTGAAAATCGGTCCTCAGACGGCGGAGTAACAGTTGAACATACATGAAAAATAAAATTATATACCGCCTCCTTTTTGAAAGTCGATTAAAAATATGTGCCCGTATTAGTTAAACAGTTAAGCACTAAACATACATTCATTAAATGACTAGCCTTTCCCGCGGCTCCGCCCGCGTAAATATAGTATCGGGTATCCCATGGGAATACTATACTTTAAATAAAAATTCGGCATAAAAAGTAGCCTATTCAGACTTCAGAGCATAAACTACTACCATATTAAATTTCATACTATATAAAACAAAGTTGCTATTTCTGTCTGTCCCTATGTATCCTTAGTCTTAAAACTACGCAACTGATTTTGATGCGGGTTTTTTAAATAGCTAGAGTGAATCAAGAGGAAGGTTTATATGTATATAACATTACAACTACAATTAAGAAACACTGATAATTTTAGAGGTTTCTAATGTCGTAAAAATGGTCAAGCTAGATGTGGTAGATAGTGGTCACCCACTACCCTACACTACACCCACTAGTGGTATCTAAGCTGCAGTTTACACCGAGACGCGAAGGTCCAGAGAAGTTTCTAGAATTATACCCCAAGATAGATACAGACGGCTGCGATTTGACATCGACTGTGCCGAACCTTACAAAATAGCAGCGACCACGGCTCTACCTTGACCATTTTTGTACCTATGCATTTCTGGATTTCTATCTGAATTATTTTCTTGTATCGGCCGTGTTAGACCCCTTTTTTTATAACTTAGTTGGGTTATAGTTTTTTTAACTTATTTTTCGAACGAAGTTCCTTTTGGCGCGTTGCGAATTGTATTGGGGCTGGACGGATTATTAGGCACGACACTTTTTGCCACTCGAAATCACAATGTAATAACGACTATTAAGAATGATTTAAAAAACGACCTTATCACCTTGACAATAATGTAGAATTTTGCAATTACACATTGTGACTGTTATGACTGTTACATATTGTGACTAGCTAGCCGGGCCTTAGGTACGCGAGCGGCGGTGGGACGTAAGAGCGCTTGATGTTATTACTCAGTACGGAGCCGGACTTCGCAGCGGCAACACTGCAGGCAGCAAGCAACCCGCCCCCTCACCCCTGTCCCTAACGAAGGCGCGGCCAACTAGTTCCGCGCGCACTATATATACTTAGTTCAACTATTTGTTTTGTATAATATAATATATTATATCTATACAGATAAACAAAATTGAAGTGTCTGTTTGTAATTTCAAATTAACAGCTTATTAGCTTATTGCATTTAAAAGTATGATCGGTACTTACAATAAAATATAAATTGTTAACACTGTGTATATATATATATATATATATTCCTCCTTTCGGCCATTGTTGATCAAGCTGAAATCCGCATTAATTGTTGATCTACCTTTACCCGCCTATTACTTAGGCAGTTTTAAGCTTATCGTGCTAATTCTGCTATATATGAATTCTCCACCTTACGACGCTATGCTTAAATGCGACGTAAAGATTCTAGCTCGTCAACAACTCTCACTTTTTTACACTGAGGATACTTTCGTTAATCAATATAAACTTTTCTTGATCAACATTTGCCGCGGGTACTTGCTTTTTAAAAACGCGGCAGCATAGCGCCAACGTTGCAAAAACGAAACGAAAGTATTATGTTAAAGTGAGATAGAAAGTGCGCACGTGTGCCCGCGTGCGAGTCCCAAGTAAGTTGGCCTAGCTCAGTCGGAGTTTGTGTCCCGTGCAGACAATGTGTCAGTTGGACCACGTGTTTTTTAAGGAAAATATAACGATTTTTGTTTAGGAGATGGACGAAATGGGTAAGTAAAGACATAATGTACTTTTGTGGTAATTTATAAATTGCATATTTGACAAATAGAACCAATAACAAATACCTACACGTTTCCGCGCCAGGAGCCAAAACTATTGTGGGTAGGTAGGTATCTTCTTTTTGCATGTAGGTGGGGTGGTGGGGGTTACTGGGGTGGTGAAAATCTTCAAAAATCACTCGCCGCGAGTTGAATTCGCAGCGATTTGTATTGACTAGCGCGTACTGCGCACGAGTCGAAATACTAGAGGCCCCTTGTTGCGTCCAGTTTACGCGCGAATTTCACAGCAAGGGCAGACATCAAGGGAAATGGAGCGGCGACATTTTGATGAATGTTTATAGACGAAGTAGAAAAAGGACCGGTGATATGGGATTTGGAACCCGCGCGAGAGAAGCGCTGCATATTCGCCCTATACGAACAAGCTCTAAGGCTGAGCAAGCACTAAATTATTTTGTCACGGTCACTGTGTCACTCCTTATGGCCGCGTTCATACCTTTCCTATAAAGGTGACAAAGTCACTAAGTGCACGCACACACGCGCACCTGCCAAAGTAAATGTATGAACGCGGCGACACAGAATAACAAAGTTCCTGTGACAAAATCAGTGTGCGTCCGCTCTAAGTTAGACTAAAGAGCCCTCAAACCATTTTTAGGTACTTGTTCAAACACCACTTTGAAAAACAAAAAACTACCAATACTATACTCCGGTTCATCTGACATATCTTCGCCACTGTCAACCGAGGAGGAAATAAGAATAAGTAAAATAGATATACTAAGTGATGATGCAATAGTTAGAGATTTCGAATCTGATACACATTCTTCAAGCTTATATGTCGATATGCAGGTATGTAATTAAGTATACTTAATTAGTAATTATTGAATGTACCTACGAAGTATCCTACCCCCCTTTGAATTATGGCAACTTTCTACTTCCAACCTATAGTGAGAATCGAAACGTTTAACTCTAGCTAGCTATCTACGGTTAACGTGTGTGTCTGTTATCTGTATGTGACAAGGTAGCTCCAAATCGGGTGAACCGATTTAGATGCAGTTTTCTGTTAAATGAGATCTGGCTGAATCATGATGGTTCTTATCTATCAATTAATGATCCCGATCCAAAAGTACGAAAATGGAGACGGCAAGAAATTACTGATGATCTTCATAATAGAGGAAATTTCTTACATAATTCTACAGTAATTTTTGAAAAAGAAGGTGACCTAATACCAAAGAAGGGAAAGTATCCTTTATCTAGCCCTTCTACTTTCACCACGTTTAAAAATTGTCTAGGAACGTTCAAACGGAAATATTTTTATAAACATTTGAAAACTTGCAGCTCAAAACTCTTAAACATTGAAAAATTACCTGATTCCTACAAAAACGAGTACTAGCAAATCATAGCATCAGTAAAATTCCCCATTTGTCAGCAGCATCTCAGGAAGTTAAAGATCATATTTTGCCACGTTTGCGGAATTATGAGATTTCCACGTTAGTTAAAACGGATTCATTAATTATGGCATATGGCTCACGATTAATGAAAAAGAAGAAAGAAGCACGTAGTAGAAAAGCCATATGTTGTAAGCTACGTGACCTAGGCAACTTATTATTACATTTAAAAACTGAAGATCCTTCTATACAAGAACTTAGTCACATATTCAAACCACAACATTACACGACGTTTATGAATAGTGTTAAAAAGATGTGCGGCTTCAATGAGGAGACTGGGTTCGTTGAAATCATAAGCATAGCATCTAGGCTGAGACCCAGTGTACTAGGCTGCATTAAAGTGTTATACACTGAAATGATAATGGGACATGGAAATCAAGCTTATAAAGAGACTTTAAAAATACAACTGGATGAATTTAAATTATTAATCCAAGTAAATTGGGATTGGAAAATTTCTTCTAATGCCGAAAAAACTCGTAAACGCAACTTAATGACAAAAGAAACGGTGATGCCTCTTGATGAAGATATACAAACAATAACAGAAAATATCCAGAAACTTGAAAAAAGCTATTCGAAACAGCTAAAAAATGATGTCACTGTTTTGAATTATGAAATTTGTGTGAAGTCACAATTGCACATATAATAGTGATGGATAAGAAAAGGGCTGGAGATGTAGCTGAAGCTAAACTTTGTTTTTATTTAAACAGGAAAGATGAAGAAACACTCTCCAAAGTTCTTGAACTGCTATCATAGGAGCAAAAGGAAGCAATTGATCAGTTAGATGTCGTTATGATCCCTGGAAAGAGGACTCGTTCAGTTCCTGTACTGCTAACAAAACAGATGCGAAGAAATATAGATCTTATTGTTGCCAATCGGAAATTGGTTAGAGTTGCCGATAATAATCCTTTATTTTTTGCTAGGCCACTAAAATCTCGTCGATTTGATGGTGGAAAATGCGTAACAAAATAAAAAGTATGTGTAAGTTAAAAATCCTAAAATGCTTACATCTACCGGTGTAAGGCACCACGTAGCAACGATGTCTCAGTTGCATGCAAAGAAAAATGATCAATATACTGAATATTTGGCGGGATTTTTGGGCCATGATCTAGCAGTTCACACAAGTAACTACAGATTACTATTACAAGTGATCCAAAAGGCAAGGTAAGAAAATGACCAAGCTGGTCAAGAGATGCAAGAAAAACATTATTTGTAAGATACAGATGACACTGTAAAAAATACGAAAATTGGAATTGAAGAACGACATTCTAGCGAAAATCTAGTAGAAGACAAACTGTGTGAACTGAGACAGAAAAAAATCTCCGATACAGCACAAAACTTTTCTAAATTTCATGATCGAAATGGAGTATCTCAGGCAAATGGAATAGTGAGAAATGTTAAGGGGCAGTTTCAAGGCGTTCCACACAAAAGTAAGATACATAATCAAAAACTGGAAACATATTCTGAGTAAATTCCTTTGCATAATGCTGAAAGTAATGATGACGAAGAGAACCAAATTATAGCAATCGAAAATTTGAATTCAAAGTCGGGTGATTCATCAAGTGAAAGTAGTGATGAAAAGCATGTAAACCCAAAGATTGATGGACTCAAAAATTATAAAGTAACCAGAAAACGCAAAGCACATAATCTTTCAGATGAATCGCCCTCTAGTTCGGATGAATTACCATACTTAGTAGTAGAAACGAATAGGCGAAAGAAAACTCATACTCGATGGACAAATGAAGAGTTAAAGACAGTAAGAACTTATTATAAGGACATTATTAAAAATAAAACGAACCCTGGATAAGCAAAATGCCTTGAGGTATTAAAAAAAGCCCCTGTGCTATCTAGAAGGACCTGGATGCAGATAAATACGCAAGTCAATAACATTTATAAGAAAAAAATATAATTAATCCTATAGTTCTAAGCAAGTCATAAGCAACGTCTACATCTAAATCTGACAAATACCTAATCAAAGCTAACCCTTGAAGTACCTACACTTTAACCTAGTTAAAGTTTAGGTTAGGATTATTTGTATCGGCGTTTTTTTTTAATTTACTTTTTATTGTTTTAAACACTTACGGATTGTGTCGCGGTGCACTTTTCTTTATCCCGACGTTTCGGCTACTTTCCAGCAGCCGTGGTCACGGGAGGACTACTTACTTTTTTGTCTTACTTACTTTTTTGACTTACTTTTTATGTCGCGTATCACGCCTCGAGTGCGGAAAGGCTTTACCTACCTCCATCAAAATAACTTAGTTATAAAATAACATAGCCACTTCTAAACAATTTATTAAAGATATTAATTTTGTGATGTTTCGTCATTTCTAATACCTAATAAGTATGTTATTGAAAAGGACAAGTTAGTTACCTACTAACTAACCTAAAACAAAAACCAAAGTTTTCGTAGGAAGTTACTATTTACTAATCTGTGATTTTTATTTTAAATTAAAAATAGTGCGTACTTCAAATTAGAAAGTTTAATTTAAGCGAAACTATTATTTTAGTTTTAGGTACCTATGTTAAAAATAGTGCAAAATGAAAGCTTTAGTATCTCCAGAAACGGTTTGCTCGTTGATCACCGTTTTTGGAATAAACCAATAAAATAACTGAGCAAAATCCGTTCTCGCTCATTTTTTTCACATCACTCACTGTCTTTGGGTGCGTAAGAAAAAGTTACAACAGTGAGCAAGAACCGATATTGCTCACTTTTTCAAGTAACAAACACCCTCTCTTCGCACGAGAGAGGTGAAAGAGAACCTATTTACAGCAATTATATTCGTTCATTTCGATGGCAGAGCAAGACTTATTGAAATGTTGTATAGTGATAAGTAGCAAAGTCTCAGTCGAGCAATATGGGCTGTGTAATTTAATGTACCTGCCTCCCTTTTTGAAATAAGATTGTGTAAGATTAGACGTTTTCGATTTATGTTAGTTTTTAGAAGATTATTTATGTTTTCTTTTTATGCATATAAAGCACGACAGGGCGAAGTATTTTGATTTTACCAAATGATGTTCAAACATAGTACTAATACGATTCAAATTCTAAAGCTTAGAAATCAAACCCGCAGCATTGGCGTAGACATTGGAATCGTACTTATTTCTATTGGAAAGTTTTAAAAATCAAATAAGTTTGAATGACATTTGGTAAAAATAAAAATTTACGGCTTCACACTCCTCATAAGAGATATGATTATTGATGGCATTTAAATGAATAAATATATTTATGGTTGTAAAAGGTATTTTTATTTTTGATCAACTTTAATATTAACATAATATTATCTATGTGACAACACAATACCTTTTTGTAGTAAGATTAAAGTACCCACCTACAATCAACCTCACATGTAGGTAGTTATAGTATACATACATAGGTCTACCGATCACAGCAGTTTAACTAACAAGATGTTGCGCGATTTACGTAGCGAAGTTGCAACAGCGCACAATAGAATGCAACCAATCGTTGAGAAGGTAGCCACTGATTGGCCCATTTGAATCTGATCAACAGTTGATGGAGTGGATTTGTATAAAAAATACTGTGTATAGTTCGTATTTTAGCCACCAGAGAGCCAGAAATTGTTGATCTGATCGGAGCCACATTTGTATACCGAATCCTACATTAGATCAACAAAAGCTGTTCTGATCAACAATTGCCTAAATAGGCTTCAATTCTTCATTATCAACTATATATTTATATTATAATATATATATTATAACTACGTTCCATCCGGGTGTCCCTTGGCACATCTCAAGTTTTTTTATTTCGTATTTCATTCACAATCGAACATGATTTTAATCGAACATGATAATAAATATTACTTCAAGAAGGTAATATAATATATTTGAATATATAAATTATATATTTATAGTCTTATATTACGTAATGTTCGAAAATTTGACAACTGGGTTTGTACGACCGCATTTTCAACGCGTATTTTGACATATTTGTGCAAGCCCGCCACAAATATGTAATAAGTATATATTATAAACATATTTGTCGTGTGCTTGCCAAGACCTTTCTTTTGATACCAAACACGTGATGATTATCTCGGTTTAATTATTATTTCTATATTTAGCTTTTATTATTTTTTTATTTCTTAGTTGTGTGTTTGTGACTTCTACTGTTTGTTTCCGATCTTTGAGATAACTAGGAAGTATAAAGTGATATTATTCTAAAACCTGCCAAGTGCGAGTCGTACTCGCGCACGAAGGGTTCCGTTCAAAACGGCAAAAAGCACGTTTGTTGAATAGAAGTCCCTCATCATACTATTTATTTTATTCTGTTTATAGTATTTGTTGTTATAGCGGCAACAAAAAAGAGGTACAGCCTGGTGACAAGCGGATGGATGGACAGACAGACAGACAGCGAAGTCTCAGTAATAGGGTCTCATTTTAACCCTTTGGGTACGGAACCATAAAAACTAATTCAGACATAATAAATAAATAGGTGGATAATGCTGAAGACAGAACGAGAAAGCAACAAGAACATAATAATTGTATTTAATATTCTTTGAAATGCAGTCAAGAATTAGAAAATTAACATTAGCGCTTATCTCGATAGCGATTGTATCACGTTTGACTACGTTGATAATAATTAATTGCTTTTATTTATATCCTCTTTATGCGTACGTCAATTACAGTTTCAACAGTTACAGTATTGAACAAGTATATAGTCGCCGACAGATCGGACATAGATATATACATAAGGGCAGACTATTGCATACATTTAACCTAAAAAATTTCTTCTTACGAGAAAAAAATTACGTTATCTGTTGAGAATCGATCGAACTACGATCTAAGCGATTAAACTTTATAGTTTTATGGCTTGTAATGGTTTCCATATACTGTGACAACATGCATACTATTTAGTTAATATTATATGTAGCAATTTCCGCGACAAAATACCCAAAACCTGGAAACAAATGTGTGAGTGCACGCACAAGCATGCGAAAAGCACCTCCCTCCTCCCACTCTGCTTATGCGTACACTCAGAAACAAGATCGTTCAAATACCACCACCACACAAGCAACAATGTCAGCAAGATCGTGCAAGGTCCCACACCACCATACAGGTTGCAAAACTCGACAATGTTGACAATGCTTATGCACTCACACATTTGCTTGCAGGTTGTGGGTATTTTTTCGCGGGATATTGCTAGATGTAATATTAATTAAATTGTATGCTATGGATTTCCGCAAAGTAACGCCTGGTTCTATTAACTGTGACAACATGCTTTAATTTTGAAATGATTATGATACTACCTTATGTAGCTACTTTAATTACAATTGATATTATTCTACAATCTACTTTTACTTATAATATTATATCTCGTCCATCGCTTTTAGTCGTGTCGCAGACTTTTACAGCCCAACACTAACCTCTATATTATCAAAATATGTAAGACAACGAACGGGGACTCGGGAAATACCCCATCTCTAATCTATAAGTCTGTGAATTTACTGTTAAAGTATTATAATCGTAGTGTGGTTCACCGGATAAGACGGCGACCGTACGTCTGTATTGACAACGTGGCTCAAATGGAACTGTAAATATAACTTTAAAGTGATTTGGTTGCACGCCTAGTTGTGTCATACGAACAGGCATATTTACATTCCGTTCAGTCACAATAATAAATTACAATCAGATCGTGATAATATTATTACCAAAACCGATATCTAGTTGTCCACTAACATAAATCATAATGCAGCTAACGATATACGCTAGATAAATGATGGGGACTAGGAATTAACCTTGAGGGAGCCCGAATGTATTACACGCTACACGACAAACACTCTCGCATTTCATACCATAATATGTCCCACATATGCACGTCTTAAACTAGATCCCACGATATACTTATTACCTATGACAAATTTATATCAACTTTTCTCGAAACACTTGTGAATTTACAAGAATTAGGCGTGCGACTGTACAGTCAGAGTATTTATTTGCTGGAATTTCATATTTAGCTGGAAGCTTTATCTTTCGTTGTCATCAATAAAATGACAAAAGAAATGTAGGAATTGCTTCATTGTGATAACGTGATCCACAAATATTAAGATTTCTGATTAGCGGCGATAATACCAGGCTTGCCCAGCGCCATCTTTCGCGAATTTGGGATTCTCGAAAAGGCGATGTGAGGCGAGACACGTAGACCACCAAATCAATAATATATTAGAATCGATAATCAGTACAACTTTACAACCGATTGTACTATCAGCTGATAACGGCGTAGGTATATTATAGCACACTTGCACGAGGAAGTACACGCGATACCGAGCTGAACCGTCAGAGTGGTGGTTACTAAGCATTGCAAATGGAACTGTTCCTGGCTCCCGAGTCCCAATGTTTCGGCTACTTTACGTCTTTACAGTTTATAGGAACTGTGGGCGCGGGAGGAGTATGAAAAATAAACCGCGATAAAATCCGTATAAGTAGTTTTATTTTGCAGAAACATAGGAAATCAATTTGTACAAAATAAAATAATGGTTCGTTATTTTAATTGAAGGAAAGCTGAAAAAATGAACGACTAACCAAAATTAATAGTGAAATAATTTTATTCGTTCTCTGCGGGATAATGAAGACAATAGGCTAGATGAAATTTTTTTTATAGCTTAAATGAATAGTTCTCTTAAGTATGAGTAACTTCTAAGAACAAACAGTATATCAAAAGTCAATATCTTCAAAGGTGCAGCGATTTGTATACAAAATGTCGCAAGTGTCGTGAAAACGCTCCATACTAAAGTCGTACCTAGCTGTGACGTCACGCCTAGGTTAAAGTGTATGAAGTATACGGCCGCGGGAACATTTTTGTAAATATCTCCGATATCTGTGCGTTTAAGTTCATACTTACTATAATTAATGTTTTTCTATATGATGTAAGTAAACTAATGATGTAGGTTTTGTTTACTAATTTAGCATTTTTTTTTTTTTTATGGTACTTTTTAGATGTATCTAATTACTATAAACTACACATAAAATATATTTTTTTACATTTACCAAGTAGTAATGCTAATATATTAATGAAACTAAATAGTTTAGATGTAATCATCATCCCTATTCTAATAATAAATAATGCAAATGAATTGATAGCGAGTGAGATAATGGACTGTACCTATGAATGGATCTACTGTACAGTATACAGTATTATTACTTATTACTACTAAATACAAGATGTTATGCAGCGTCCAGCGGGGTACAGCGCTGTATTGCGAAGGGGTTCACAAAACGAAAGATTTAAAAACAAAATGTTATTGTATAAAAACAGATATCAAAAAATACAATTTGAAAAATAGTAGAAAATAACTTCCAAAATCCAGCCAGTCGCCAACATGAATAGTGTCTAAAGTTAACTGTAGCGGGCTGCGACCTCTTGATATGTAAGTCCTTCTTACGCTTGAGTGGTGATGATAATAATACAGCAACAATTCTTATATTCTCCTTTATTGGTGCTTATGGTTAGATACGTACCTATTACAAATGATATAAGTATGCCTAACACAAATACTTCAACCGTCTCTACACTGAGAATAGCCTTTTACACAACTAAAATAACTAAATAGGCTTTACTTCATAACATCTGTCAATATGACATTGACAATTACATCTCATAAACTTACTGTTGACATATGCAACATTAACATCTTAGTAAAGTATTTTTGTAGACAAAATATCTGCAGAAGCATCGAATAAACTAAAATCTAGACCACCTTCACGATATTTGACGCATTCCTGAAACGAGTTGTGCAGTCAGCTGGTCGCAAGTGCTAACGCGGCGGGCACGGTCGATCATTCCTATCGGTTTAACACGTTTAGCCTATCAGCTATCTGCGATCTAGCCTTATATGTGCAATTTGCATTTGATTACCTCGGGGCTTACTATATGTAGTATTATTGAAGTGGTGGGACCTGGAATGCTATCACAATACACACCTAAGAGCCACCGCGCACTCGCAAATTTTAATCGACCCACAGTTTAGTCACAATCGTATCCATAGTTTGGTCGGTCGATTATTAATCATCAAACTCCATACTAATTACTGACTACCAGAGCGATCAAATTATAGGCCGATTAAAAATCACGAGTGCGCGGTCGCTCTAACAGTTGGGTTTTACTACCAAGTCCCAACACTCGACTCGAATAACCCATCGACCGAAGTAATCATTATGTGCCACTCGAAATTCATACACTTTATTTATATCATGGACAATTTACAATTTCTCTCCACCAGCTATTGTGTCATCTAGAGAATACATCCTACTGAAAGTATGTCCAGATGCTTCTATGTCCAAATTTCACCGGACCACAGATCACAAATCCCCCCACCAACCCATGGCCCTATCGACTGATCGTGGTTATACGGGCCGAAACACGAATGCGCACCCGACTGTACTGGGTCCTTCCCTTCAGGTGCGCAATTGTCGATTCCCTACAAGTGATTTGATCTCCTTCTATTTGTCACCGAAGAGACAAGTAAATATATGTTACATAATATTCTCCCCATCCACCATTACCTACCTTAATCAAAAAGACCATTATGAAAATGGTTTTTCAGGCCCCGCAACCCACAAACGAATAGGTCCTAGATACAGGTAGATCGATATATATGGCGAGTGGCGACGGTAGCCGGTCGCCAGGGCAACGCCGCACAATACCCACGCAGGTGAACGGTGAAAAGGCCTTATCACAGAAGTGAACTGTGAAGCAGTCAATACGCTCAATGTGGCGTGTCGAATGCGTGTGATAAGACTTCATACTGGTGCCTTACAGCTCTTTGACTAATATCAGTTTCATTATTCCTTATTTACCAGGTAGAAGTTTGTCCATTATACTCATATTGTGCCTCCTGTTACATCTACCTGGTAAAAACGATGTCTAAAGTATTTGCGAGAAAAGTAGGTTTGTAGTCTATGAAATAGTACTTATATGAAAACGTTTGCGATCCCTATGAAAAATAGGCTAGTTAATTTTTGGTGGTCTTTATGTTATTTTTTTTAATTAAAGATGTCAAAAATTGGTCTTTGGTTTATCATAAAATATAGATAGACATTTATATTTTTACCCACGCAATATATATAATTCAGAAGGTTTTACATAAATTCATTAAAAGTACTTGAATACCGAGGTCAAACTCTTCAGATACTTCACTAATACCGAAGACTTCTGACAAAATTATATTATTACCTACTACTTAACCTATTTCAAAAATAATGTTGTCATTGTTGCATAGCCAATGACTTTAAAATAGCGTTTTCCTACGTACTCATTCAATAGCTAGAGTTAGACATATTTACTTAACTATTAACTAGTAAGCAAAGTGAAGGCTGAAACTAAAAAGTCGACATTAACAAACCTTGTAAAACATCAACTCGTCGCGGGTAGAACTAAAAATGTTTTTAGAAAGCTCTATAGGTCATAACTCATAACCCAGTTCAATAAGCACGCCCGTCCAGAGCAGACGTGTTGGCAACCAGCCAGGACCATAATCGGGGCAGACCGAAAACAAAAGGCTGAAAGAGACTTATTCTACATTTTTTATGGAAAATCCAAAAGTCCAAAAAAAAGGATAAAATGCAAACCAACGTTAAGAAGGTTCGAATCTTTTACGTTACCAACGTTATTCGGATAAGAATAAAGCATGGAATATAATAGTTCATTCACAATAAGAAAATATGTCACTGTCATAATAAGCGAGGAAGTTATAATTTGAACTGGTCGCAGGCGGCAGGACGCACTGGCAATGACAGTACCTACCTAGTACCAAGTAGTATTTTTGATAAAGCGTCTTTCCATAATAAAACTATGTTTGATTACATAAGAGCTTGACTCTTTAGTAAATTGGTGGGAAGACAATTAAAAATAATGGCGAGAAAATTGTTTTAGCTGAAGTGCCAATGAGAGTTGAATAAGTGATTCGAGCGAAAACATTCGCCAATGTCAAGTCACTTCACTGAACGAGCTGTCTGCGGGGACCCTTATACTGTTATTGATAGAAAGTAAACCTTAGAACAAAGGACAAAGAGTAGAAAATGTAATAACAAAAGCGTTAGACAATAAAGTAAATGCTCTTTAACTCCACTTCAGTGAAATCATTGATAGAGACGAGCGAAATTATTTCAAAAGAATGAGAAACGATTGCGGTCTTAATTATTTTTTAATTGGAAAGAATATTTACAATGAAAGTGTGTATTATGTGTTTACATTTTATAACCGATACTGTCGGCTGTTGCAGCATAATGTTTTCACTAATTCTTTTATTCAAAATGCACTCAAATTGTTATTAAAACTCTAATACAGTTTGAACTAATGAATATGACATACAAACACTAGTATTTGCAATTAAATAATATGTAACAAAGAAATGTTATTATTCTGTTATCCGTTGTAATTTGATGATCAAGATAAAATGTGCATAATACAGTGTACTGAGCTGTGTTTCAGTGGCGTGGGCTTCCTATAACTCCATTCCTATCGGCTTCACTTATCACTTACCTTTTGAAGACCCTCATCGAAATCCCTACCTATTATACAGGCTAGGGTAAGGGCATTTTCACATTAACCAATTGATGTAAGCCATTTTGACATAATATGTACGCATGATTCACTGGCTTTAAACGCGAAGAAACTACAATATAGATTTTGCTTTCCTTCTTTTTTTATCGTCTTTATGAATATGTCTGAATGTCCTTTAACATGCCTTGCTGTTTCTAATATGCTTCTTTTTCCTCCTATCTGTATATTATTATGTAGTGTGTATGGTAAACAGTAGTGCCCTCTATCGGCGGATGTCGCGTGTCGCCCCACAGACAGCGACTGGCGACACTCGATACCTAATACCGATAGGTAAATACGTGCTGACTGCTGTACATAAGAATGTATACTCTGTTCAGACCCAATTTAATCTAAACGTAAATAAAAAGATGAGAGAAGAAGAAGAAAATTCGACCAAATTATTGAACCACTGTATTACTTTATTGCATAGTAAATAAGTGACTTTGCAATCTGAATCTAGTCTTGGCAACTAAAAATAAAAATACATTCTTGATCGTAAAATGAAAGAAATGCGATCTCACATGAAGCCACAAAACATCAGATTAGTGATAACGCAAGGTGAATATTATATTGTCCTTTGGTGAAGCGATAGCAGGTAATCTCGTACGTCACAGTTCACGGACAATACACAACAAGGATATCGGTGACATCGCTAGAGGGCGTGGCGGAAATGCACATTGCACAACACTAGCTGCTAGCCGGATGAGAGATGCTCTGTCGAACTGTGCAGTGTGTACATCGGACAGGGGGCTCGGGGACGGGGAGTACTGAGTGCAAGTACTGTCAAGTGTCAACAGCACTCGCTACTCACTGCTCTATAGGTGCACGATGATGTAGATTGTAGAGTGTGGACGGAGACGACCACACGTATTGAAACAACATTTTTCATAGAAATGTAATCATCATTTCGTAATAATAAATTATGTAAGTAATCATTAAATACATACGTTTTAAAATAAATACTTAATGCAAAATTGAAAATTTAAATTTAAAATTGAAAATAAAAATTATTAAGCATATTCATTTTTCAGTTCTTCTCTTAAACCACTACGAGATGCGAAGACCCTTCGCAATAAAATGCTTTACATTCGCATAAAGCAAGTGGTACCGGGTACCGACTACCGAGCACCATTCATTAGGACTCAGAAGCTGCACGCTACAGCCTACATGTAACATGACTATTGACTACATAACATGAGTCAGCTGGTAAGCCCCAACACTAGTTGTGACGTCATCAGACGTCTGGAGCCCTCCCGAGTCCCCCCACCCCTGATGAAATTAAATTCACGTGATTTATTATTGTTCTTTATATTTTCTAAACCTTATTTGAATAATATTAGTTTCAACACACTTTCCTCCACATCAACTTTAGCTGTGTCAAATTTCATAAACCTCCGTTTGAACAGTTCTCGTAAAACTGTACTGAAAGTTTTGGTTATTATTATAAAAGCGCTTTTGTGTTACATTCATAGTGATTTAAGAAACATAGCATAAATTCCAAACTTTTCTCATCGGCCCTGTGGCGCAACGGATAACGCGTCTGACTACGGATCAGAAGATTCCAGGTTCGAATCCTGGCAGGGTCGCATCGAATTTTTTTCACTTTTTATAATTTTGAATCCTTACTGTTACTGTGTACTCTGTTTAACGTACCTAATTTAAAATTACGGCCATATAACTTTATTCCCTATTTCAAGTTAAGCTTCCCAACAAACATTTTGGACTTGGTTGACCCCTTTGCAAGCAATTTATTACGTGTAGCGAATTTGGTCGCCATTTAGGTACCATGGGGATATTAAAGCCGTTTTAATCTTAATCCTCGTGATATTAACCTCGTCATTTGTCGTTATAGAATTAGACATGGCAGGTTCGTATGTTCACAATAATTGAGGAGAACACGTCATGTAAAATATTTAGTTTAATTTATTAATTATAACTAAGAAATATTGAGGTATCACTACTTGATAAACTTAAAAAATATAAGATTTTATGTGTACTTTAGTAATCAGATACATCTGATTTTATTTTACTTAAAATTATTATTTTACTTACAATTTACATCATTAGTATGGACTTTTACAAATTTCGGAGATATTAACAAATATTATGTTCCTGCGGCCTTATACATATTTTATACACTTTTACGTGACGTCACAGTTTGGTACGACTTTTGTATAGAGCGTTTTCACGAGAATTCTGAATTTTATTTATAAGCAAATCACTTTTACCTATAAAAATATTGATTTTAAGTATGCTGTTTCTTCTGAGAAGTTACACATATAATACTCTCATAAGAGTACCTACTACTCATTTATGCAATAAATTTCCGTCGTCTAGCCCATTATTATAAATTGTCGTAAGTCGTTGTGGCTGGTGCAAGATATTATTATAAGTTTTGCTGGTACAAGTCTCTCACTCGTCACTTAGTTTCTCACTTTATATTATTGTGATACTATTTCACTACTTAGCAGATTTAAAACCCGGCGAACGCAAATAAAATTCCTACTCACTATAGAATCTACATTGTAGGTACATTGTACAATCTACGAGCAAGAAAGTAAATTAAAAACCTGATTCCTATTGATGGATTCTCAGAACAATACTAAAATGTGTTTACCTGACTCATGAGCCGGGTCGGCCGAGGCGACACGACGGTTAAGTTAGATGATAGATCATGGTTAGAGCAGTACCTACTCCATAGTTCATTCTGATTCCTTTTTACCGTCGATTCTTATATTTTATAAGAAAAATAGATAATATGTAATATGTATGGGTGGGTAACTAATTATCAATTGTATTCTACTGATAATTAGTTATACTAATAATATAAAGAAGAAAGATTTGTTTGTTTTGGCACACCGATTGGTTCCTGCGCAATTTTCTTTTGCGCGTACGAAGTCGAGGGCAACATCTTGTTTATTAATAAAAGACCCATGTCATTTTGTACTGACATTTAATATAAATAAAGCAGAATAACTATGTACCTACTTAGTTTGGACGTCCAGCACAAACCTAGGTCGATTCTGATAATGAAATCTTATAGTTTTGATGCAGTCTCGAACTCTCGATATTATGTTAAAACAGCAAAATGGTATTCTTATAAACGTCAAACCAAACTCCAAAAATCTGTTTGTGATATCAAGATATCAAGACCATTCATTTATAATTCATTGAAAGTGTAAGTTTTACGAGAATTAGGATGTCTGGTGTAGGTCCACATTTTAACCCTAATATTCTCGTATACGGCTTGCTTTAACTCCACATTTACCTATTGGTAAAGTTTTATGACGTGCCGCAGTCTGTAAAATACAACTCAAATCTGACGTTATTTGCTTCTGAGACCCTACAAAAAATCATAACAAACGCCGCGCCGCGCCGCGCCGTCTGTCTGTGGTCTACGGAATGCTCCTTATGCTCCTTATACGAGAACGTACTCCTGCGACTGGGACACGAATATAAACCGAACAAACTGACCGTGAAACCAAACAATCAAACGGTCTAACGCGTCTGTGAAATCGACAAGCCATGTATTACGCTTTGTAAACAGTTTGAACTACAGACGTATAATATTAGGTACGATCCACTATCGCGTGCGCGGACCGCGGTGCGCGTATTAATCGTAGGCCGCGATGGCCCCCTAACAGGCTTTAATTTACAAATATTTTAAAAATACCTTATGCACTTTATTTAATTACAACAAAATGATATTGTGCTTCGTTTACCTTTAACATTATAGTTCTTCTGTTTTACTCGTCTGTCGTAATTTTGTAGGCTTTTACAGCGCATACCTCTATATTGTCAAATGTAAAATACGAGTGTCCCAGTATGGCATTCTAAGTAAGATCGTTTTTAGTCTCGACATGCCCTGTCCTTAGTATTACTTAATGTTTACGTCTATGGTTTGAATTGAACGGCTGTGTATTTTCGTGTACAGCGCCATCTAGTTTAAATATATCATGAACTATTTAATTTGCCTTCCAAGTACTTGTATAAATTACATTTATCGCTTGGGGCGCCCGAGAGGATTTTTTAAGCAAAGTATACAGATATCTAGGTAAGTATGTTAAATAATAATGATAATCATAAGAGATCAGTATGCTAAGCTGTTTATATTTTTTCCATAATGTGGCTTACGTTTTTTAAAAAAATGACCAGGCCGAAAGTTTTATTTAACATGCCTGACATGACTTACTTTGATATTGTAAATAAAAAACTATCCTCTTTCTGTAGGTACTTATGTACGAAGTAATGACAGTACTCTGCATGTAACAACTTACTTGCAGGAGTTGCAGGGCTTTACTACAAACGGCAAAACTGACAGAACTGCGGCCCGCGGGTACTGGGAGCTTCGTTATTGTTGCCGATGATGATGATCACAAGGCATGTTCTAAGCAAGTACCTGTTCATTGTTGAAGAGGTTCAATGAAATTAATCGGGCACCGACTATATAGGTATAACTATTTGCACTCCAAGTTCAACCAGACAAGACAGTTCTGACATTCAGTATCTCGCAGGTACATTAAAAGGCACCTAACCTGCGAACCCATTTAATAAGTTCAAAGTGGGCTTATGGCGCATTTATTAAAGCGGAAGTAGCATTTCCCCGTGATTACCCAGTTATTAATGTGATTTATGACTTATGGCTTACGTTTGCGGGCTTCGAGTCGGCACAGGCGGGGTTGGTTTACCTCACACAATTGCAATATTATGGGCATATGGGCTTCACTGAGTGTTCACTACACACAACACTGTTGTAACTTGTAGGTATCATACATAATCACGTGTTATATTCTATCAATGGATCATCATCGTACGCAGTGCGCGCCGGCCGCGGCGCGTCACAGCTGACTGCTGTGACGGTGGCGGGCTGTGACGACTGACGGGGTGTGACGCATGCGCGTGTCACACGCGGGGGATGCTGCGTAATCTATAGATAAACTGCATACCGCAAATTGATTTCATCCAGGTTCATGGAATAGAATAAAATATATACCTAACTTACTGTAGAGTGTAGGCACTGGCTGCTAAGTGCTAACTTTTGTTTTAGTGGACACACACACACATAAACACTTTACACTTGGGTGAAATCTCAGATTAGTAACTACCTATAGCATATTGTTCTCCTTTCAAGGGTGGAATGGGTAGACAGTAGACCTCACAATGGAATTATTATTACTATGTCCATAGATATTAATACCTCCATGCAGTAGAGTGTAGACCATACACTTTTTTTTTAATTTATTCTATAATTAAAGGCGGTACGACTTATATAATTATTGACAGTGTCAAGTTGCAAAGACGGGAAAATAAAATATTCGTTTATATTTTCAACACCGTATTTCTAAATCGCAAAATCTAAAGTCTAGTCAAAGTCCGAATAAATTGTCAGTGCAGTCAATGAGTCAAAACTCAAGTCAGTTATTTCCATAGCCGGGCACCGTCAGTCAAATAGTTAACTTCGTTAATCGTTAATCCGCTACAAAAAAAGTTAGCTTCGTTAAACGTTAAAGCGTTACTTTACGGAAGAATTAACGCAAGTTAACGTTAATCGTTAATCCGTTAATATGTGTAAAATTGCATCTTTATATCGTTGCGTTAGTGAACTTATAAAACCTGGCTGGTTGGGTTTAGGTTCTAATTCATTCATCAATTATCAACATGCAAATGACAGTAATTTATAATAACAACAAACAAACAAACAAAACACTCGTCACTCTAAGCACCGGCGCTAAGTAATGAAATAATCAAACGAAACAAATCTCTTCGCAGTTTTCTTTCTCACTCGCACGCGCCGGCAAAATATATGTAGTTTTGTTTTTGTTTCACTCGCTGCCACGCGCCGCCCGGCACTTGTCGGTGCCGAACGGTAACTATTAGGCATTGGATTAACGATTAACGGACTTCTGCATATTAACGGAAGTTAACGTGTCCGTTAACATTTTTAAAAGTTAACTTAAAAGTTTATGCGTTAATCAAAATGTTAATTTCGTTAATTAACGATTAACGGATTAACGAGTTAATACCCAGCTATGGTTAATTCAGTAAAGTGGTAGACGCTTTACTGAAGCTTCCTAAGGAGTTTTGGAGAAAACATGCTTTTTGAAGTTGTTCCACTTGCCTACACTTGTGCACGTTAACAAATATTCCATGGTTAATATTCTACCATAGTCAATATTACACATTATGAACCGAAATAACACAATGTATGGAAGACATACAAAAACAACTACGTCACTCTACCACATGCCCGCTAAAACTCTATAGATATATATTTTTTAATTTATATATGGCATCGGCTTATAGCCATTTGCCAGTGTCAAGTTAAAAAGGCGCGAAATAGAACTTTCGTTTCAATTTTCAACATCGTATTCCTAAATCGTCAAGTCTAAGTCTAGTCAAAGTCGAAATAAATAGTCAGTGCAGTCCATGAGTCATGTCAGTCGATTCAGTAAAGTGGTAGAAGCTTTACTGAAAGTTCCTAGGGTATTTTGGAGGGAAACTCAAAATAGCACGCTTTAGAAGTTGTACCACTTGCCCACACTTGTGCACGTTAACGAATATATTTTAATGGTTAATATTCTACCAATATTACACATTAAGAACCGAAATAACACAAATTTATGAAAGAAATGCAAAATCCAAACGTCACCCATTGAATTCCCCAGCAAAACTCCTCTATAAATCAAATACGAATTAGAATATTGCATTCTTCTTATTCTTTTAAACACAGAAATTCTAGGCTTTATGCCCATTCTAAGTCTGGGACTATATTCTTTCTCCGGAGTCCGGACCAAGTCGCAAGTAGGGCAACGGGCCCGCCCGAAATGAAGAATTGTGCCAATTGGTAGACACTTTACCGACTTTAAAAACCATACTCAGTAATACATTTTAATTCGGTATTTCAGAATATCTACAAGTACAAAAGGCAAAGCTCACGCGTCGGTAGTCGGTGATGACAAGTGAACTTTTATCTAACTTAACCGGGATTGTTGGACGTGTCGCGTTTATTAGCGAGTGTCGAGTTGTCGCTGTAATGAGTTCATTACAATAATGAACAAGTAACAATATCCGCCTTCGTTAACATTCATGTGAACTTATTGCGTTACATTAAGGCTATACAGGGTGTCAGAAGACCACTTCCAATAACTTGGGGATATGATTATACTACTTTTTCTCATTACAAAAATGTTGTTTTTTTTTATTATTAGGTCTACCTATGAAATTGCCGTTTTGTATGAAAAAATTTAAACGAATTTACTTCATATATTTTTTATTTGTATTAATCGAAGTAATCACCCATGCAATCAATGCATCTTTGCCAACGCAGTGGCAGTTTATTGAATAATCCCTTAGGCCTAAGGCCCTTCTTAAATAAATCAGCTGGACGGGAGGCAGCAAATTCTTCAAAGGCATTTTGTACTGCCTCTCGGGTATTGAATTTTTTCCCGCCAAGTAGTTATCCAAATTCTGGAAAATGTTGTAGTCTGTAGGCGCAAGGTCTGGTGAGTAGGGCGGATGACGGACAGCTTCCAGTTCTTGCAACTTGGAGACCGGCTGCTGTGCAGTATGAGGTCGCGCGTTGTCGTTCAGGAGCAGCGGAGACGAGCGATTGACCAATGCTGGTTGGAGATGTGCCAGCTTCTCCATCATTGTGTTCAGTTCTTCACAGTACACATCTGCAGTAATGCTCACCCCGTTCGGTAAGAAGCTGTGATGAATCACACCGGCGCTAGACCATCACTTTTCTAGGGGTAAGTTTTAGTTTAGGGCATTGTTTAAGTGCTGAACCAGGTTCCAACCAACTTGCTGAGCGCTTACGGTTATCAAACAGAATCCATTTTTCATCGCAGGTAACAATGCGGTTCAAACTTCCTTAATTTGTGTGTCTGTTGAGCAGTGCCAGGCACGTCTCGACACGTACTTCGCGCTGGCGATCATTGAGTTCGTGGGGCACCCATTTGTCAAGCTTTTTTATCTTGCCAATTTGACGCAAATGGACCAATATTGTTTTGACGCTAACGTCGAAAGCTGCTGCTAATTCAGCCGTAGATTGTGTATCATCAGCTTCCACAATCGCCTTTAATTCGTCATTGTCGACCAAAGTCTTCGGACGACCGCGAGGTTCATTTTTCAGGTCGAAATTTCCAGAACGGAAACGAGCAAGCCAATAACAGGTGGTGCGTTGGTTTGTAGTGTTAGCTCCGTAAACGTCGTTGATGTTGCGTGCCGTTTGTGCCGCGTTGCTGCCACGACGGTACTCATATTCCATAATTACTCGAATTTTTAACGTATCCATGATGACGAAAAAGATTGAAATGCGATGAAAATGTAACACTAATCAATAAACAAATGACTACGAGGGCGGGTCAATAAGTCCGTGACTTTTGGAATAAAACACAGATTTTTTGATAAATAAATCATTTTATTTTTCAACGTAGTCCCCCTTGAGCTCTATACACTTTGTCCAACGCTTCTCCAATTTTTTTATCCCCTCCAAAAAATATGATTTGTCGAGGTCCTCAAAATAGGCCTTTGTTTGCGAGATGACTTCATCATTGGAGTCAAATCTTTTTCCACCGAGCCATTTTTTCAGGTTTGGGAACAAGAAGTAGTCACTCGGAGCCAAATCTGGAGAATAGGGTGGATGTGGGAGCAATTCATAGCCCAATTCATGGATTTTTACCATGGCAACTGCACATGTGTGCACCCTTGCATTGTCTTGGTGAAAAAGAACTTTTTTCTTGGCCAAATGAGGTCGGTTTTTTTTCAAATCCTCATTGAAGCGGTCCAATAAGTTGGCATAATATTCCCCATTAATTGTTCTTCCCTTTTGAAGATAGTCAATGTGGATTATCCCACGTGCATCCCAAAAAACAGTCGCCATAACTTTATTGGGTGACAAACCCACCTTGGCCTTCTTTGGCGCCGATTCACCCTTAGAAACCCACTGTTTTGACTGTTGTTTGGTCTCTGGTGTGTTGTGATGGATCCATGTTTCGTCCACGGTTACAAAACGGCGCAAAAACTCCTCCATATTGTGATTAAACAACGCCAAACCTTCCTGTGAAGTTGTTACACGATTGCGTTTGTGGTCGACTGTGAGCAAACGCGGCACCCATCTTGCGGAAAGCTTTCTCATGCCCAAGTGATCATTCAAAATTGAAACCACTGAGCCATGCGAGATGCCTATGGCTTCCACAATCTCTTGCACTTTCAATCTTCGGTCGGCCAACACCATATCGTGAATTTTTTCGATTGTTTCGGGTGTAGAGACCTCAACTGGGCGTCCAGGACGTTCGGCATCTTCAGTGCTTGTACGGCCACAACGAAATTCAGTAAACCACTTTTTTACCATTGAAATCGATGGTGCAGAGTCCCCATAGTATTTATCAAGCTTAGCCTTGGTCTCGGTAATGGTTTTTTTTCGCAAAAAATAATGCTTAATAAGCACACGAAATTCATTTTTTCCATTGTTTCCTTAAGTTACTGGATAGTCTGATAAAGATAGCTGTAAAACACAAACTAACTGACGCAGCAAGTTCAAATTTTGATAGGAGTCAACTGACAGATGCCTGTTGACAGGAGTAGTGTTGCTTTTTCAGTAAGGAGGTTAGAAATTCACAAAGTCACGGACTTATTGACCCGCCTTAGTACTTTTGGAAAAAGAATTCCATGTTTTTAAAATAAAATTAATTTGAAATTTGAACTCTTAGCCAAACAAAATTTATTTTGATTTGAAATGGCCAGTACTGCAGAACGGCAATTTCATAGGTAAAGACCTATTATTTTTTCCATTTTTTTAAATATTTTTTTTCTTTTTATACCTTTTAATCATAAGAAAAAGCTGTTCAGAAGTAGTTTTTTTATTAAAATCTAAATTTTATTATTTTTTCTCGTATCGGTTGTATGGATCACACTTCATTGTGGTAGTTAACGATATTCTCCGTACGATCAAATCAAATCAAATCAATTCCTTTTATTGCAAGAGTGTTGTAGGTACAGTGGTCTTACAAAATGACTTATTGTTCGTTAGAATGTTAATTCTGCCATCACAATGGCGTGCAATATGCAATATTACTACAAAATAAAACTAAAAATGAAAATAAAACTCAAGAAATTATGAATTATTAAAAAAAATTACAATATAGTATAATAGAGAAACGTTATTAATGTCAGAGAATTTTTTATACTAATTTGTGTTATTAAATTGGTATTTATTGTTGTAATGTCATGTCAGATTTTTTAATTTATATCAAATTCATTACATTATAATTCATTATTTTAATGTTATATATTATTTTTTTATTTAAATGTCATATATTCATTTAATGTGTAAAATCAATTATTTAAGATCCAATTTGTTATTTCTCTTTTAAAATTATTTCCATTTAAAGTTTTAAAATGGTCGGGTAACTTATTAAAAATGATAATGGCGTTGATGTAGGTACACATTCTTCTTATAGACATCAAACCGGCACTAAGGCAGACAATTTATACAAATGTCTTGGTTTAGCACTTCTATTATTAACATCAGCATTTTTTGGAAAATAGTGCGGATGTTGCTTTACAAAAACACAAATATCTCTAATATATAAGCATATCAAAGGTAGAAGCCGCAATTTCAGAAACAATGATTTGCAACTATCCAAAGGCCATGCTCCGCAAATGGCTCTTACATACTTCTTCTGAACCCTAAATGCCTAATCAATTTCAACAGAGTCCCTCCACAGCAGTAGCCCATACGAGAGCACAGACGACACATATCCGTGGTATGCAGATACTACATAGTGAGTGTAATGAGTAGCACATGGTCGAGACTTTTAAGCGTAACACTTTAGTTACGTATACAAACTTGTCGAGTTTCTCACACACGTGGTTTATGTGATCCTTCCAGTTACAGTGCCTATCTACAAGTACAATAATTCCTAAAAATTTTGCGGAATTCACTTCTACCATTTTGATTCCGTCAATAGTAACATTTAAGTCAATTGGTTGTGTCCTATAATCCCTAAATTGAATTATTTGATTTTAGTTAGATTCATTTTTAAATTATTGTAATGAGCCAAGTCATAATTTTATTTATTGTAATAGAAATGTCATTTTGGAACGAATTTACATTCTCATATTTAATTATAGCCGTTGTGTCGTCTGCAAATAAAATGGGTTTTTGATCCGTCACGTTGGGAGGTCGTTTATATAAAGCAAAAATAATAATGGACCTAGTAAACTGCCTTGTGGGACACCGAAATCATTGCACAAAAAGTTCGACCTGCTAGTAATTTGTTCTCCTTTGTCAATTTTTGATATTTGTACACATTGTTGTCGTCCAGATAGGTAACTTTTAATTCAATCCAAAGCTTTGCCACGTATGCCATATTTTTCGAGCTTATGTGGTAGAAGCTTATGATCTACGAAGTCAAAAGCTTTGCTCATGTCTAGGAATATAGCGACTACAGGCTTTTTATCAATTATAGCTACATATACGATTTTACATATACGATTACGTGAGTTACATATACGATTGTTACGACATGCCAAACAGCCAGAGCCAGCTGAGGCGTTGTTAGTTGTTACCTTTGATTTAACAAGCTAACGAATAATAAATGACTCCTTTATTAATTGCTGGTGCCTCTTTTATTATATTATTAACGCCATCTATCTTTTATAATAGCCATAGAGGTAGGTATACTAGTATATATCTGTATAGTCTATGGGTATGGGTGCTCACCGGATGGCGGATTCCTATATACACTGAAATACTTCTACTTAATTTAAACTATTTAACTAAGCCTAGTCCAGCTGTACAGAACAGGCTATTTACCCGACTACGGCGAAGCCAAAAAGAAGGGTAATGATTTTGGCAGTCTATGTATGTAAGTCTGTTCTATCGTAGCGTCTAAACTACTGGTCCAATTTTAATAAATTAGGTGTCAATAGATTCGTAGTTATGCCGCGGGAACATAGGCCATAATATAATTTCGGGTTATAGTTTTTCATAAAAATTGTAGTTAAATTTATTATTGTTTTAATTATTTTAATCATCTCATTTGATTACAGAAATAACTACAAAAATCCGAACATGGCAGCTAGTGTCATGTGACGTAATAAATAAAGGCTTATTGAGATGCATTTCGCGCCAATTTCAGCGCGGGAATGATTAAGTTTTTGCTCGTTACCGGTCGTCGCATTGTTTAATTACGTCGGCCTCACCAAAATGGCGACATTCACGATAATTGTTTATACATCGCGATAATTAAATTAATGGTTGTCCAGATATTCGCCCTTAACTGATTTTGCAACCGCAATTATAATATTAACTAGGTAATTATGTATAAATATGGCGTAACCTTCTGCACACACCTGTGGGACCTTATTTTAGCCTTAATTAAATTAAAAATGTCGCGCTATAAAATAAATATGTTTATTCTTACAATACGTAAAGCTATTTTTGTCACGTTTACACTGTACAATATTTTTTTTTGTACGTACAGAGTAAGTCTTAAGTTCAGAAAGATAACAAAAACAAGTATTAGTACAGACGAATAAAAATCGTTAACAATAAACTTAAATAATATATACAATTGTGCTTAAATCAGTCCAATGATACCGCCGATAACTCAGGGATAACTAACATCCTCCAGAATACATCACAATCAGAGCAACCGATAAACTCTCCAAAGGTCGCAGACAACATCAATCAAGAAATGTATAGGCATTTCTGGATTTTCTGGACCATCATAATTAATGGACAATTAATTGTAAGTTGTAATGCAATGTAAGGGTCATTTCACATCGAGACGAGACGATACGCGACGCGGTATTTTTTAAAATGTAACTTTATTCACTACACAAGTCGTCGCATCGCTCGTGAGCTCACCCTAATATGGATCATGAAAGAGGTTAATTCGGGACATCCATCCATCCCGGATTCAACCACTGGACCTAGTTTCTGGTTATCATCACCCCTCACTATCCTTCCATCATCATCAATCCGCAGTTTCCCTCTTGTCACCCCGCTACATCCATATACATCATCCCCCACTAGCGACTTGTAGCTTCTTGCACCACCACCACTCCGCCGTCACTGCACCATCTCCACTGGCGCTCCTGCCGCTGGTGCTGCCGCCGATGCCGGCGCCCAGTACCGCTCAAACACGTGCAGCAGCTCGAAGCACACCTCGGCCAGGATGAGCGCGATCACCATCAGCTCCAGGCGCACGTGGTGGCGGTCCGCCGCCCACGACCACAGCAGCTCCAGGAGCTCGGCACAGTGCGAGAGTCGCGAGTTAAGCACCTGGAGTGTACATGATCAATGATTACTTCCCATCGAGGACCAGTTTCTAGTGGTGGTGTTAAGGTGGTGGGTATGGGTATGGGTGGGGAGACGCCTACATATAAAATATTAAGTTTAATTTATCATACTCATTTCCCAGTATGAGTGTTGACTGATTTCATTTATCAGTCTCCTATATCCAGTACTTTCCAGTTTAATTCCACTTACACGGGTCCGCCGCGGTATGGTGAAGTACGCCACCGTGTGCGAGTACAGCCGCTCCAGCCGCTCCTCCTCCCAGTAGAAGTCCGGAGTGTCCAGCAGATCTGACTCCACATTCAGCCGGTGACGTAGCGAGAACAGCTGGCCCAGCTTACGGACTGTAAATATATGAAATCTAATTCTTTGGCACTGCATAATACACAAATATACTTAATTTATTATTATTTCATAACTAAATGTAGCCCGCGACTTCATGTTCGCAAAAGTAAATCTCGCAGAAACCGTACATTTTTCCGCTAATATAAAGGTTATGCAATAGCCTTGTTTTTTTAAACACAGCTTTGCTGACAAATTCATTTTCACTTCAGCCCACCTATCTCCTTCTTCTCCACGTGGACGGCTCCTTCCCGCTCCATGAGCGCCATGTGGGAGCGGATGGACGAGGCTAGAACCTCCAATTTCTCCTCCCATGCTCCGAGTCGAGCTGATTGCACCATCGCGTGACTGAAATACACAAATTGATGATCTCAGGAACACATTTTTATAAGTTTTAGTTTCCTTGTTGGATGAATTTTGAACTTAACATTTTTATTTACTATTTTTATCTTTAAGACTTTAAACACACCTGGTGTACTACACAGTGTAGTAAAATTTTTGCGCGAAGGGTTATTAAGGGGAAGAGACAACTCCGGATATGGTAAGAAATAATAATAAATAACATTTATGGACGCTTTCACACCACGTCCATCTGGTCCCGTGCTAAGTTCTTGAAGAACTTGTGTTATGGGTACCAGACAACGAAAATATATTTAATACTTTTATACTATACCACATTATGACATTACACATATTAAATTTTTTTATTATGTTATACATAAATACACCGGCATATTTAGCGGAACAAAAAAAAAAAGATTCATAATTAAAAAAATATGGTTTTATTTTAAAATCTACTTACTACACTTCTTTTGTTATTTAAAGTTTCATTTGTTTTACTTAAAATGAGATCACATTAAGACAGATTTTGCGAGTAAAGGCTATTTGTGAAAAATGGTACATTTTTGAACTTTTCATATAACCGGGAAAAGTGAAAATTAAAAATAACAATTAATTCAATTAGAAAAATGGTGATTAATATCGCGTATTTCCTCCACGTGCTCTTATTAAAGTTTCTACCCGTTTAGGCATGCTGAGAATGATGTTATCAATGGTCTCCTGGGATAGTCTCCGCCATTCCTCAACTACGGCGATTCGCAGTTCACCCACGTTGGCAGGAGCTGGAATTCTGGACTTAACTTTTCTTTTCAGCAAGTCCCAAACATGCTCTATTGGGTTCATATCCGGTGATCTCGCCGGCCACTCCATAACAGTGATATTCATATAATTGAGATAAGCTTGAGTTACCCGAGCGGTATGCGGCCGAGCATTATCCTGCATAAAAACAAAATCGTCACCGATATATGGGGCAAACGGTACGACATTTTCTTCTAAAACTTCTCTGATATAGCGGTCTGCAGTCAGACTCCCTCTGTCAATCACTACCAAGTTTGTGCGAGCTCCCAAACAAATGCACGCCCAAACCATTATTGATCCACCACCGTATGCAACTGTAGTTTCAAAATTTGTCTGAATGTATCGTTCTCCTTTGCGTCTGTATATTCTTTGCTTGCCGTCAATTTGATTTAAGAGAATTCTGCACTCATGCCTAAACAATACCTTACTCCATTGGTCCGCGTTCCAAAGTCGATGTTCCTGAGCAAAAGTTAACCTGTTTCTACAATGATTTACTTCGAGCCTTGGCACTTGGGCACAAATGAACCCAAACCAGCTTCTTCGAACCTTCTTTGTACCGTATGTTCACTTACGGTTACACCCCGCACTGCCTCTAACTCATGTCGGGCTCGGACATACACGAAGCCGAATGAAACGATCATCTCTACTCGAAGTGCATCTTTTTCTGCCTTGTCCTGCTCTTCTCACATAAGTAGCGGACTCTCTGAACCGTTGGATACTGCGATGGATTGTTGAAACTGGTTGACGAAGATCTCTGGATATCACTCTGTAGGTTTGACCATTTCTTCGCATTTCGAATGCCCTGGCAATCTCTGTTGGGGCTAAGACAGGCATAATTCAGTCCTCAACTCCAAAAAGATACGCGATTAAAAAAAAACTTACAAAAAACAGTATTTCAATGAAATTTTAAATCAAACTCAGAAGGAAGAAATACTCGAGTTCGTTCCAGATAAGGTGTATTTGAATAAAATTAAAACAATTGCATAAAATGTGATGTTCAGTTGTTTTCTTAATTTGAAAATATTTCTTTTTAAATTAAATGACGTAATAAACCAGCGAGCAACCTTATATGATACTGATATCAAACCTTTATTTTATGTTCCGCTAAATATGCCAGTGTGTGTATATCTAATACATATCCATGACCCAGGAACACAAAACTTTTTTGTTCCTTTGGCGGGATTCAAACCTACGACCTCCGGTTTGAGCATCAACAGAGCCACAAAGGTCGACAAGTTCCTATATTATTTTAATTTTATAGTCAGCAATCAGCATATTATGGGTTAATACCTGAAAGTATACTTCTCCATTGAATTGTCTTGCTCAGGCACCAGGACAAAGGCTTCCTCACTGAGGTAACAGTTCTTCCTGAAAATGAAGATAATAATTATTGGTTATCAAATATTTAATTTGCCGGAATCCATAGCATACAATTTAATAAATATTATATCTATCAATGCCCAGCGAAACAATACCCACAACATGCAAGCAAATGTGTGAGTCCATGCATAAGCATGTGTTAAGTACCACACTGCTTATGCACTCACAAACAAGATAGTGCAAACCACCACCACAAAAGGAATAATGTCAGCAAGATGCTTTATAAATAAATAAATAAATTTATTTCAAATATCAGAGACCCATAGCAACAAATTATCACAAAATTAATTAAAATGACAATACAATTTAAAATTAGGCACAGGTAAATATTAACTTTATTATTATTAATTTAGATTACATTTACTGAATATATATGCACTCTAACATTATCATTTGCGGGATGTTGGTAGATATTATATTAATTAAATTGTATAAAATGTTTAATCATAACATCACTTAACCCATAACAATTTTCAATTGTGACTTGTTGTTTGTACAATTTGAAAACGGTTTAAACAATATTATCACAACATAATTATGGGTAGCCCATGAGGGGATTTCAGGATTTACTTTTTTGGACGGAATTGTCAGATTAATTTAAGGGAAGTTACCTTACATACTGATCAGTACCTCCAATGAGTATGACCCCTTATTATACAGGGTGGTGCACTACCAGTAACCCATCAGATTAAGATAAGGGCGGTGAACAAAATGAGCTCTTATATATATTATTAAAACTCATAAATCATCTCCTCATAATATTACATTTTGTCACTTCTCTAAAAACTAATATTTTATATAAAAATGTAAACTCATTAAATATTACTCTATCTGTCACAATCTAAAATTAATAGGAAAATAAATATAAAAGGTTTTCTAAAATCTTGTTTTAAACAGGCATATTGGATTTGTAATGAGTGCAAATTTTGAACAGTATTATATATTTAACTTATCTTCCCTATGACTAGCGTCTAGCACAACAATCTCAAATAAACAAAGTATTGTAATTTGTAAGTAAAAGATAATAACAGTCATGGAGATTTCATCCGTAATGCTATGAACACTTACGCATTATTTTGGTAGAAGTAAGACATCACCTCTCTTTCCTTTTTCACCACTTCACTGGGATAACTCTCTATTTCAAATCTGTAAAACAAAGATTCAATTACAAATTACAACCAATATTCAGAAAATATGTATTTTCAATTCATTGCATTTTATGGAAACCGTCACGAGTAATAAAAAGACATGAAATTAAAAAAAAATATTTACGGTTTTATGAATTCCAGCACATTTTGAGCCTCCAGTTCAGAGCAGTTCCAGAATACAACTGAACCTTCCCGGAAGAACAGAATCTCCCGTGGTTCATCCTCAATTTTGTACACTGCATTAGCAACCACTACATCACCTACCTCCTCGGCTTTAGATCTGTAAAATAGTGGCAATTATGCTTTTTCTTCATTTCACTTCATACTTTACTGTCAACTGTGATAACCACTGTCTATATCACTTAAGTATATAAACTAATAGAATATCAACTTCAAAACTTGAATCTTAAATGTTTAGAACTTATGTACTTCATTGTCTCTTATATCATGAAATCAGTACTACTTCGTAATGTATTTTTTTTTTTAATATATTAAAACTACACATTTATTTACTTAACCTATTATTGACATTTCACAACTATTACATTAATAACAAAAACATTGCATTGCCTTACGTTGCCGGTTCGTACAACTTCTGCTGGACTAGAGCTTGTCTGAGACCTCTCAAATCGTAGGAATGTGCAGTTGCATAAGCTAGAGTAAGATAATATCCGTCCTTTTTGGGTAGATCTTCAAGGACAACTTTCTTGTGAATAGCTTTCTTTTTCAAAGGTATACCTGCGTTATTCAGATCTAGGGTCGGTTGTATGGTGTCAACACAGTAATTCCTTACTGAAAAGCATTGCGCCGGAAAAAGTAATTCATTCGCTTTTGTAAATAATTGCACTTTTGCCGCAGAAAACCTCTGAACATTGTTAAAAACAATATTTTGTGGATTCAAGGTTCGGCATGTGGTTAATAATAATCGGAATACTAAGACACTCATTTCATATACTCTAATCGTTCTTCGAATGAAAAAATATACTTTTAGCGATAATTTTTTAATAGGAATAATAGAAGAGGTTATGTTTTTACTTTTTGACATATGAGAATCTGAGATTGACTTTTTTTTTCTTCTCCCGGAAAGTAATTGGCGTTAGTCGTAATTTCTTCAGCATTATTTTAGTGAAAACATACACATACGATTATTAATCCACGAGAATAAATACACGGCATTTTGGGTACAAATGGAAAAGACGAGATTTTTTTTTATTAAAATAAAACCATTTACATTTCAAAATTAAAATATTTTAAATATGCTTATTAAATTTCTATTACAAGATATTATTATCACACTCTTTAATTTGGCTAACTTATGTCCTGTTTCTGAGGTCTTTTGTCGGAATTTTATCTATTCAATAGCGCTTTTGATTGGATGACGCGTTTGCGTTAATCGATCAAAAGCGCTTTTAAATAGATAAACTACCGAGAAAAACTCTTAGAAACTGGACATTAATCATTCTACAGTCCGTACAGAGTTATTTTATCTCGGAGTTTGTATGAGAGTGATCCTTATATTGTCGGCATAAAAGTCATGTCGGAGGTAAAATAAATCTGAACGGACTGTAGCATTCTGTAGTTTGGTTAGCTGAGTTTAGTCTATCAGTAGATTTCCGTCCTCAGCGGTGAAGAGCGTGTGCAGCTTGCGCGCGAACTGCAGTCCGAGCGCGCGTGCCTCGCCCCCCGCCGCGCGCGTAACGCCCGCGCTCGCTACCGCCGCAACGCCATCCGGCGCCTGCAGGGCCTTAAGCGTAAAATATTAAAAAATATGTTAAGAATGTCCAGATCAAATTTACCACCGCCGTAACCGCCGGGCGCCGCGGACGTGTTACAAAGTGTTACAAACTTCTGTCCCATACCACATGCTAACACTTATTATGAGTGCCATCGTAATTCCAACATCGTAAAAATTGTCTCCAAAGTATAGAAAAAACAAAAAGACATGGATTGGCTTTCTCTTTCACTCTTATCGGTTTTTGCCATTGATGTTTTGTGAAACATTCAACAGATAGATGTTTACTACTACTTGGCTTCGATTTAGTACTCCTTGCACGTTTTATTCTTCTTTCTGGGGCCGCACTCGTAAGAGAGAGATAGCTAGTTCATCTTGTACCTCGTACAGCGCCTTGGGTAGGGGATAGCGGCGCGCGAGCGACCGCGCCGTCTGCAGCGACGACTGCGGCAGCACCGCCACCATCTGCTGCCAAAGCCGCGTCACCCCGTTACCTGAACACAAAATTCAGAAGCATCCGTACAGTAGAACTTACCTATGTAGTATGTACGCACTACGCATGCAAGCACTTACAGCTTAGCAAAAAAGAGTATGACGCGGTGACAATAGGTACTAAAAATATTTTCGATTGTATCAGCTTTTATCTTTGATATATTGGAATGATTTATTTTATTATAATATAAATTTAATAAAAAATGTCATTCCAATCTAATAAAGATAAAAGATGATATAGACCAGGGGTGGCCAACTTGATTAGACCCAAGATCTCCTGTTTACTAACGAAACCCTGTGCGATCTACCAATTACATACTTATTGAAATCATAAATGAAACAGCATAGTTCAGTACAAAATCATAAGTTTTTTTTTTTATTAAGAGAAAAAACATAAATGTGAAAATTATTCTTAGTAACTACTTATTTAACTATATATTAGTGTAATCATTGCGTCTGAGCATCTTCCTCTAGTTTAGCATAATCAGGATTGTAGTTGGAAATTGCCAACCTTAAAGAATGCAATTCATGAGCGTCTGTCAAGCGAGACCGGTATTTATTTTTTATTTGTTTTAAGTAGGAAAATGCTGACTCACATAAATATGTTGAACCAAAACACGAATGAAGTTGTTCAACACATTTCTTGAAATTTGGATATTTATCGTTGAAACCAATGCCCAGAAATCTTGACCTGAGGATGACCTTGCTTTTAGAAATATGTCGCAGCGCAGAGTAATAATTTCGTTTTGTAACATCATCTGCCCCATTTGAAATGTATCTGCAAATTTTGCAGCCAATTCATAGATATCACTATGATCAATGGAATCATTAAACGGATAACTGATGAATTAAACCAACTTCTCAATTTTTCTGAAATCACTAAAGCTAATTTCGAAGTCTGCTACCACTGCCCTAATTTCTGACGTGTACTTCTCAGAAATGAAATTGTAGGTAGGATGATTTTCCATATGATCCTTGATGTTTACAAATTGTTCAAATTTTTTCTTCTCTATGTCAATTACTATCATAGACGCTGTTTGACTTTGAAATGCCGCAATAGAACTCATAATTTCTGTCAATTGTGATTTACATCGGTAATTGTCGACACTCCGGTAGTCTCTGACTGAGACGTAACACGGGACGGATTGACACCCCTCCCCCGCGTCTCACACGCATTCCTCTTATTGGTTATCGCGAGCCGAAAACAAAAAAACTGCGTAGAATAGAGGATAAATAAATATTATGATGCGTGCAGCAGTTGGTGATTACGTTGCGCAGTCTGGTCTACGTGTTTATATTTTTTGCCTTGCCACGATCTAACTCGACTAACAGTCGCGATCGACCGGTCGATCGCGATCGACCGGTCGATCGCGATCGACCTGTTGGCCACCCCTTATATAGACGAAAGTGTTTTTAGTTCCTGCTTTCACAGCGTCATACTCTTTTTTGCCAAGCTGTACAGTGCGACCATATTTCTGATGGTTTACGACAGTTGTCATTTTCATACATCGTCTGTCAATGTCTACAGAAAAACGAAGATTGTAAAAATCATTAGCAAATTGGTTTTACTGTACGCACACACACGCACTCGCCACAAGATCACATGCACGCTGCACGCTGCACGCATTACAGTCCGTTCACCGAGTTATTTTACCTCAGACAGGACCCTTATTTACCCTCTTATAGAAGCTCCGAGGTAAAATAACTCTGAACGGATTATGAGCCAAAAACTACTTTTTTTTATAAATTACGATACGACGAAATAGTGAAATAGGCTAGATTCATCTATCAAAATTAAATGATATACATTTGTTATTTATATAGTTTCTATCATAATAAAGACGAGTACAGCACTATTGTGTTGAAACTGAACTGACTGAAACTGAAAATGAAACTGTAGTTTTATTATTAGGTCACTTATAAATACATAATATCTTCTTTGGTTAGGAATTCCAATTTCAAATTAATCCGCTATTTACTCATGCATTTGTTTTTCGTAAACCGTAATTCATTTGTTTTTTCCTTTTTTGGTTTTTTCTTTGCGTCACTCTGTTTACAAAATGGAAAACTTGAAATATCGTATTATTTTCGAGTACGAGTTCCACCGTGGTACCAGTGCTGCAGAAACGGCTCGAAGGATTAATGATGTGTATGGCGACGGTGTTGCAAAATAAAACACAGTGCCTTTTTGGTTCCAACGTTTTCGTTCTGGAAATTTCGACCTGCAGAACAAGCCCCGTGGACGGCCGGAGACCAAAGTTGACAATGAAGAATTGAAGGCTATTGTGGTAGCGGTCCCATCTCAAACCACATCCGAGTTAGCTGCAGGCTGCGGTGGTAGTGATAAAACTGTTTTAATCCACTTGAAGCAAATTGGGAAGGTGAAAAGGCTTAAAAGGTGGGTACCTCATGAATTGAGTGCAGCATACCGACAAACGCGCGTCGACTGCTGCGTTACATTACTCAACCGGCACAATAATGAAGGGATTTTAAATCGAATCATTACCTGTAATGAAAAGTGGATCCTGTACGATAATCGGAAACGCTAATCGCAATGGCTGAACCATGGCGAACCAGCCAAAGCTTGCCCCAAGCGAAAATTGACTCAAAAAAAGTTACTTGTGAGCGTTTGGTGGACTAGTGCGCGTGTCGTTCACTACAGCTTTCTTAAATCTGGCCAAACGATTACGGCAGATGTCTATTGCCAGCAACTGCAAATCATGATGGAAAGCTAGCTGCTAAACAACCGAGGTTGGTCATTCGCTCTAGGGCACTGCTGCTTCAGGACAACGCGTCTAGCGTTGTCCTGAAGTCCAAGTCAAGTCAAGTCAAGTCCAAGTCAAGTCAAGTGTCCACACACTGCACAACAGACGGCTACCAAATTAGAGGAGCTTCAATTGGAATGTCTAAAACATCCACCGTACTCCCCGGACCTTGCTCCAACTGATTACAATTTTTTTAGAAATTTGGATAACTTCTTTGGAAAAAATTCAATTCCGATGGGGCAGTCCAAAGCGCCTTCAAAGATTTTATCGATTCCTGTCCGAATGGTTTTTTTAGTAAAGGAATCAATGAACTACATATGAGATGGAAAAAGTGTATAGATAGCAATGGTATATACTTTGATAAAATAAATATATTATGTTTAAAAAAAATCGACTTTATATTCTTCCGTTACAAAACGCCAATTTCATATGTAATGACCTAATATATGTATGTCACGTGACAAAAAACACCAGCCGCCATATTTTTCTTGTAAGTTAATTTAAAATAATGTATATTCATGTGCAATACACTAAAAATGAAGCCCACACTAACCGTCTTTGTCGACGGCTACACACTTCCTGTTGTCGCCCTTCATATAGAAGTCGGCCTGATCGTCGAAAGCGCGCTTCGCCTTCCTGAAAAACAGAATTAACATTTTTAGCTTACCCCCAAAATGTCGAGCAGCGAGCGAGCTGATGATGATGAATTATAGCTAAGAACACTCTCGATCATGTCAGAATTTTTCATATTTTCGGTTCATACGTTCAAAAGTTTGTCAGGATGAATGGATGGATGTTTGTTTGATTGTTTGGAAGAGTACTTCCACGTAGTATATAATATATACACTACACAAAGTGCATAATCTACATACAGTACGCCAACTGATTATAAGCTTTTACTATCTTTGAAAGGATATGTTTAATGTTTTGAGTAATAAATAATAAAAAAATACTTTCTTGTAGGGTGCCTCTGCGATAGCCTTAGTAAACTGCACCACAGTCAGCGCCAGCTCGTTGGGCGTGTTCACCAGAATGGCGTCAATCTGCGCCGACACCAGCAGGTCTGGAAATATATTACTCATAAATATTACAAACATGAAAATAATAAAATATTTTTCATACCCCTAATTGTTAAGGGTGGCCCATGATTTTTTATTTTTATTTCGGTGTTTTTTATTATTTTATGATTTAGCATTTATTACAAAAAACATATCGCCCTAAATTTTCTCCCCATTGGGGTTGGTGTAAGATGTTTGCGATATTAGTACTGTAACAATCTTCAACCCTCAGCTGTTGTCGATAACTATCTCACACATTGCCTGTAGGTTGTAGGGGTAGGAGTAGGACGTAGGGGGTAGGAGTAGGACGTAGGTAGTAGGAGTAGTTGTTGGTGTAGACTGTAGTACCGGCAGGTGCATGTAGGAAGTTGTTTATTTATTACAAGTTGCTCCAGTTCAAAGTTATAACAGAACAAGCATAAAATATGATAGTATATTTTATTTGGTCTAACACAAACTTTTTGAGTAACAGTAGATATAGCTGTATGTTATTACATTAATATTCAATAACACAATTATTACAAGACAGAAACCTGTGATGGCCATATCCAGTTCTATTTCATTCATCTGCTTCCGACTGCTGTTGTTTGTTTTGCGCCTGGAAGATCTGTAATTTAATCAACAAATGATGTACTGTACTGAAGGGAATAACATATCAAAATTGAAACCACAATTTCCTGTATAATATCACCATCCTGACTGACCATTATCATGAGGGGTATGTTAATAATAATTAATTGGCATTCCTACTATTGGGGCAGGAATCTCTTCTTTAAGTGTAATCACAAGTCAACCTAACTACAGCCAGTAGGCATTATACTATTAACAAAACTACAATTTTTAGTCCAATGGGATCCAGTCAACCAGATATATGTGTCCATATAAATTTCGAAGAGTTCCCACGATTTATCATGGATCCCATCATCAGGTCACAACTTTGGTGACTAAGGGACAAATTTTGAATTATAAACTTTACGACTACGAAAAGAATTTTGCAAATATGTTCACAAATGGCAAAGTAATGTTCAAACTTCAAAGATATCCATGTCGGCGTAAAATAGTATGAGAAGTACTTATTATATCATAATAATGTGATGATGTATGGTGTGATGATGGTGATGATGATGATGATGATGATGATTACTGAAATTGATATAGTGGCATATGCTTGCTGTTCTTTAAACAACGCCGAAATCCCCAAACATGTATCTATAAGGAGTCAGGAGTTCTGTTCAGTACTTTTGGATCTAGGGTATACCTTGGTGCAAAATCTTACTTCTTGATAGCATATGCATGGACTATTTCAGAAAAAGTTGAAATCTCTATTTATGTCCATATAAAATTCGAGGAGTTCCCTCAATTCTTTATGGATCCCATCATCAGGTCACCACTTTGATGTCAAAAGAACCAATTTGGAATTATACCGTTTACTTAAAACAAAATATATTTTGAAAATCGGTCCACAGATGGTCGAGTAATTGTTGAACATACAAAAAAAAAAGAAAAATAAATATATACAGCCAAATGTATAACCACCTCCTTTTTTGGAAGTCGGTTAAAAACTATAACGGACTACGTAAATTATATAGCCTATGTTACACGGGCTATTATTACGAATCTATTGCAACTCATTTTTTAAAATCGCACCAGTAGTTTAGGTGCTACGATGGAAGAAACATACATACATACAGATTACAAACTGCCAAAATCATTACCCTTCCTTTTGGCTTCGCCGTAGTCGGGTAAAAACTCACTTGAAATAATCCTTAACCCCGAACACAACCAGTGACAGCTTGCAGCCAGCGAGCTCCTCCACAGTTGCCATGTGAGAGGCCAGCGTGTGAGCCTCCACGTGCGGCGCCACCTCCTCCGCCAGGTAGACGTAGAGGCCCCGGTCGCAGCGCTCCTTGCTGGCAGAGAGTTCCACCTATTGCAAAGCAACCTCTTTAGAATAAACAACACACGTCTCTCTAAATATGTGTACAATACGTGCATATTTTATAAGAAACCAAATGAACTGACAAAGATCTTATCTAAACATTTTTCATTGCAATAATACTAATTATTTAATAAGGATTTATAATAATACTACTCTGTAGATATATATAGACTTAACTTGAAACAACATATCAAAATACTAGCATTTGCCCGCAGCTTCACCCATGTGAAATTGGGCTTTAAATGATAGCTTTATAATAATTTTCATTCCTATTTTACTTTCTTAGGGGTTGAATATAAGAAAACACCGAAATACGAAACTTGTTATTTTTTCTGTACACACTTCATATGAAATATCATGCAAATATTATGTCCAAGGATAAAAAAGATTCCTACAATCTTTTATCCCCCATTTTAACTCTTTTGGAGGTTGAATTTTTAAAATCCTGCTTTAGTGGATGCCTACATCATATTATGAGCAATATGTGTGCAAAATTTCAAATTTCTAGCCTAAAGGCTGGCTGTGCGTTGATACATCAGTCTGTCAGCTATGCCTTTTATATATGTATAGATATAGATTATGTTCAATATTTTTTATATTTTTGTATGCACAGCAGTCACCAAATTAACTAATGACAATGCTTTGCATTTATTTTGTTTCAAACTGATTTATTAACATAGACATGTAATACTCCAAACTATACCATTCCCCCAGCATTAGTCAATACAGGACTAATGGCGCGACTCCACAGTATGAGCGAGGTGTCCCATAGAGCAGGAGAGGACTTGAGGTGTGCCCCGATGGCAGTGAGCTCTCGGGAGATGTCAGCACAGTACCAGGCTTCCAGGAGCACAGGATGCATCTCAACGTGAATGTGCTAAAATGTTTAAAAATGACATGACTAAAATAATCACAATTATATTATACACAAATATTTAAATAATGATAATAGTTTTTGCTCTACATATTAATATTAATGATGATACTTATTATTGCATCAACTAACCTTTACACATTCCCCTGGTTTGTAGATCTTATTGTTTTGCTTAGCTAAGTTCCTTTCTTTTCTTCTTTCTTCCATTAGTTGTTTCTTAGTTATTTTTGTTGCATTTTCATTTGCAATTTGACTGTTTGGTCCACTGTTTGAACTTATGTAGGCTATTTAATTAAAATAATGTTTAGGATACACTTGTATATCTATATATAGGGTTGCCAGGTCGCCAAACCTAATAGCCGGACAGACGAACTAGTTTGGCCGGACATTTGGGTAAAAAGGCCGGACACCCAACATTATTGACGATTTTGTCTCAGTATTAATAAAAATACGACAGTAAAATATTTACTAAAAACAAGCTTTATGATATTTACCATAAATATTCTTAAATTCTAATGAAATATAAAAAAAATCGAAGGCCAAGTCAATCTAATTACTTTATTATTAATCAGTCCAATTATTGTTATAAAGTCAAGTTAAAATTAATTACTAAATAAACACTTATCAACATTTTTAAATACTAAAAAGCCTTATAAAATCCGGATAAGCCGGACACCGTTTATTTTGGCCGGACACGCAATCAAAAAGCCTAACTGTGTCCGGCTTTATCCGGACGCCTGGCAACCCTATCTATATATAGTCTCTTTTGAAGAAAATCTTCCTTATCTTTATCTTATTAAACAATATGTCATAAGTTAAAGAAAGTTAAATAAATAAATCCTTTATTTTGAAATAATTTTTCAAACATACATAAGTTATTTGTTCTGTCCCCATAATTGTCTTGTTACATATTCTTAATTTATGTTTATTATAATTTATAAGGGTAATTTAACCGTAAAAAGTAAAAGCTTACATTCTTGACTCCCATTTTGGCTGCTTGTGGACCCAACATTTATTTCAGGAAGAAAATCATCTTCATTGCCGTTTGTACTTGAACAATCATCAGAAGATAAATCGACTGTAGGCACATAATCCATTGGAATCAAACGTTACAATTTTAGTACAAAATATTCCATAAATATTACATTTAATTCTGTAATACCGTTATTTAAGTTTTGTAAAAATTGAATTTCAAAAATTTATTTACAAACAAGAGCACGTGAACGTCAAACTGACATATGTCAAGCATGTTGCATCTGACCTTTCACTACTAGTACACATCTATGGCATCTGACAAGTGACAGAATATGTCATTTTCGAAAACGTCAGATTTTTTATTTTTTTTTGCAGTGCAAGATCGAAATTTAATTTACAAGTTGTTTTGTGCCTTGTCTAATGAATGAAGATGAAATATATTAATTTACTGTATCAATATACCGTATATTAGGTATTTTATGTATTTATAAAAGTTATCCAATAAAAATTGGCGTATGTATTCCGTTCGAACTTTTGGTGATGCGATTTTCCATGTGATGATTTCATGACGAATATAAATTTCTATCTGGCGATTAATTTGCTCGTTTAACCTCTTTACACATAATATTGTGTCAAATTGGTTGGGAGGCGGTAGGCGATGTAATTGATTTATTTTTTAGCTTCCGCACAAAGTAGCAGCTAACATCTAAGTAGTAATTAAATGAACGTTTAATCTTTGTCCGTCTCGCTTCTAATATTTGAAGAATAATTAAATTACTTCGTTAATTTTGTGACCACATGGCACATTCTAGTATGTTGGTTGTCGGGTATAATTCGTTTAGTAATCGCTCAACCAAAACACCTCCACAATGGTCGTGCTCGTGCAACAAGCCGCCGCACGCCGCACGCCGCCGCGCCGCAGGCTTAGGGCAAGTGCGTTTACCCCACTCATGTCTCTTAATTCCGTTTACTGTTGTAGTAAATAGAAAATAGTAATTCAAAGTGGAACAGTCTCAAGTGTTCATTGTTATGATTTGTTCAACACAATTATTTTACGAACGTCCTGTTCGACCGAAAGTAAAGCTGTATTACCGATTTGTTTAAACTTATGAGTTAAGACATTAATACACTTGTACAAGTTACAGCCTATCCTATCCTACATCCTACTACTTTATTTATACTCGTAAAAGTGAATAATTTGGTATGGAAGTAGATAGTGGCTTTGAGTCTGGGTTAACACATAGACTAAGTACTTTTTATCTTGAAAAAGTACACTGTTCCCGTAGGATACTGTATTTATGTGGGTATGTTTGATTGTTTTCCACGCCCAAAGGGCTGAAACGATTTGAATGAAAATTTGTATGGTATTATTTAGTAGTTTAGGCTTTGTATTTACACATAGACTACTTTTATCGTGGCAAAAAGTACGATTCCTGCGGGATTTTTTTTTTTCGTGTACAAAGTCGTGGACAATATCTAGCAGGCATTAGGCAGTAGGCAGTAGGCTATATTATGCTACCTCCAGCTGCGATATTTATCCAGGAGGAAAAGCCTACTTTTAATATATTTTGTAATAAATGTATATATATTTTTTAAATATAATAAAAAATTTACCACTTTGAGACCATCTTTTGCTACTGTAAGAATTTCACGGGGTAATTTTACCGTAGGTAGGCATTAGGAATCTAAGCGGTCTATGCACGTAAACAAGGACTCAATAGCGCGCGATTGAGCTAACAATTTATATGTCATCCATTTACCGGGCAATAAAAAATCTGGTCAAATACCTAAGGACGTGGTATCTGTCGTTACAAAGTAAGCGTGTGAAAGTAATGTGAAACAGGCCTTTAATCTTTTTGTTTACGTTATAATTGAATTGGATTGAACAGAGGGAACCAACTACCTATATATTATCACCTGTGCCCGCTCCCCGCTCCCCGCTCCCCGATGTCGGTACTGAAGTGAATCATTCCGAGCCGTTTGCGATCTCAGCCGGGAGCAGCTGGCGGTGAACCGTGCAACAGACGGACAAAGATTAAACGTTCATTTAATTACTAAATGTCGACCGCGCCTTCGTGGGCGCGAAAGGAAATCCCTCGGAAACTGCACATTTTGATGCAATAAAAAGTAGCTTATGTCCTTCGTCCTTTATATCCGTGACATCAAAAACAATTTAGTAGTTTCGGAGCCTATTCGTTGCAAAAAAACATACAAACATTTTTTTTTTCTGTTTATAATATTAGTGTAGAAATAACACAAAAATTAAAATGATGAGACTGAAATACAAAAGTAAACGGGTAAACAGCACAATAAGTCAAGAGTTTTAGACTTTAAACGAGCAACCTATACTAATATTATAAAGTGGTGAAGTTTGTTTCTTTGTAGTAGGGGAAAATCTCTGTATCTACTGAACCGATTTCAACAATTCTTTTACCATTAAAAATCCACATTATTTGTGAGTGTCATAGGCTATAATATTAATCGGAAAAATCAAAATACTTGGTCGTGGTAGTGTAATTTGTGCTGGAATGTAAAAGTCAAGCTACGCGCGTAGCACCTCGTAGCACGTCTACAGCGCGTAGACAAGCGATCTAGTTGCAACTCTATTACGAGTTACTATTACCATGTACTTCATAGCACAACTTCTTGCTAAAATTAGTCTCATTGCTTCCACTTTACATGCAAATTATGACAGTCATAAAACTAAGCTTAAACTTACTCGCTAGTGAGGAGTCAATGACCGCGCTAGTCGTATGCAAATTACTTCAATAGTCCATTGTAAAAATTCTTGAGACTGTTGTGTGTCCCCTCTGCGCGTTTAGTCTGTGCCCTCGCGTCCTCCGACCGGCAGTCCGCCTTTGTTGACGGGGGCGAGCAGACGTCGTGGTTCGCGCGTTCAAACAAAATAAAACTTATACTTAGAGAACGTTAAACTGAATACGATACGCGTTACGTGTGATTCCGAGCTTCGTGCGTCGTTTGTCTGTGCACGTGCCGGTGACAACTTGAATAAAAATTGAATCGAATCGAATTGGGTATCAACTCTCAATTGCACAATAACAGTTTGGCAAGTAAACACCGCGAATTTCGCGTTAAACTGTGCAAGTGGCAATTTGTGACTAGTGTCTTATATGTGATTCGTGAGATTATCGAGAGATTGGGTTTGAGTGAGATTACCCCTGTTAGAATAAGATTCCCCGTGCACTGTGAGTGAGATTGCCCGTGCACTGTGAGGGCTGCGACGAGAGCGCGCACGATGGACTGGCGTGAGAAGCTGTTCGGGCGGTCGCTAGTGGCGTGCGCGTCGAGTTCGGGCGGGCAGTTCGAGCTGGTGCCGACCGTGCGCGCGCTGGCCGACTGCACGGAGCGCGAGGACGGCGCGGTGTGCGGCATCTACTTCAGCTTCGCCAACATCAGCGACGAGAGCGACGACTTCGGGCCGCGGCTACTTGCGGTGGCGGCGCGCGTGCCGCTGCTGCGCGTCGTGCAGGTGGTGCTGTGGGCGCACGTCGGCACGCCGGAGGGCCCGCAGGAGCGCGAGGCCGGGTTCCGCCGCGCGCTGGCCGGCAAGCCCTGGTTCGCGGTGCCATTCCATGATGTCGACACCAAGGTACCACCACGACTCATTGCTATCGTAATTAATTTCACGTACCTGATATTCAACTATCTACGAACGGGAGTATAAGACCCAGAAACTGAACACAGTATAAGCCTTGACGAATTTCGAACCTGCGGACTGCGATGTGGCTTTATCCTATATATTATTACACTTTACAACCCGAAATGACTACTCGAAATTTGGCATAATTAAAGTTTATGCTGAGGAAGGCGTGAATTAAAATACTTGGTCAGAGATTTGACAAAAAAAATAATTTATTTCATACTTACAGAGTTCTTACTACTAGTATTACAAAAATGGTAATCACAATATTAATATGCTTATTTAACATGTCAGCTAGTCTACTTAAGAAGAGCTGAAAAAGCTTATATTACTAGGGTTGTCACTCTTAACTCGTGCATAAATTTATTAAACTAATGCTTAGAAATACATTAAATTAATAAAAATATCAGCAACACACACTACCATGAATTTGGTTCACACATACAAACACGTATTCATTATAGTCAATCCCTATGAGTTTTGACGTTCGGTTCCATCGTGAAAAACATGAGTGAAATTTTATTTTTCGTAATTTGAATGTAACTGGACTGATATTCTTTTAATAATGATTACATTAATTATGGTTTATATTTACTATCGCTACCTCAGTCAGCTCACACTACCTACCGTGCGTTTGATATTATTGTATTGTAGGTTGACGTTTGTCAACCTGTCATAACATTTAATTTTTTATCCCCTTTTCTACCTAAAAGGCAAAATAATAAATAAGAAGATATTATATGTTTCAGTTTAAAAAAATAATATAGCTTACTCTAACATTAACGCGCGCGAAGCGACATCGTATCGCATAATGTGAAAACGCTCTAATACATAAAGTAAAAATCAAATTTTTACGGTTTTGGACCTATTTTAAGGGCCATCCTCACTTCCAGTCCAGTCTGCAAATCCAGCAGCCTGTCAATAATTTGTTTATATATTTTCATCTGTTATCTGTAAATAGTAGTAAATATCCAGGCTTATTTACCAGAAGGCTGAGTAGGCCGAAGCCTAGGGCGGCTAATTTTAGGGGCGGCAAATGTAGCCTGAACATTTTGAATTTACAGAAATATAAAAAGCATCATTATTTTCATACAAAGATTACTCTCGAAAATTTAATAAAAAAAAATTTGTACTATACAGTATATACCTACTTTCAGTGGCGAAGGGGGAGGGGGGGGGGGGGTTAGTTCAGAGGGAAGCCCCAGCCGCTAGACGTGAGTTGTGGAAGTTGTTTTACAGGAAATTTAGCACCATATTATGTATGATGGTCAAGGACGTTTCGTGTCCGAGAGAAATTGTAAATACTCAGGTAACTATTGTTATAATTATTATACCTACGGTTCCTATTCCTATAGTTATATATTCTTATACCTACCTTTAGGTATATTTCAAAATACAAAATAGGTATGCACTTAATAATAAAACGTTTTTCTGTGTATTAATAGTACTGTGTGTATTAATAATGTGTAGTTGCATAATATTAAAATACTTTTGTAAACCTTTAAATATTAAAATACATAAAGGTGGTACTACCGCCTATTAAATACTAAGTACCTGGGCGACCGAGCTTTGCTCGCTTATTACTATTTATTGTAATATGGTGAAACTCGAAAGCATAAATCTTATTCACGTAATCAGTATAGGTAAATGTTAGACATATTTATGAGAAATATATATTGTTATCTCAAACATTAACTACATTTTTTTTAACTTGTCTAAGCACAGTAAAAATTAAAAAACTATATATAAACTTGAACATATAAAAAAAACAAAAGTAAGTCACCGAGCGAGATTCGAATCCGTAATAGTCGTATCTTGCCGTCCGCGTCTTAACCCGCTGGACCAGACGGACATTGGCCGCCAAGACGAAATTAGCGACCATATTCTGCGTGGACATAAAAACGCATGAAAACTCGAAAACACGCGTTTTCCCAAACATAAGACTAATCTAGATCGATTATTTACTCCCGAAAACCCCCATATACCAAATTTCAGCGAAATCGTTGGAGCCGTTTCCGAGATCACAGAAACATATAAATATACAAGAATTGCTCGTTTAAAGTATAAGATATATAATATTATAATCGTCTATCATTATGATAACTACAAATTACAATTGATAGTAGGTACGTATCCAACTTTCCGCTTACCGTAAAAGTCAATATCAAATTATTTAAACGATTTATCACCAACAATAAACACAACAGAAGTACTAAGTAACCTCACATTCAATATTCACATATAAGTACATAAACACGTATTAGTTTAAACTTTAGAAAGAATTATATTTATCACTCAATATAATTTCAAAAATAATATGTAGTTAAACAATTATTATTATTAACGTAATGTAATACCATGATTTTACATCCAAGGATGCGCCGGCTGAGGTACCGCTGAGGTATTTTTAAAAATTCATTCGTGTCATGATGCACGTGATATTATCTAAATAACGACTCCTCATTGGTGAAAGCTACAAAATAGCGGGTTAATATCACAGAAAAATAGCCCTTAATTACTTCCAACTGCCATCGGACAAATCATATTAATAATGTTCTTTAGTTGACCAGCAGCTATTAAAAACAAAGGTTCTATCTTTTCATCATTTCATCTTTAATCTCCCACCATAACTCCGAATATATCGAGTTTTATAGAGATCTGTGATTCCATATTCGTGTCGAAGTTGCAACGTGCAGCGCATAGATGTCGTTTGAGTCGGTCTACATCGCGCTATCGCTTGTCCGATCTGACTTGTGTAAGATATTACTGTTTTCCTTATACTAGTTTTAGTAATCTGAGAGGGAAGCCGATGAGAATGGACTCTTTCCGTTATTATATATTCCGAGTTCTTTAGAACCTTCGCCACTGCCTACTTAATTAATTACTTAATTACTCTAACGTCTGAAACCAAAAATTACTAAACGCTCTGTAAACTATACTTTTGCGGTAATATACGATGCAAAATATTGTAAAAGCGTTTCAATATTATAAAATACAATTTAAATTCAATATTTTTTAGATGAGAGCGGCGGGCGGCGCGGGCGGATTCTTTTGGTATTGAGAAGATTTGCGATTTGCAGATTTTGACAGTGTATTGCTGTGTCATTTGTTTTGGTTCATAGGGATTCAAAATTTGACAGATTCAATTCAAAAAGACATTTGCTCGCTGCTCCGCTCGCTCGCTTTTAATGTACAGAAAATAATAATGTTATTTCTAATATTTAGTAGACTATGGTCTATTTTGCTCTGTTGATAATTCCAAAGAATAAATCCTTTCAGTATTTGTTACAAATTAAACCAGTACAATTGAAAAAAAAAATGATATATCCAATTTTATCCGGCGAAATTAGAGAGATTTTGCTCGCTCGCTTTCAACGTACAATAAGTTCATAATATTAACATTATAATATATTTTGCGCTGTTGTTTTTATTTAATGAATATACACTTACAAACAGCTAGTTGGTACAAATTTGAACCAGGACAATTGTAAAAATTTCAATTCTACTCTTGATTAGTATTAGAAGAGTAATTTTGAGAAGGAAGTTGGGGAGATGCAAAAAACTGAATAGCCTATGGGCGGCAAATGTGTACCTAAATCCGGCACTCTAAATATACTCTCATAGATATGCGTATCTAAGAGGCAAACGAACCCTAAAATTGAAACTAAAAAATTTAAATATGAATTATGGTCGAATTTCGACCACAGGGCGATCTCTAGTTTTTATTTTGAAAAATATAAACTTTCTGCACACATTCTTCTACATAAACTTTAATTTAATGACTTAATTTCATACTCTACCGTACGCACGCATAAGGTAGGCATAGTGGTATAAGGTAGGTATAGTGGTATAAGGGAGGCATAGTGGTATCAGGTGGGTATAGTGGTATTGGCTGAAGCTTATGGTCGAATACTGAAACGGTAACCAAACCTATAAATATACCTTAAAAAGGGATATTTATAGGTGAATTAGTCGATTATTAAGTTTGAAAGCTTAGAAGAAGCTCACCGGATACAAGATAATATTTTTGTAAACAAATAAATTTATTTGGCCGACTACAAAAATACCAAAACTGTTGTCAGACATCAAACAGAGTTAATTATATCGTTACCGAATCAAAACAAATCTACACTCGGTAAACATCGGGGGGTGCTGGCTGTCCGCTCACAGTTTACTTCCGATTTCAATTGAACTACCTAATACAGTCACGGTTTATAAAAATTAAAAAAAAAGTTAACGCTGGCAAAATACAAACTCTTGCGAAAAAAATAAATGAATGTTCCATTTTCAAAAATTTAATCTTCGTGTCTGTTTTAAACTAAAATGTCTCTCGAGTCTTACGTAGTGCATAATTTATTATGTACATTAAACAACATACCAAAAAGGAAACATTTCACTAAACTTAATAACTAAAAACATTTTACCCGAGTAATGTAAAGCTAAAACTCGAGCAGGGAATGGAGATTAAAATAATTTCTAACATCCACGCACTTGAGGTAGCGGCCGGTGATTACGCACCCTGGTTTAACCCCCCCGGCTTAACCCCTCTTACGGGGGGTTACGGGGAAAGGGGGCTTGCCACTTGGAGCCGTAAAATTGTCATCTCAGAGTTACTGTGCATTACGAGTTAAGTCTTGCGACTTTATGTAATGTTTTGTAAGATAAGTTTATGCAGATCGTTAACTTTGGTTAATTAACCTCAGAAAAGATACAATGTTTTTCTTCTGTTTGTTTAACTTATTTACATTCTTATTACATTAAGAGCACTTTTTATTATTTAATAGTATCTATATACTTATAACTAATCCTACCTGTCAAGACTCAAGATCTAACTATGCAGAATCACCAGCTAACTACACGCTGTTTAGACTATTTAATCCGAACTTTGAAATTCAATTTATGTTTACATAAATTGAATTTCAACAAAATTAATGTGTCATTGCACGGTTAATAAGCGGCATTTAAATTGGTAGCATTATGTGTAGTAAGTACTGTTCTACGAGTACTCGTTTACATTTAGAATATATTATTACATCTGTGATCTGCTCAGTGACAGGGTTTACACTTTACAAAATCATAATAATATTGCTCAGCATTATATCCCGAAAACCTGGTTCACATTATGAATACTCGATGCTTTAAATATGTCTAATAAACATGTTCGCTATGGTCACAAGCAAAACGAACACTGCATTTGCTACAGCTGTAGGTGGAATAGCGACTGTTGTACCACTGTAGAGTGGACGGAGCGGTACTGTGTCGTACTGGATACAGTAGGTAGGAGTCACTCGTCACTCCGTAACTGTACGCCCTGAATACGTTAAATACTCTAACATCACACTAGCTAACTCGACTCCGGGCTCCGACAAACGAAACATTTGCAGTAGCGTTCAACAAGCCTAGTTTTCAAATTAAATTCTAGCATCCTGTTCTCGAACTTCCTAGAACATTAAAGCTATAGAACTTTTGCAATAAATTATTGATATATTATATAGAACTAGCTGGTGCCCGCTACTTCGTTTGCGTGGAACTAAATATGGAGACTGAAAACTACTTCTTTTAAACGGAACCCTAACATAAAAATAGCGTAATTTACTCGGTACTCCTTATAACTTCAGCTATCTGCCAGTGAAAGTCCGCTCAAAATCGGTCCAGCCGTTTCAGAGATTAGCCGGAGCAAACAGACAGATAGACAAAAATTTTAAAATTTGATTTTTTGGTGTGGGTACCATATATGGTACCTACTATCATATTATCCTTTTAGTGCAAAGCTATTAATTGGAAATTACACACAGACACTTCGATTTTATTTATCGATATTGAATATAGATGTATAGATAAACTTCGGGACACGAGACCGCGTGCTGCGGCCTGGGGGTCTGGGGGTCTGGGGGTCTTGGGTTTACAAAAAATCTGACATTAATTATATTTCATAAATGATACGGCAGCAGGTGATAAACATAGCGAGCTAGATAGATTTTAGCGGCGTTATACTATTCAGTGCATCGCAAATACACCCCAGATGAAAAACAAACACACGAGACGCGACACACCGCACGCGCAATACGCACATAGTTACTAGCTCCCACGCGGCCGGCGGCGGCGCGCTCCCACACGCGGATTGCGTCCGCGGCGAGCGTGTTTGTCGATCAGTTTGTGTCGATTGATGTTTTATATATAAAGCACGTTTACGCCTAACCTTTATTTTTGAATTTCACAAAGGACAATAATTACTATGTGATAAAAATACGAAAGACTTAGGTGAATGGGCCATGTTTGGATAGAAGGTAGAGCTGGAGGCTCAGACCAAATAAAAAAGTGAAAACAGAGAAGACATAGGCAGGCTCTGCCGTCTGAGAATGTGATTCGCATGCATTCGCATGGTTAACCACGCCTAAGTAACGAGTAACACAGAGCGCTGTGTTACTCGTATACTGTGTGACAGAGTCACGTAACACACACGCGTAACGAAACTAGGATCTTACAAAATTACTTAACATAATATATTATGTTTCAAACCTCAATTAAAATAAAATTAAATATAGAACGTACAGTAAATTAATTCAGCAACATCAATTTATCATCAATCATAGCAAATCATGTCCTTTAGTGATAAAAAGTAACACTAGACACATAAAAAAAGGGACTATTATTATTTGGTCTGATGCTGTATATTCTGTATAATATTCTAATTAGCATTATGAAAACACTTTTATTAAAAACCGAAACTCGGGTCCCGCCTTGCTTTTATATGTTGTCTATAAAATCCGTGGTCCAGTGGTTTAAAACTTGGTTCTCGACTCGGAGGTCGTGGGTTCGATTCCCGCGTTGGAACAACAAAAAATGTTGTTTCCATGTTTGGTTACGATAATGCAGGCTTATCACCTGATTGTCTGACAAGAAAGATGATCCATGCGTCGGATAGGATAGGATAGGCACTGATCCCTCGCCAGTCGTGGTGGTCCGTTCCGATCCGATCCGTCCCACTGGGTTACGAGAGTAAAGGAAGAGAGTGCTCTGTATACAGCGCACACACTTGGGCACTATTAAATAAAACCGGCGGTTTCAATGAAACCGGCTACCGTCACCGATACCGGTGTGGGGAGTTATTATTATTATAAAATTCAAATATAGAGACTGAACTCTAAAGAATATTATGATTTGAGACAGACTGGATTCCTTGTTTGAGCTTGGGTAGCATCATAGGCCATAGCATGTAGAATACACATTAATATGAAGTTGAGGTTATTCAAAATGAAATCCAGACCGTACATCACAAGAGACCGAATTAACCGCTACGGGAGAGAGCAACCAAATACAACAAATAGAATAATCGAGGATCTAGATAAAACTAACAGCGTTCCCCGTCTCATACCGTGCATTGTCCGCGGTCATACATGCCCCGGACCGCGCGTCTCAGTACCACGGTCCACGATGTGAATGACGATTGTGTGTTGTCTGGCCTCCGGGTAACACATGACGCTATCCCACCCGGCGCAACACGCCGCACGCCGCCCGACGCGAGCAAACACCGTCGTCGCGTGTTCCGGCAATATTTGTCCGGCGCGTCTGAAAAACGACCGAAACCGGCTGGCGTGGATGAAGTTCGATATTGGAGCTTTGTGTGAGACGGTAAACATTCACCATTGAGCCCGTCGCACATCGTCCAGCTGAGCTCGCACTCTGAATCTCAATTCTCATAATTAACTTACACTTTCGTTTTACTTTTATCGAAAATGAATCGTCGCGATATCATAATCTGATTTTTGGAGTTTGGACCAATCGAAATGGGTTTGACGTTGGTTTGACGTTTATGAGAACTGATCGGGACTGGATCGTAATTGTATTATTGCAGGATTAATTAGCAGAATCGACCGTCTGTTCAGATCCAAACGTGAACAAGGAGACAATCTCACAGTCTAATGCTTTATGCTACCAATTTAAATGTCGTAGAGCCAATAAGAAGTAATACCTTTAAATCAGCATGCTTGCGTTTTTAAATAGTCCCACACCTACTTACGACAGCATTATATTGTTAAAACTTGAAAGCAACGTATTTGGCGATCGTGTATGGTCCCAGTGGATCAGAAATCATTCGAATACAATAAATCCAGGTGTGTCGCGTCGCCGTTAAATGTCGCCATAATATCATAGGCTCAGACTTTACACTCTGCAGACACTCTGTGGATCAGTGGGTTAGCCCATAGGCGCTCAAGCCGGGGGTCACGGGTTCAAATCCCACCGCAGGAACACAAAAGTTGTCTGTATTGTGAAGTCTAGAAAAACCTATTCTAAGCTACAATTCAATCCAACAAACAAGTATAGTGTACAGGCGCTACTATTCACAGAAATGAGCCTGTATGTGACAGGGTTCCTAATCTCTCTGTTGTATGTAACTTCAAGATACAATTGAGAAGTTATAATCCAGAAATAGCTGTGTGTCATTGTCGTCAGTCCAGTCCGTGGACACGGGGGCGACACTCGAATGACAGCTCCAGCATCGGCGAATATCAGCCATGTTGACGTGTTTCGTTGTAAATCGGTGGAATGACGATTCTTTACGTTAGTAATATAATATATTCTCTGCCATGGAGCAAGGATAGAGTCTGCCATGGTCCTGCCGCCTGCGATACCGGCGCGCGGTGTGGCGGTGGCGGAACAGTCGCTTCCGTCCGCCAGCCGCAGGGTTGACTAATAGTTTACCGATGATATGAACATTTTATTACATAAATAAACATTGAAATACGAATTGGAATAAAAATATTACAACAACACTCAAAACGACGCTTATATATGTTGTGGGTAATTATATGTTTTGAGTGTTCGAGTAAAACTATTATAAATGTGAAAGTTTGTGAGGATGGATGATTGTATTGCTTATCCACTGTATAAATATTTTTGTTAGTAAGGGGGATAGTCTATAAACTATACCAAATTTCATCCATTTATATTCATAATAACAGAAGCTAGGAGGGCGGACAGACAGACAGACGGACAGAGAGAAACTATAAGGGTTCCTTGAGTATTACGGAACCCTCATAAGTACAGTGTTCCCGTGGGATACTATATTTATGCGGGCGGAACCGCGGGCAAAAGCTAGTGGGTATATAATTAAGTTATAACATTCAAGCTTGTTTATTCGTCATCAGCCTCTCGCCGTCGACTTCTGTACACGGACTACAGAGTAAGGCGCTAATGGGCCTTTTTTATTACCACATTATTTTATATGTATAAAGTTACAACCCAAAAATTATTATGCTTACCCATTGCTTATTACATATAGAATTGTTAATTGTATCTCCTCCGTTCCGTCCGTTCGTTATCCGTTATCTGATTGCCATAACACAAGTCTTAACTTAGCATGGGATTAGATTGATGTGATGTATATTACATGTTTATATTGTATATTACTATATGTGTTTAATAAAGAATTTTGATTTGATTGCTGCTTGTGCAAAGCCTTTGTATTTATTGATAGTAATTTTAAAACTTCGTATTTATTAATCATAACAGAATTGAACTTAGGGAAATGTGAACTTTTTGTCCCTGATAATTGTCAGGACAGAGAAGCCATTATATCCAGGTTCAAAAATGTAGCCCCACAATTATCAGTTATCGAAAAAGATTCACTTCTTCTCTTAGGTTATATGTACATATGTCTTGCGATGTTGCCAGCTTTAGAAGTTCCCCCAACTCCTCAAACTTTTAGACGACACCATAAAACATACGATTTCTTCCATTCTTAAAATAAATTTTGACCACCGCTCATGGACTCAAGCAACGCTTCCACTTCCGCTTACCACGCAGTGATTGAAAATATTAGAGCGCTCATCCTGCCCCTTAATTATCCCTTTTGCGGACGAGGCCAAGAACGCCTGGGACATTGCTAGTGCCGGCAGCAACATTGCTGCCATGCCCGAGAACACATTTTCCCAAAGGCGGCGGGCTGCAGGCACTACCATCAGCCAATACTGATACATTGCTTGGCCGCAATACATTTCGGCTAGCTACTGCCCTGCGTCTTGGTGCCACCCATGTCGTCCCTCATCAGTGTGTTTGTGGCGCGAACGTAGACAGCCACGGTCACCACGAGCTGTGCTGCTCACGCATTTCCCGGCATCACAGCCTAAATGACCTCATTCGTCGGGCTCTTGTCACCGCCGGTGTGCCAGCTATACTGGAGCCCTCCGGTCTGGCGCGCGACGATGGCAGGAGACCTGATGGAATGACACTGGTTCCTTGGAGGTTGGAACGGGCTCTTGTATGGGACGCTACTTGTGTCGATACTCTTGCTCCGCCCCATGTCCAAGGCACCTCGAACTGTGCGGGCGTGGCCGTAAACCAAGCAGAGAAACTCAAACGGCGCACGTATAAGAACCTTAGCGGAGACCTCATATTTGAACCGTTTGGGGTTGAAACCCTAGGTGCATGGAGTCCGGGCGCACATAAGCTTTTTAAAGCTTTATCAAAAAAGCTTACTGAAGCCACCCGAGACCCCAGAGCCGGGAACTACCTGGCACAACGGATACCTATTGCTATACAACGAGGCAATGCTATCAGTTTGCTAGGCACTCTACCAGATGGACCCGACCTGAGGAAGTTTTTCTATTTATAGATATTTTAGAGAAAGTCATATTTGTAGATAAGTCTTCTTTTATTGTATTAATTTTTAGTTTATTTTAGTTTACTACTTGGCTATTGTATTTTAATCATTTAAATAAACAACATTTTAACATTATTCCATTCTAACCAAGAACGTGCTTCCAACCAAAAGAAAATTCTACAGACGTAAAACTGCAAAACGTATTATGTCCCTTACTATACAATAGGCATCTCTAATCTATATGATTAGATTAGATTAGAGATGCATATTGTATAGTTAGCTATATAGCTATAGTTAGCTAAATACAGCACTACAGAGAAGTATAGACAGCAAAATACAGCTCTATAGAGAAGTATAGACAGCACTATAGCAAATAACAATTATATACAGATGTATATACAGATGTATATAATACAGCTCTATAGAAGAGTACCGACAGCAGACACAACTCGTACTCGAGTTTTGACTTTTCATACAAATAATTAAACATTAGGTTCACATCCCCACACTGGGTGTGGGTGTGGGTGTGGGGGGGGGGGGGGGGGTGTCTATAGCTGTATGAATTAGGATACAAACCCAACAAACCGATAACGCGTCTCTATGCTTGAATTTTTGAGTGCCCTACAATTATCCCAGCTTTATCAATAGAAAATAAGCCCTATGTCGATAGCTCTAGATCACTTCATATAAAACTGTTATAATACTGGAGAGTCGATAGAGACGGGCAATAGCTATTACCTACCTATTTCATTACATAATACGTAGAGTATTATCGAAAACATAACGAACCGTGACTAATTAATGGTTCCTAAGTCATTTTATTATACTACGAGGGCGGGTCAATAAGTCCGTGACTTTTGGAATAAAACACAGATTTTTTGATAAATAAATCATTTTATTTTTCAACGTAGTCCCCCTTGAGCTCTATACACTTTGTCCAACGCTTCTCCAATTTTTTTATTCCTTCCAAAAAATATGATTTGTCGAGGTCCTCAAAATAGGCCTTTGTTTGCGAGATGACTTCATCATTGGAGTCAAATCTTTTTCCACCGAGCCATTTTTTCAGGTTTGGGAACAAGAAGTAGTCACTCGGAGCCAAATCTTGAGAATAGGGTGGATGTGGGAGCAATTCATAGCCCAATTCATGGATTTTTGCCATGGCAACTGCACATGTGTGCACCCTTGCATTGTCTTGGTGAAAAAGAACTTTTTTCTTAGCCAAATGAGGTCGGTTTTGTTTTCAAATCCTCATTGAAACGGTCCAATAAGTTGGCATAATATTCCCCATTAATTGTTCTTCCCTTTTGAAGATAGTCAATGTGGATTATCCCACGTGCATCCCAAAAAACCGTCGCCATAACTTTATTGGCTGACAAACCCACCTTGGCCTTCTTTGGCGCCGATTCACCCTTAGAAACACACTGTTTTGACTGTTGTTTGATCTCTGGTGTGTTGTGATGGATCCATGTTTCGTCCACGGTTACAAAACGGCGCAAAAACTCCTCCATATTGTGATTAAACAACGCCAAACCTTCCTGTGAAGTTGTTACACGATTGCGTTTGTGGTCGACTGTGAGCAAACGCGGCACCCATCTTGCGGAAAGCTTTCTCATGCCCAAGTGATCATTCAAAATTGAAACCACTGAGCCATGCGAGATGCCTATGGCTTCCATAATCTCTTGCACTTTCAATCTTCGGTCGGCCAACACCATATCGTGAATTTTTTCGATTGTTTCGGGTGTAGAGACCTCAACTGGGCGTCCAGGACGTTCGGCATCTTCAGTGCTTGTACGGCCACAACGAAATTCAGTAAACCACTTTTTTACCATTGAAATCGATGGTGCAGAGTCCCCATAGTATTTATCAAGCTTAGCCTAGGTCTCGGTAATGGTTTTTTTTCGCAAAAAATAATGCTTAATAAGCACACGAAATTCATTTTTTTCCATTGTTTCCTTAAGTTACTGGATAGTCTGATAAAGATAGCTGTAAAACACAAACTAACTGACGCAGCAAGTTCAAATTTTGATAGGAGTCAACTGACAGATGCCTGTTGACAGGAGTAGTGTTGCTTTTTCAGTAAGGAGGTTAGAAATTCAAAAAGTCACGGACTTATTGACCCGCCTTAGTATCAGGGAATCTAATTCATAAGCAGGTCGTCATAATTTGTCTATATTACAATAATAGTACCTACCTGGGTAACCGAGGTTTGCTCGGAGTTCTTATAAACGACAAAGAAAAAGAATTACAGAAATATTTATCTAACCGCGATTCGAACAAAGCTAAAATGATACATACGCATATCAAACTGCCAATCGGACTGACTGACCAACTTGTATCCTCAATTCGCATTGCAATAGCTAACCTCTATTAGGAGTCCAGAAAATAGAGGTAAATGCATCTTAGTTAGAGAGACGGATGTTCAGCTCCTGCTTTCTGCCTACTCCGAACACTTGAGACTTGACACGTCAACAGCAGGGATGTAAGACGATTCCCTTCACTATTCGTTCAAATAGAATACTAGACGTACCTTTGCTGTGTGGCGTGTGGCTATGGAGTTGAACTGGAGTGAATCTCTGAGAGCTAGGTTAATTTTATACACACGAGAATTTTATAAAGTCATTGTCTAAGAGTTAGACAATGACTTTATAAAATTCTCGTGTGTGGTGTTTGTTTCTCCTCCGAAAAGGCTCAACCGATCTTTATGAAATTTTGCACATGTATTCGGTAGGCATGAGAATAGGTTATAAACTATTTTTATACCCCTAAATGATTGGGGTGACCCGGGGGCCTGGACCCACCCCAAAAAATTTTGACCTATTTTTTATTGGGCAATAAAAATAATACATATTATAAGTCTAAATTATCGCCCTTCGAACACAAACCCCCAAAGTTTTGTTAGCGATATTAGTACTGCAATAATCTTTAACTCTCAGTTGTCGATAACTCTTCCACATATCACCTGGAGGTAGTTGGGGTAGTTAGCAGGTGTAGGAGACGTGGGAGGGGAAAGTAGGTGTAGTTGTTGGTAATTATTCCAGTCCATAGTTAAGACAGCACGTCTGTCGGGGTCAGCTAGTGTTATGTATAAATAGCGTTTGTCCACCAGTCTAATCGCTATTGCCATGTTAAACGTAAGATAGAGGTTTTTTGATTTTTTTCGCAAACGAAACTTAATAAAATAAATACTTTTTTAAATAAATACATTTTTCCTAATGAAATCAAACAACCTGTCGCTACAATCCCACAGTAAGCGGGCGGCGGCCCAGCTTTAGCTCGTTTAATTATTTTTTTTTAGTTCACCGGGAATTATTCAGAGGAATTATTTTTAGTATTTATTATAATTTAACGAGGGACGACTGACGAGAAATTATAACAATTGATTGCGAGCGCGGAGCTACAATTAAGTAAGCTCTGTTAGAAACGGCGTAAAAATTAATGACCGCGGGTTACTTAGACTCCCCTGGCCTTCGCGTCCCCTTGGACTCAATGTCTGAATTCTCCCCTGTATGTACCCACTGTCCCATGTTCACGGTACTACAGTATCCGCTCTCTTGTGTATCGATGTCCCCGGCGGGTCACAGTTAACCTCAGTTTATCCAATGTCCCCGTCCCCCGGTATCCACTCTCCTCCTGTCCCCGACGGGTCACTCTTCTCTTGTCCCAGGCGGGTTACAGTTAACCTTCGCCTTTGCGATCTCAAGCCCGTTAGCATTGATTTTATAAGAAACGCTAATGAAATACACTTCGGCAACTAAACTTGTAAATGGATTTAAATATAAAACTCTCGTAATATTTAAGTCCTTACAATAATTTATATTTCTCACATTATGTTCGTCGCACGACGTTAGTTAGGTTAGACTTACTAAAAATTACTTAAATCTGTTACTAAAAAATTGTTTAAATCTCAAATTAATTATGAGAGTGCCGTGAGTGCAATTTTCAGATTATGTCAATATTTTAATTTATTTTAGGCACACCGCGTGAAATATATCTTCATTCATTCATTCTTCAGATTCATTGGTATCGCTGGGCGCTCGACACGATAGAGCACACTCACAACAACCTTCGTCAATGTGGCAGCTCATTATTGTAGTGTGTCAATTAACAATTGAATTACATGTGACAAGTTCTAGTGTGCGTGAAAAGTTGTGATGCCAGCTACTCAACTTTTGCCCGATTTAATGAGAAAATTATTATTATTATTATAACTTTCACATTCATAATTATAGTAGTAGAAGAGTAGGATTCACAATTAATTAAAAGTGATTACATATAATATATCTAGCTGTAACCCAGCTAGTGATAAATAAGCCACTACGTGAGTCAAAGTCACTTGCTATATTCAAATCCAAACTGCTTATCTATCTTCTGAACAAAGTCGCTCGCTAAATTAACTACAAGTACCTATTTATTATTTGAACAATTGTATATTATTTGTAAGGCATATAGATATATTATATTTATTATGTATGTATTGCTTAACTTTCTAGATAGTTATTCTTGACTTATCGTATTACCGTGCTTATTTAGTTATTATACCTCTCCTGTGCTGCAGGGTTGCCTGGAAGAGATCGCTTATAGCGATAAGGCCGCCGTTGCCCACATTTAGATTATAAGTTTAGTTTTAGTCTACTGATTGTATTCTTTAATGTGAGCAATAAAGAGTCTATCTATCTATATATCTATCTATATATCTATCTATCTATCTATCTATCTATCTATCTATCTAAGTTCATTGAAATTGGTCGCATCATAGTGCGCTATTATCGCTTTGTTTATGTTTAGACTATCTTTTGCCTGCGGCTCCGCCCGCTTAAATACAGTATGCCACGGGAACACTAGTTTTTCCGGTTAAAGAGTAGTCTATGTGTTTACCCATATCCTAAACTATTACCACACAACATTTCATAAAAATCTTTTTTGTTATATTATAGCTTTTGCGTGAAAGAGTCACAAACATCAATCCAACCTCACAAACTTTCACATAATTATAATAGTAGCAACATTCAATTGTATCAGAACCATTCGCTGTATGATTGTGATTGCAGTGTCAGCTCACACACACGCGTCAAATTGCATCTGCACGAGAGCGACAGCATGCTCTGGCACTGGAACCCAGATGCGAATTGAATAGAAACAATAACGCGAATCGTCTCCTGAACAGAGTACATTGTATACGTATATACCGACGTGTTATAGACCGAAGCATGTCGAGGCAAAAACTGTCCCCCCTTAAATGGCCCCACTTTTGGGGTTGTTTGGGGCCATTTTGACATTTGAGGAACGGTGAAATCAAGATGGCGTAACTTTTTCTTGTATAAAGATTTGTTTTGTCAAATGTACATCAATCATCATAACTCATAGGCCATAGCCTATCTTTAGTTTTGAAATCTTTGGACTTTGTTTTGAACATACAGACCACAGAGTGATGTGTCCGAGTGTAGCTGTCATCAGGTGGAGTGTACTGGGTAGGGGGCAAGCGGCCGCGGACAGTCGTCTAGACTGGAGAGTGGAGACTGGACTGCGCGGCCCCCACTCTCCCCTCACAAACAATACTGGTGTAATTACATAGGTATTTAAATACTCCGCTACTTTGTTCTACAATGTAATGAGTTTCTTTCAATGTGTCCGTTTTGCTTCTTTGTTACTCTCAACAATGTATTAGATGGGACTCTTTGGGTTTGTTTGAGATTACTTAAAACTTCTGTGGTTTATTTTACCTTCGGGGAACTAATTTAGCCGGGCTTTTTTATTATTCAATAAAAATAAACTGCCCTTAATGCCCTTTTACCCGACTGGGATATGTTTTTCGCTCGTATCTTGTTTGTAAATTCGTTTATTCCCACGTATCTTCCAAACGGCTGGATGGATTTCGACACTTAAGGTATCGTTAGATTTATTCCAAAAACCCAAGTGTCCTTAGATAGGTGGTTTAAACAAAGATTTCAAAACTAAAAATAGGCTATGACGTACATATTTGACAGAACAAATATACATAACTACAAGAAAATGTTACGCCATCTTGATTTCACCACACCTCAAATGTCAAATGGCCCAAGCAACCCCAAAAGTGGGGCCATTTAAGTGGGGTAAGTTTTTGCCTCGACATGCCTCGTCTATAATATAAACGTCTAATACAAAATGGCGGATATTGGCCCCAATTTGTAAGTAAAGTGTCATTTTAATAGGTAACATTTGACAATTCATCAAAATTCTACAACGTAACCTTGTAACGGCGGGCATAAAATAATATATTTTTTCGTTTTGTAGAACTGCACAATTGCTTAACTTATTTCAATTACGATTACATACTTATTGTAATAATGTCCGATACGAGTAATTTTACGATTTGCTTTCACTAATAAACCATTCTAAACATAATAAACAATTTCTGATCTAAAGAACTGAGCGTCGTTATAATTTTGCGTCAGTTAACCCTTTTTCTTTTTAAACACTAGGGATGTTACACTAAAAATCGAAAGCTGATAAGTAGAATCGAATGCAATGATTACTTGTGAAGAAATATCACCATAAATTAATAATAAAGTTGTGTTTATAATAAAACATAATTATATTTATTATTCTTTTAACTATAAAAATACAAAAAATAAAAAAGTTAAATTATGTACTTGTCTTATTTTGTTCCTTAAATTTACGAAAGAAAAAATAATAATGGGACAGGGATTCGCAATGATTTTTAAAATTCACATAATATGTTTCAAGTCCGTATCGATTCATTCACTTTAATAAATGTTTTTAAGCAGGTCACCTCACTATGAAGATAAAACTGACAGACGTCAAATGTTACCTATTAAAATGACTCCACTGTAGTTCAACATTTTTTTTAACCAAACCTATCGAGTAGGGTATTAAAATAAAGGAAATTAAAATGAGATTTCAAAAAAATATATACACATTATGTCAAGTATTTAAATTTAATCGGGAATAATTACAACCATTTTAACTAAATAATTCGAATAAATTTCTAATCAATGCATTAAAATAGTCGTATTTTTGCCTTAAATCTACCAAGTGTGTGTTAGATAAACTAAAAAATCTTAAATAAATTAAATTATTAAAAAAAAACCCGACTGCAGAAAAACATGCCTAAGCAACGCACCCATTTTCAAATTTTAAATTATGCAGTCGTGAATGCCACCTTTTGTCACCTTTGATCTTATGTAATTGCAGTTCGTGTCAAGATCATAATTCAGTTAGGCTGCTTACCTTACTAGTTACTATAGTTCACACAGGATGCCGTAATGTTTTCTAGAAAAATGTTAGGTACTCAACATGAATCTTCTAATATATAATTTCAAATCTTAAAGTACAATTGCGAGTACAATCGCATTTGCAAAAACAAAAATCTCGTTCATAGCCAATTTCCTTAGTAGAATCCTAGAGGCATCAAAATAGGTATGTTTGTGATGCTGTAAATCACTCCTGAGTCCACCTCTCCCTGCGCCGCACACCGCCGCGCCGCGCCGCGCTGACTCAGCGGAAACATCGCAAATAGATATTTATGAAACACCTTAAAAACATATTGTGTTTTGTAGATAAGCAAAATACACTCGACAAGGAACCCGCAATAAGGATCATGTACCCTACATGATCCTTATTGCGGGATTTACATGTAACATTTTGGCGTGCGTGTGGATACTAAACCCTAAAAAAATCATGCTAACATTTTTCAAATAGGACTTTCATTAAAGTTAGGTTTAAAAAATTAAGTGGGGGATCAAGTGTTCCTCGTCTCCCCTATGAGCCAGTCTTTTTTATTGTTCTCATTGTGAATGTTAGAAATTAGGGCACCTATACAATGAGGATTCCAAATGCAATTATGTACTGAATACCTGACCTGCATCGCACAATACCGTATTGTGAGGGCGGAGCAGAACGGGGATGATTGTTCCCGCCGAGTGCATCTTCGTGGTGTGTACACACTACACAAAGGATTGACCTCGTTCACTCGTAATAAAGATGGCAGCGCAGGCGGCAAGCAAACTTCTTTTATCATCGCAGCCTCAGCCTCCAGCTCGGCGCATTGTCTCTCCGTCTTCCGCTCCACTTAGGCCTTCGTTTTCATTAAAACCCTGCCTCGGTTTACTTTAGCCGAGGACTTTGCTCTCGCTAATATTTCTTTAATTAAACACTGAAATAGTCCATCCCCGTTCGAGTGTTGATGAGGTTGTTAATTGGACTCGTCGCGTCACCCCTGCAGCACAGAATATGTGCAGGACGCAGGCAGCGCGCAGCGGAAATTCCACTCACCTGTATCACTGTGTTGTCCCCTAGCCCTGGAGTTTATCTCCCCGTGTTGTTTTCCAAATACGGCAACATATTAATACCCATAATATTTACAAGGCGATAACTCTATGCAGAAATTTGGTGGGTAACAACTAACAAGTATGAAATAACACAGATGTAGATAACGGAGGTTGGCGCGGGTTCACTGAACCACGACGCGACGCGACGTCGAGACGCAACCAATATTTCGCTGAACTTTATAATAAATTTCCCAATTTCATTCCTCAAAGATAACATAATCCAAAATAAATAGGAATTCATACTAAAGGTAGCATTTCGATCTTATCGACAACGACCAGCGGGCCAGCGAACCAGCGTATAAGGTTCTCTAGCCACGCCCACCGGTCGCGGGATTTGTTTAGTGTTCCAAATAAATTCATACTAAACAGTGGGTCGCGCGACTTGGTCGCAGTCGAGCGTCGCAGTTCCTACCTTTAGGTAGATTGTCAAGAAAACAGATAAAGCGCTCAACCGTAAATAGTCCGGCAAAGCTTAGATGTCCACTTATCTATAAATTATTGCAGTGAATGAATATTCGTGTTACATTAGTTCTTTGGCGAAGAGCCAAGCTAGCTCCTTGTAATGTATAAGATTTTATCGGATCCAGAATCAACTTCTGCAAGGAGAGCGAAAATACCAATAGAAAAATATCTCATTACGAAGTCAAGTGTGTGCACGTAATTATTCTCCGTCTGGTTATTAACTCGAGGGTCGAGTATAGACGCGAGCTGGTGTCCGCACTCTCTCGTCACTCTGTCGTCTCGTAACTGAATTACATATCGCCCTAAAAGACCCCAAGACTTAACCCTATATACCAGATACTCGAAACCCGGCTAGGTTGACGTCTGGCTGAGGACTCTCGTGCTCTCAAAAAGGCTCGTTTGCGGCGCGGCGGATAATTGCACGCCCAACCGGTGCTCAGGGCGACAGGGGCGAATGGGCGCCAGGGGCAAAGGGGCGAACGCGCAAACGGGCGAAGAGCGATCCACTTCAGATAATAAACTTTTTTGCTCATTTATAATGCGACATGTCAATGAGCCGAGCACATTCTGCTCGATGTGGATCATAACCGCATGCTTGATGTTGCGGGAAGCGTTAAAGATGGCTGAAGTGATTTGTGCTACAGTTGCTATATGCCTACGGATGGTTATTATTCGATTTAAAAGAGACAGCAGCTTCTTCTTGTGCATGCGTTTTAAATATAATATAATAGGACGCACATTCACACCACGTCAATCTGGCCCCGTGCTAAGTATCCGAAGAACTTGTGTTACAGGTACCAGACAGCGGTAAGTATATTTAAACCACATATACAATACATATATTTAAGATTTTTATTATATTATACATATATTTAATACACATCCACGACCCAGGAGGTAGGAACACAGAAAACTTTTTGTTCCCTCGGCGGGATTCAAACCTGCGAGCTGCGACCTCCGGCATGAGTGCCAACGCGTTACGCGCTAACCACTGAGCCACTAAAGTCAAATATCGATATTATTTCCTTTTTTTGGGCTTCGTAGGACGTAGGTGTTGTGAAGGGTGGTCAGCCAGCGGAACACATTATGCCATTCCAGCAGGACACGCAGCGCGCTCGTCCAGTGTCAACATTTATTTCCTGCTACGTTACCTTCGTCCATTTTATTGGCTTAAGTTCCATCTTGTACTTTTTATGAAATCGACCAGAAAACGAGCAGACGGATGGCCTGATGGTTAGCGATTACCGCCGCGCATGGACACTTGCATCACCAGAGGAGTTACAATTGCAACTCCTCTGGACCCCAATTCTCGTAATTAATTTACACTTTTATTTTACTTTCATTGAATCTATACAGAAATATAACATTGAAGTGTTTGTTTGTAATTTCAAATTAACAGCTTTTCACTTAATGCATATGCATAATATATCAATTTTTTTAAAAATTGTCTATCCGTCTGTCTGTCTGTTTGTTCCGGCTAATCTCTGAAACGGCTGGACCGATTTTCACGGGACTTTCAGTGGCAGATAACTAATGTTACTAGGTCTAACATAGGCTACTTTTATTTTAGGGTTCCGTTTAAAAAAATAGGGTTCCGTTTCCGTTAGCTCTATGCAAACGAAGTTGCGGGCATCAGCTACTTATAAATATATCGTCTTGATATCATAAACTGATTTTTGGAGTTTGGACCAATCAAAATGGGTTTGACGTTGGTTTGACATTTATGAGAATACCATTTTGCAGTTTTAACTTAAGGGGACTGGATCGTAATTAGGTCGTTCTTCTTTTTAATCTACAAAAAAGGTGTCTCCCCTAGTCAGTGAAAAAAAACCAAGAAAACTACCATTATTTTTTTCTTAATTGTATTTCAACATGCAGTGTACTGGCACTTCACTTAATGGCTGTGCACGATTGTATAACATATGTATTAAATAATTTAATTGTAAAAAGAACGTTACCGAGTTGTAAATCCGCGTGACAGAAGTGTATTTCATACAAATCACAGTGTCTCCTGTCTCCTGCTACATCGGCTTGCGTATAATCCATAATATGACGCAAAAAATATATAATGGCATAAAACGTAAAAATATCTTGTAAAACTCCTAATTATATTACCTATCATGTAATAGCAACCTTTATCACTTTTAATAAAATATTCAAAAAAATGTAAACACTTGTCTCCTACTACCTGATGGTTTATTTTGTAAATTCTGTCACGTGGGTTGCCTTTCGAAATACGCATTTGTGCCACTCGTCTTTGTGCCGCGATTGGATGCTTAGACCCCCTTCTCCCCTTGGTACGATTTCCCCTGTGAGATCAAGAGAAAGCGCGTCAGTCACTCGATAGCTGTGACAGGAGATGCGTGTGTTTTTCGGCTACCGCTTCGTCACGTAAGTAATTGATTTAAAATATAATTATGATTGCTACTTTTCGTTGTCCACTTACGTTATACGAAATATTTTATTGCCAACGTGTAAATTATGTATTTAATGTTAACTATTAAATGTAATCGACTTTACAACAAATTTTTACCCCTCCGTCACACGACAACTCCGTCACATATTTACTGTGACGGAGTGTCAAAGAACGTGACAGAGGGGTAAAATAGGTGACATTCATGTTGTATTTATCTGCTGAATCTGAGAAATACTGAAAATAGATACACAAGTTATTATGGTAATTATTTCTACGGAAAGTGTTAAAAATTACTTTTCTATATTCTCGTTTAGGTACCTATTACCATGTCTGGTCAGTTTGATACATTGGAAAATGAAGTACATGCTCAGTACGTAAAGATGTCGCTACGAGTAAGCATTGTGAACCATGGAAAAGTAAATCACATTAAAAGCACAATTAAACCGCCATGTAACTTTTTTGTTCTACGTCAGTGATTTATTTAGTTTTATTCTTCAAAATTTTCAATGGTTACTGAATAAAATATGAATTTATAACAATATTTTATTCATACAACGCCCTCTTTTTTAAAAATTGAATTGATAAAGTACATCGGCACTACGGGACTCTTCAAATTAAATATCGTCAATTCATGATAGATGGCGGCCTAGTTAAAACGACGACGCAACGCGCAGGCGGCGCTATGGGCGCTAATTTAACAATTTATCTTTATAGCACAGAGATAATAATTTACTACTTTAGTACCTAGATCATAATATACTTAGTTATGTTTTGTTATGTTCGTTCTCTGAAAATAGTGTCGTTTATAATTTCCACGTAAAGTGCCATCTAGTAAGTTTTCTTAGTAAATAACATTATACTGACAATCATAGAACTCGTTGTAGTACCAAGCTCGCGCCACTTGCGCCCGCGCCGCGCGACTTAGTGTGGGGTCAAATCAACCAATGGGATTGTCCCTCTGTTGTACGTAGTATATTATTATCTCTGTGCTATTACTTATATCCTATTTCCAGATACCATGGCGAAAAAGAAGACATTAACAACAGCAGAAAGACAGCGGCGTTGTCGGGAAAAACGAAAAAATGACCATGAGAAGGTAGCTGAAGTAAAGCTAAAGGATTTAGAGAGGAACCATGCTCGAAAAAAGCTAGTGGCTGACATGAGCATACGAGAACAGACTGAAAAAGCGAATATGGCAAGAAGGGAATAAATAAAGAAGGGAGAAGAAAAATATACTTTTAAACACGCCGGCTCCATCACCAACACCAGAAACCTCCGAACCGACTCCCTCTGAAGTATCTACTTGTAGTTCAAGGGGAAGAAAGAAAGTGAAAAGAGATAGAACAAAGTTGTAAGAGATAATATTAAGTTTCAAGAAAAAATAGACCAGTTATAAAAGAAAGTTTGAAAATATAAGAAGAGATTGCACAGAGAATCAAAAAAAGACAGCAGCAGCAACAAAGATGAAAGCAATAGTCAGAATACAAAGAAGAACAGCGTTCCTTCCAATGCCATTAAAGAACGATACAAAACTGTCAAAAGTCGAAAAGAAAAACGCCTCATCCAATCGGTACTTCAAACCAATATCGTAAAAGAGTCCAGCATGCAGATCGAATTGGTAAAAGACACATTAGGTGTATGAATTATGAAAAACCTGTACAAAGCCTTCTTGAAAGAAAATAGTGGCCTCAAATGCCACTACAGCTACTTCACTAAACATAGGCCATTTTATGTGAAGCCACCTACTGTAGATGGAAGAGATACTTGCTTATGTGTTACATGCAAATGTTACCTATATGGTAAGTACATTACATAGAAATAAATAATGGTTCTCAAATGTGATTTCATTTAATATCTAAGTTCGATCTCATGTTATTTTATATAACAATGTTAAAGACTGATAAAGATTTATGACAAATAAATTATTCTAGAAAAATAAACACGTTTTATGCCATACGCAGCCTGGTATCCTCTACTAGAGTCTAGAATAACAACTCTGTCACATTATTTACTACTCTGTCACGATGTTGTATCCTGGTAGGAAAAGTATTTCGGTCGTCTATACATATTTTGTTATAACTACTAGTGAAACTTAGGAAAATTATAAATATAATAATTGATGATATCATCAATGCCGTCGGTGATATTCGTATTTATTTGTAAATAATAATGAAAATTGATTTATAGTATTAACATATTTATATTAGCAGAAAATGTGACAGAGTGGTAAATCATGAATAAAACATATTTTTAAATTCAAATTTTAATAAATGAAAACCGAAAATGTCTCGAAAATGTTGATTGAACGGAACACAATATAGTGTTTTTTAACATTGGTTTCACTTATTACAAATAATATTACTAACTTAAAGGCCGAAATTAAAAGTATAACACAATTTACAAAGGCGAAAACGCGGGAAACAGTACACAGTGACTATATCATCTAGTCAGATCGGTAGCGCGCGGGAGACTGGCGAAAGCGCGTCGGACGCGACCCGCAGGAAACTTGTCCTGACGCGTTGCTGGCCAGCGGCGCGTTTGCACTGTGGTGCGAGCGAGAAGGCACGGTCTCCGGTGCACTCATTATAGACTCCCCCTCCAAGCTGGGAACACGTCTCGAGTCCGGCTTGAAACCCTTTTGACGCGGCCTCCCCCTAGTCCTCACTGGCATTAGCGGATGAGAGTCACCCGAATCAAGAAACGGGGTCAAATCGGTGCTATGGTATTTACCAATAATAACGTCCGTGGTAGTGTCAGCTATATTCTTTAACACGGTAAGGGCCGTCACGTTTTGGCATGAATTTGCGGGTTATTCCCTTGCTAGCATTACTAAGTTGATGGAATTTTAGTAGCACCAGGTCCCCTACCTTGTAGTTAGGCGCAGGGATTCGCGTCGCATCAGCAAAGTGTTTTCGTTCATCCTGTTTGTGCTCGACACGATCTCGTATATCCTTTAATATCTCAATAAATTTTAGTAAATAAGGAGTTACATGTGATACGTAATTTTCTTTGTTGATTATGATGCGAAGATCATGATGGGCTTGAAAGGGCGTGCGTAGCTCGCACGCAAAAGTAAGATATGCAGGGGTCTTACCAGTTTCAATGTGGTGCTCTGCATATGGAGTAGGGGGAGACCACCTATTTGGAAAATGTCTTCATTCTGGTGTAAGTGGTCGGATAACTGCTGCCTTGAAGATTCACTCAGCAGTTGACCTTCATCTTCGCGCAACAACTGGGCAGAATAAACCATATACATAACCATAACCACAACATGTATGTACTGGGTTTTTCGTACTACTGTCCATAACACTCACACCTTTTGATAATAATTTTCGACACTCGTCGCGAGTATGTCCTGGGTGCTTACAATACTCAAAAAAACGTAATCGAGCGTTGTTATGAATGTTCTTGGACAAATTTGCCTGAACGGTTGTAGGGGTGGCGCCGAGCGTGTGCCGGGGCGCCGGCCCAGCGCGTGCGGCGAACTCGGAGTGCGCCAAGGGCGAAACCCGAGCGGCGCGGGCGGCGGCATCTGTGCGCACCGTCGACGAATTCGTTGTCCGCGAAGCTGCTTCCTCCGTCGCGTCCTCTATTTGGCGTATCTTTTCTAAAAACGCCTCCATTGTCGCAAACTCTTCGCGGCGTAGGCGCTGTCTCGTCCGCGTATGGAGCAGGCCGAACAACATATCCAGTTTAACCTTTTCGCTAAGGTTATTTTGTGGAAGGCGAGCGAGAAGGGCTCAAGCCTTCGAAATGTACAACTCCGTGTTTTCACCTGGCATCTGCGGGTTCGCAAAAAGTTCTCTATAAATGTGGTGAGGGGGGTACCGGTTACCGAAAGCACCACGTTCGAAACGCAGCACGTCGTCCCACGACGTGACGGTGGTTTTTACCCCTTGCCACCGTACGTAGTACGACGTAGCTGCGTCGTGTGTCAGCAGCATGGATAAACCGCGCACTGCATTATCATCACTGGTATTCGTACAGTCTTTGTAGGACTCGACCGCGTCTACGAAAGTGTCTAGCGACTCTTGCGGCTCACCGCTGTAGCGTGCCGTGTAGGCAGCAAAGTTCCCTGCAGGAATAGCGGGCGTCGGCGAAGGTGAAGCGGCGTGGCGTTGCGTCTCGGAGACCGTTGCGGGAGATTAATTGTAATAATAATAATAATAATTGAATAATTGTCCGCTCTAATATTTTCGTAAATATCTCGAACGTGGCGGCTTGGCTCTGTTGCATAGCCAACAGCGTCGCTGTGAGGCTCTGAGAGTCGATGGGTGACGATGCTGAGGCGCGGGCGGCGGGGGCGAAGGCGTCGGACGCGTGGCAGCAGGCATGGGCGAGCAGCTATCCTCCGGACTGTCGGGATCTGATTGACGCGACGCGAAATTCGTTTTGATCGCGTCATAATACTGAGTTCGATAATAACGATTCACTAATCACTGAGTACGTAAAAACTTTTCACAGTTCAGCCCCGAGTTGGGCAGCCATTTAAATAAATGAAAACCGAAAATGTCTCGAAAATGTTGATTGAACGGAACACAATTTCACAATATAGTGTTTTTTAACATTGGTTTCACTTATTACAAATAATATTACTAACTTAAAGGCCGAAATTAAAAGTATAACATAATTTAAAAAGGCGAAAACGCGGGAAACAGTACACAGTGGATATATCATCTAGGCAGATCGGTAGCGCGCGGGAGTCTGGCGAAAGCGCGTCGGACGCGACCCGCAGGAAACTTGTCCTGACGCGTTGCTGGCCAGCGGCGCGTTTGCACTGTGGTGCGAGCGAGAAGGCACGGTCTCCGGTGCACTCGTTATAAAATATATTATTTTAAGATGTTTTCTAAAAGTTCCTTTAGTTAATTATGATTTTAGAAAAGTACAAGTTATTTTTTAAAGAGTATGAGATCTAATAAAATAAAAGATTTCGTGACAGAGGTGTAATTTTTTGGTCGAATCCATCTTTCAGGTCTTGAAAATCGTACAAAAATGTCAGCTTCTTGGCCAACAACTTTAACCGATAGAATAGAAATTCTGATATAAGAACATATATGCATATTTATAGTGACGAGGAAGCTTTATATTTTTTTTTCGAAATTGAGCTAATGTTTTATAAAATTGTAGGTTAAAAAGAAGAACGATCCAATTGTATTATTGCAGGATTTAATGAGCAGAATCTACCTTCTGGTGTTGCGCATTTGTATTCCTGGTCCTTAAAATCACCAACCCCCCTTTGGGTCTCCGGTAACCTCACTCGCTCGGCGAAACACAACGCAATAGTTATTTCACGCCGGTCTTCCTGTCACCAGTCGTCGTCACCAGTCACCGCTCACCGCCGTGGTATTTATACGGTCGGATGGCTCAATCGTACCGAAGCATGGCTCTGCCACGTTTGACTACTTTACAAATATAATGTATGTGCTCAAAAATCCATAGTAATTAATTATTTCATACAATCTACTTGAAAATATATGTCAGCAAACTTTTTGTAAATCGATAACAAAATTTTAAAAAGTATCACAAATTCTGGTGTCCGTATAAACAAGCGGCACCTGTTCCCGGCACAAGGGGAACCCTCCCACCCTCACTGTTTTTTTCCGACATAAAATATAACATTAATTTGCATGAATAGAATTTCATTCGCTTTATTTATGATCTCTGTACAGTCTCGTGCATAACTGATTTTGCAACATCGGAATTTTGCGCCTCCGTATTCGGCGCCGCGATATGAGAAAATTGCTTACTAGGATAATGTGGACACGGCCATGCGTCCACTGCCCACTGGTCAATTTTGACATTTGTACTAAATTACTAATGATTCACTGCACTCTTAACGCGAATAGACTATATAGTAGTACATACATAGGACACAAGAATTTTAATGATCAACTAAAATAAAAAAAATACTGAAATTGATTTTAAGAATATTCTAGAAATATTTTACTATCTGTCAAGAATAATCCAGAGCTCTGTCTTCGTCTCACGTACAACTTGAAAGTGATTTCATTGTTGTCTGGCGAGGGAATACTGAATAGAAGCGACTACGCACATCACTTACGACTTACGAGTGATATAAAATAACCTAACCAACAGCATGTCACGACATGTTTAAGGAGGGTTCCGTAGATATCTAGTGAGAGTTAGGCACCCCCTTAACTCGAAACATCGTTTATTCATTAATTAAATAAAGTTTTATACAATTTTTACAATGTTCTTATTCTTTTTACCATGTAATTTTACAACTGTCATTCCTGAAAAGCTGCCGGGGTGGAATGTTCTAGAAGGTTGGTACGTGCCGTCGGTATAAGTAGGGGGCCGGCGACCATACAATTCGTAGTTCGCTCGTAACCAGCCGCAAAGTAAGAAGAATCCCTGCCTCATCACCTATCGAAGTAGTGAACAGTGACCGGTGGTATCATTTTTCCTATTTTAATTCCTTTAATCCTTCACCCTATACTTTCCTCCGAATTTTCCCAGTATCCTTTTATTTCCTTCCTGTAAGTGTCCCTTGATTTCTATCCCTTCCTGTAGCTCTAGGTAATTTAGGCTAGTCCCCCACAATTATAAAAACTTATAAACCACTTTGGAGGCCGATTACTCGAAAATGGTTGACTTTGTAAAAAAGTAATGTATGAAAACTTGCCTTTATTTAAAAAGACCTATTTAACGATTCCCCGACACGATGGGGAAAATGAAAATAAAATTTCATTTTCACTGCACAAGAATGGAGAGACAGACACCCCTAAAATATTTAATTATTATTATTTTATGAAGCCAGAACCGACGAACCGATTTTGATCTAGTTTTTTTGTTTGAAAGCTGACATGTTCGAGAGTGCTCTTAGCTATATTTCATCATCACCAGCTCGCTCAAAGCTTGAAAATTCGAAGGTTACAATTACAATTTTTTATGTTGTTTAATTAGGGAACCCTTAGTGCGCGAGTCCGACTCGCAGCTGGCAGGTTCTTGCTAAGATGACGCTACAATGTTACACCATAAGCATGAACAGGCCAGAGCCTGCAGTCTGTAGCCAACACGCGGTATGCAGGAGTGTTTAGTACGTATGGGCTGCGAGCCTGTGATACACCCACTATGTTTTCTAACACAAGACGCACGTAAGGCTGGGACCGGATATTGACCGGAATCCTTAAGACCGCGGAAAATTCAGAGCACTGAAAATAGAACTCTAAGAAATCTCACTGAAAATAGAACTCTAAAAGAAGAAATTTTCAGTGCTTTGAATTTTCTCGGGCCCAGCCTAACAGCGTATGATGTATTACGTCGCATGTCGCCGCGCCACAATGCTCGGCGCAATCAGCTAAAAGCCCGCTGCTCACATTGCCATAACTCCAACTTTTTATGCCTCAATGCCGATTGCCGCGACCGGCGATGAGGTAAAAATCTGCATTTATGCGACTACAATTTATATAGTAAATACTGTATCCGTTTGTGACTGCTAAAATATGTTTCAAAAGTTGCCAGCATTTCAGCAGCTGTGTTTGATATTTTGCTTAGTTTACTTTTAAGTACACACATTTAAAACAAAATCTATCCTTTCGTATCTCGTTCGGGCTGGTTTGATAGTCACAGTCACACCAACGAGATGTTATAATACTACGTCATAGTTCATACTTAAGTATAATAGTATAAAGTGAGTAAAGTACACAAGTCGTCTCGTCAAGCGTCAAGTATCTATCTTTTCCCTAAGCATTTCGCGGCTTTTTCTTGCTTAGGTCTTGGAAGTTGTAATACGTAAAAACTTATAAGACTTTGATGTTAAAAAATAAGCTTAATGCTTATTTTGTCACTTGTGTTTTGACAAGAAGTTCATTAACGAAGTGACATCATCACTGTAGCCGTAAGAAAACAAACAAAGTGTGTAATTGTATGGCGGCGCGGCGGCGGTGCGGCGGAGCACGCGGGTGCCCAGTCCCCTCTATAAATAGCGAGCGGAAGCCGCGCTGTACCAGACCAAACGATAACTGACCTGCACTCCGACACCCCCCCGACACTCATCATCATCACCTGCCGATACTCATCGTCATTATCCTTCAGCATCATACACGAAACCAACTTGGAGGCCAATTCACGTTACCTACTCAAAATGTTCAACTTGCATAATGGGTTCTGACTTCTGTGATGACTGATGTCTCAGCGTCGCGTCGGCCTGTCGCACTCGCACGCATCAAATCACTTGCGATTACCGTGACATTTAGACTAGATCTAGACTACGATTTGAATATTTTAATTGAACTAATTAACAAAGCCTCCAAGGACGGATGATCCACGCTTAAGTTTGATATGAATTATGAAATTATGACGGTGGTCGGTGGCATGGCAAATTGGCTACAGGATCCGGGGGCTTAGACAAAGTAAGAATATACAATATGCATAACACATGACATAAAAACGATAGCGAGGTTAGAAAATTTTCGTCACTAAGTAAATCACGTTACATTCATACATTGTATTCGTTCCTTTATATCGCTTTGATACTGTACTGTGTTCAAACCAGCACGCATCTACTATCTGTATGATGTATGCTTCAGACTTATCAGATGAATATTCGCTTGTATCACTCGCACAACAGCTGCGATTGGAATATCAAAGCGCTCGTAATTGATTTATGCCGCACCTCCTCTGAGGTCGGTTGTCTGTGGGGCGCCGGGCACCTCACCGTTCGTGTGAGCGGTGAGGGCGAACACTTATCACGGCGCTAGATCGTTTGTGATTTGCCAAGCTCCACTTATTGTGGCGTTAAAATCGTTTGTTTACTATGCAATACGAGATGCCTTCGTACGTTATTTCGATTTTCTGATTCGTTGAACAAGAGTATTGAATCTTGATACGTTTCTTTTGCGTTAAGACTAAGATTGCGTTATCCCTAGTGGCCTTAACAATACAATGTCGGACTTGACAAAGGCACAATAAAACTCTAGAATTGTAAACTATAAGCGCTATAAGGTATATCACAATATTATACTTTCAAAGTTTCGACGAGCAAACCTTGTATATTATTATATAACCGGAATCTAGGAAACGGCTGCAAGTATTTCCGTGAAATTTAGTATGCACGGAGTTTTGGGGGAGAAAAATCAGTCTAGCTAGGTCTCATCCCTAGGAAACTGCGTATTTTTCAGTTACATAATATGTTTTTTCTGTCGTTCCATAATATTCGAGTGATTTCGATTTCTAAATGTCAAATCCGGCTGACGTTTTGGTTAATGATAGACTTTTTGTGTTGATGGCAAATTGGTGTCTCGAGCTCGAATCCCGGTCAGACGAGTATTTTTCTGATTATTTAAATTTATTTTTCTTTTACAATTTTTATTTATTTTTAATTCGTTTATCTTTCTACTAAAACTCCGACTGAGCTCAGTTTACCTGGCTGGTATTAACTTGTATCTCAGAAAAGTTCAAATCTATGAATACTGGACAGATCAGCGATTTCCTTGACTTTTGTTTCTAGCAGTAGAAAGCTAACAGCGAATATATTTGTTCCAGCGGCGCCTTACCCTCAAGTACAGCATCGCCGTCGGCGTGCCCACGCTGGTGGTCCGCGGGCGTGCGGTCCGGGACGCGCTGCTGGCGGACCCCGCGGGCGAGCGGTTCCCGTGGCCCGCGCCGCCGTTGCGCGACGTGTTGCGCGGTGTAGTGCTCCAGGGACCCAACCCTACCAGCTACGACGATCTGCCAGATGACGCACTGAGAGTCTTCTATTTCGCTGCGCATTGGGTAAGTTTGCAGGACCTTTCCACTTGTATAATGTATAATGTATATATGTGGTTGTTCAAAATCAATGACGGATACTTTAGGCATATGGTCTACTGGTCTACTGCTAATGTAGAAACGTTCAGGCAGAAAAATAGTTAAAACAATAACAAAATATATTATAGGTACTGATTAAAATTACATTGCGCTCTCTCAGGCGGTGACCTCGCAGAAACAGCTGATTTAAAGGGGGAGCAAAGACTTTGACTAAATAACAATACAATCTAGTGTGTACCTCACACACTAGATTGTATTGTTATTTAGTCAAATGACCTTATCAACGCCGTAAAAAGCGTAATTTTATTTATTTAGTAAGTATATATTTTTCGATATATTAGGTCCTTATATATGAAATTGGTACTCGTACTGGCCACTTTGATCTCAAATATATCTTCTTTGGTTAGGAATTCCAATTTCAAATTTGTGTTTCGAAAACCGCAATTCATTTGTTTTTTTCCTCTTTTATCTTTGCGTCACTCTGTTTACAAAATGAATAACTTGTAATATCGTATTATTTTCGAGTACGTGTTCCACCGTGGCACCAGTGCTGCAGAAACGGCTCGAGGGATTAAGAAACGAAAAGAAAACACAGTGCGTTCTTGGTTACAACGTTTTTGTTCTGGAAATTTCGACATGCAGAACAAGCCCCGTGGACGGCCGGAGACCAAAGTTGATAATGAAGAATTGAAGGCTTTTGTGGAAGCGGATCCATCGCAAACCACGTCCGAGTTAGCTACAGGCTGCGGTATTAGTGATAAAACTGTTTTAACCCACTTGAAGCAAATTGGGAAGGTGAAAAAGCTTGAAAGGTGGGTACCTCATGAATTGAGTGCAGCAAACCGACAAACGCGCGTCGACTGCTGCGTTACAAATGTACAACCGGCTCTCTCTCTCTCTCTCTCTCGGCAACTCAACCGGCACAATAATGAAGGGATTTTAAATCAAATAAATACCGGTGATGAAAAGTGGAGCCTGTGCGATAATCGGACACGCTCATCGCAATGGCTGAACCCTGGCGAATCAGCCAAAGCTTGCCTCGCAAAAAGTTACTTGTGAGCGATTGGTGGATTTGGTGGACTAGTGCCGGTGTCGTTCACTACAGCTTTCTTAAATCTGACCAGACGATTACGGCAGATGTCTATTGCCAGGAACTGCAAATCATGATGGAAAGCTAGCTGCTAAACAACCGAGGTTGGTCATTCGCTCTAGGCCACAACTGCTTCAGGACAACGCTAGACCACACACTGCACAACAGACGGCTACCAAATTAGAGGAGCTTCAATTGGAATGTCTAAGACATCCACCGTACTCCCCGGACCTTGCTCCAACAGATTACCATTTTTTTCGAAACTTGGATAACTTCTTGCAAGGGAAATAATTCAACTCCTATGGGGCAGTCCAAAGCGCCTTCAAAGATTTAATTGATTCCTGTCCGAATGGTTTTTTAGTAAAGGAATCAATGAACTACCTATGAGATGGCAAAAGTGCATAGATAGCAATGGTATATACTTTAATTAAATAAATAAATTATGTTTTAAAAAAAAACGACTTTATGTTCCTATTAAGGAATTCCTTTACAAAACGCCAATTTCATGTGTAATGACCTAATATTTTGTTATTTTTTTGCCAAACTTTACATATTAAGTAGTAGATCATAGTTCCTACATTCATCATTGTCATCCAATTAAGTATTTATTGCGAAATTCTTTATTAGTGCATGCCTCGTTTATATAACTAAACTCGTTCAGTGATTTTTGCTGTGTCAGCTATGTGTCGATAGGTCAGCCGGTTACTACTGTGTACTGGTCCCCAGTGTCCCCCATGCCGGTCGTTCGCGCCCAGCCTGTGTAGCACGCTGGCGGCGGTGCGCCGGCGCCGCACCAAGTTCGCCAGCACGCAGCTCATCGTCGTCTCCAGCGACAGGTCGGTAGCCGGTACAGCCTCCTCTACCTGGACCCTAATTCTCGTACTTCTAAACTCGTTTCAGTTGTCAGTCTGTCCCGCTCGCGCGCGCATCTTTTGAGCCTATCCGAATGAGACAGCGCGTAAATCGAACCGAGATTCGAGGTACGAGAATTGGTGCCCTGGATATTAGCTTCGACAATATCCCATTCAGCCTTGACTTAGTGACGGGATGCTAAGGTAGCTAAAGGATACCAAGTATAATTCTGTTGCCAGAAACCAGAAAGAGAATTTATGCTTCTACGAGGAAATAGTCCTCAAAATATCATGGCAGTCTTGACTCTTGACTTAATAAAATCGCTTAATTTCTATTTATCTGGGCAAAATCAAGATGTAACAGTCAATCCGGATACAATTACTCATACTAATAATAGCTCCCACACCAATTTCGGTTGAAACCAGACAAGCAAGAGTCTTATTTTAGTAACGTGTTTGCGCAATACACAAGGGCACTCTCTCTTCCGTTACTCTCGTAACCCAGTGGGACGGATGACTCAGATCTGATTACATACTCATCTTTCTTGTCAGACTATCGGGATCAGCATGCACTGTTCTAACCAGACTTGAAAACAACATTTTTGTTGTTCAAACGCGGTATCGAACCCACACGACCTCTGGAATCCCTACTAAGCCACTGGGCCACAGAGGCCGGGTATAAATACGATCAGTCGGGGCGGAAATTGTTGCAGTTATTCCAAGCTCTGCAGCCTCCCCAGCCTCGCCAGTCGCCAGTCTCCCCTCAGGAAATCATGTTTATACATGACTCCGGGTTTGTAAGCTTGCCTCAGGCCGTGCCTCAGGGTAGCGATTGCTGTCCATACTCCATATGTCATCCATAAATATAATATTATATAGTATTAATATTTCGCGTTCACACCACGTCAATCTGATCCCGTGGTATGTTCACGGAGAAAAATATATTATGTATAATCCATATGCTTCATGGGTAAGTTCTCGAAGAACTCATGTTACGCGTACCAGACAACGGAAATATATTTAATAATTTTATACTATACGGTATTCTACGTACTCCGCGACCGCACTTTATTAATAAACATCCAAATAGCAGTTGCTGCCGTAAAGAAGCTAATACAACCAAAAGACGACATAAATTATATTTTTTACTAGCTGGTGCCCGCAACTATTAATGGAAACGGAACCCTTTTTTGTAACGGAACAATAATATAAAAGCAGCATAAGCAGCCTTATAACATCAGCTATCTGCCTGTGACAATCCGGTCAAAATCGGTCCGGCCGTTTCAGAGACTAGCCGGAAGTCAGAACAAACAGACAGACAGACGGACCCACAAAAATTAAAAAAAATGTGTTTTCGTGTAGGTACCGAATATATTACTGTTATATGCATTTAGTGCAAAGCTAATAATATGAAATTACAAATAGACACTTAAATTGTATTTATTTGTATAGTATAGTCTACTACAGTCTACTATAGATGGATTAATATTATAGGTTTATTGGGACGAAGTTCCTTATGGCGCGTTGCGAATTGTATTGAGGCTGGACGGATTATAGGCAAGACACTTTTTGCCACTCGAAATCACAATGTAATAACGACTATTAAGAATGATACAAAAAACGACCTTATCACCTTGACAATAATGTAGAATTTTGCAATTACACATTGTGACTGTTATGACTGTTACATATTGTGACTAGCTAAGCTAGCTAGCCGGGCCTTAGGTGTGCCAGCCGTGGGACGGAAGACCGCTTGATGTTATTACTCAGTACGGAGCCGGACTTCGCGGCGGCAACACTGCGAGTAGCAAGCAACCCGCCCCCTCACCCCTGTCCCTACCTTAGGCGCGGCCAACTAGTTCCGCGCGCACTATATATACTTAGTTCAACTATTTGTTTTGTATAATATAATATATTATATCTATACAGATAAACAAAATTGAAGTGTCTGTTTGTAATTTCAAATTAACAGCTTTTATTTTCACTTAATGCATTTAAAAGTATGATCGGTACTTACAATAAAATATAATTGTTAACATTTTTCTGTCCGTCTGTCAGTCTGTGTGTTGGTTCCGGCTAATCTCTGTATATATATATTAAAGCCTATTTTGGAAGAAATATATTATATATATTTTTACATTGAATTGCTAAGCTGTTATTATGGCTGAATTTCATAGATAACTATGCAGACGCCGCGCCGCACTCTTAGCTATTATTGATGACACTACACTGCCGCGTCTCCCCTCAGATAAGACAAGATGCTCCTCCAAATTCAATTTCAACGACGCACATAAATTAGGGAAAATGGCGTTTTTATACAGGCACAGATGTGTCAGGTCTACAGTCTACACCGTAATCCGTATTCCGCTACAGATCGATCCGTATTTTGGCCAACATCTGGGTTAAAGTTAAAACAAATTAAAAGTTATAAAAATAATTTACTCGTACAACAATTGAAAACATTATTTAGTTGGAAGAATGGATCAGGTCCACTTGCGCAGATCTGGGTTAAAATTAATCCTGAGTTAAACATATTGTTATCTCTCACGTTCTTCGTATTTACTATTTAATAGTTATTATATTACTATTAGGTATATTAATTAATTACATAAATTTTATGAAAGAGAAGGCGTGATATTTTAACCCCACCTAGGTTAAAACCAACCAACTCCCAGGGTTAACTTTAACCCTGATACGCGCAAGTGGGCCTTATATATTCTTGAACAAAATATTGTTTTTAACTGTTGTGTGAGTTAATTATATTTTAATCCTTTTCATGCATTTCGTTGGCGCCACAAAAACTGTGTCTGTTCATTTATCGTTTTCTTTTAAACTTTCAAAATGAAATTTTAAATTAACATTTGAACGTTTCTTACATCGCATTCTTCCGTGATGATTTAAACCTTCACAAGTGGACGACATAATGAACAATAATAAGTAAATAAAGAATTCAAATTCTTTATTCAATATACAAAATAATATATACAATAGATTAAACATGTTATATACATCACGTCGATCTAATCCCATGCTAAGTTAAGACTTGTGTTATGACGTATGGCAATCAGACAACGGATATACATTTGACAATTTTAAACTACTACTTTTAACTTTTTTTAACTTTTAACTAAACTACACAAACACACCAAAAATAGTTTATCACGTATTGTCTTTTTTCTGCGACGTGATGTCTATATATAATCTATATCCAATAGCCAGAACGCCTCCACCTCGAGGGTAGACAAAAGTGGTGTCGCCACTCTCACCACAAATGAACTGAAGTTGACCTTGTTGGGAGACTGCAGATGCTCGACCCTCAAAGTGTAGGAGGTCTTCTCACGGATGAAGCTCACGACGTCCTCGACCTCCATGGATCAGTGCAGGCGGGACACGTACAGCTGCGTTGCGGGTACCTAACACCGTAAGCGCAGCTCGGGTACGTAGGGTGCGGTGCCGCGATGGTTGCGGACGGGGCATCCTCTTCTTTCTTCTCTGCACCAGAATGAAGCCCTCCCCATCGCACCTCCTGTTCTCGTCCTTGACGGTTCGAGGAGGCTTAGCCTTGCGGCGCTCCTACATCCCTCTTATCTTCGCCCGCAGAGGAGCGGTGGGACCAGCGGCGATACTTGCGTAATTTTTCGGAGTCACTGGGGTCCTCGGTTTCGGCTAGATCACAAGCGGTGAGCAGGCAGCGGCGGTTGTTGACCCATCGGATTTTGCTGATGAGTAAAACGTGTCAGCTTGCGCCGCGTCGTCGTGTGTTTACGAAGTCAAACGAATGATCGGGTGACCTTCATAACGAATTATTACTTTAATTCGTTATGAAGGCAATAATTCATTATGCAAATCACGGATAGTGGACTCCGATCTATTCAATCGACCTTGCATCTTGTCCAGCTCCGCCTTCATGGTGTTGACATTCTTCAGCAGGCTGGAGACGTTGACTTGGGCCATGGTCACTACCGGTAGTTTGTGGACATCCCTAGCCACGAAAGCTGGTATGGCCCCTGAACCGTCTGCTTTAACAGGGTGCTGATATCCTGCAAGCTTCTTTCACGACCGTCTCTGTGTCGCGATGGAACCTGCGCCCTCTTACCAAGCGCCTCGTACAGCATCAGATTTCCCGTACAAATCTCTTCATTGCTGAAGGTGAACATACAGAGCTGCACGATGATATGAAAATTAAATTATTTTCATTAATATTTTTGTCGTGTGTCGTAATGCGGAACGCGTCGATTCACCAGCGCTCAACGCATGACACTCAATAAATCTTGTAATTGAATTTCACGCGGCTATTGTAATTTGTAACAGCCTACGCCATTAGAATCCGCGCCGTCGGGTCTGGGGAGTGGGGAAATGGGGGGAAATTCAATTACTGACGAATTTAACCGAGTACCTGTCGTAACTCATAAACTTTATGTATATTGTACAGCCCCAGCCCACAACTCCACAAGCGATATTTTATAAACTCTATTACAACTTTAAAAACTGGTAGGAACGAAACGTCCGTCTTTAGTAGTAGGTAGTTGCCTCTTGTTTTTTCCCGCCAACCAAAACATTCAGTTTTATTTCGACTTTCTCTCAGTCTTGTAGTAAACGACCCTTAGGGTCAGCTCACACCGAGATACGACTCGGCGCGCGAACACACAACGACAAAATTGAACTTTATTCACTACACAAGAAGATACGCGTTTCATTGCAAGAGCGGCGCCGCGCTACTTGTGTAACACTACACAGTAGTGAAAAACAAAATATTTTTTAGTAACACCTGAATAATTCATAATTCATGAATAACAATTATTGTTAAACAGTGAACGATCTGATGATGATGATGAATTATAGCTAAGATATTCTCGATCATGTCAGCTTTCAAACAAAAATAAACTAGATCAAAATCGGTTCATCCGTTAGGAAGCTACATAATGTGAGCTACATATTTTTCATCGAAAAATCTGACAAAATTCATGATGGTAATCCATGACGTGATGAACTTTGACGTGAAAACTTTGTTAGTTCAGGAGTTATAGATACTTAACTTGTATTATTTTGAAACAAAAAATTAAAACCAACTTCCAAAGTAAAAATTCACAAAAAAGTATGAAATAAAACTTATTTCCTTATTAATTCCCATTTTAAATTCGGCATTTTTTTTTAAAATACCATTTCTCTACAGCCAGCCCGAAAAACTTCTACTTTGATGTCACTAGAGCATGTCAAAAAGCCAGCACTGGCGAGAACTGAAGCGATTTGCCACACATGGTCCGTTCAGTCCAGAGTAAATGTTGCCAACTTAGTTTTACAAAGTTTTACTACTAAATTAAATATTTTATTCCCTCCTTAGTAAGAATTTTTGTTAGTAGTGTTTTAGTAGGAAAGAGCCAGATAGTAATCATATGCAAAATGGCCTAGGTTAGGCAAAAAAAAATTGACACCTTATCATAATAATACATCGTAGCATTTAATTTAAATAATATTAATTTTATTAAAACTACCCGTTTAATTTCTATATACGTAATATTTCCTCGTATATTTTAATTAAACGATAAAATTTATAATATAATTCAATAAATAATAAAATTGTAATATAACAAAACCTGAAATGCAGTGGTTTTTTGGGGGCTTTAGGGTTCCTAAGTTGAGTAGCTTTATTTATTATAATATATTTTACTGAAAACTATTAAAATAATATTTAATATATTATTTTAATAGTTTTCAGTATTCTTTTAGTAGAAATCTACGCGAGTATAGTAGTTTCACTAGAACAGAGCTGGCAACACTGGAACGAATCGCTTCAGTCATTCTGGCCGATTGATGCGATCTTGAAATTGCACACAGACGATACTATTTTGCATCCGTTCAGGCCGAACTGAAGGAAAACCGGACCGTATATGGGACCCCTTATCCGGATTTTGTTAGGAATTTTAGAATTTCAAAATGTTGATAAATGTTTATCTAGAATTTAATTTTAATTGCTGATTTTAAAACAATACTTGAACTGATTTATAATAAAGTACTTAGACTGACTTGACATTCGATTTTATTTATATTTCATTAGAATTTAAGATCTATGGTAAAAATAAAAAATAAACTTGTTTTTCTAAATTACTTTATTGCCTTACTTATTAATACTGAGACAAAATTCTCAATAATTTAGGGTGTCCGGCCTTTTTACTCAAATGTCCGGCCAAACTGATTAGTCCGTCCAGGTATTAGGATTAGCGACCCTAAACGCAAAAATGGGTGTAAGTACGAACAAAACACAATAATGTGTCCATTTATAGGCCTTTGGGGATGCAGACGGTGGCGTAGGTAGACCGGAGTCTCCCCAAATTAAAGTCATAGATTGCAAACCAATACGTGTATTACATGCGACACAATTAAACACATTTATAGCTTTAGCACTAAGGTACAGAGTAAAACCTTATTTTATAATCTCATGTACAAACAATCAAATGGTCAGACTTATCATACAGTTGTGCGGGACAAGAGCGAGGGAAAAATCCCACTGTCGAGTTTTGCCGGGTGACATTGTGGATTTTGATTTTTTTCATAAATTTGTGTTATTTCGGTTCTTAATGTGTAATATTGGTAGAATATTAACCATTAAATATTCGTTAACGTGCACAAGTGTGGGCAAGTGGTACAACTTCTAAAAACGAGCTTTTTTGAGTTTCCCTCCAAAACTCCCTACTTTCAGTAAAGCTTCTACCACTTTACTGAATCGACTGACATGACTCATGGACTGCACTGACTATTTATTTGGACTTTGACTAGACTTTAGACTTTACGATTTAGGAATACGGTGTTGAAAATTGAAACGAAAGTTCTATTTCCCGCCTTTTTAACTTGACACTGGCAAATGGTTATAAGCCGATGCCATATATAAATAAAAAAAAATAAATAAGAAAATCCCACTGTCAAAGTACCTGACACCCGGCTTTCCTTTCCTTCCTCTTAACGGTGCGCGTTGCGTTTTATGCCACGCCACAGGCCCTTAGGCCCATAGCACACGGCGTATTTTAAACGCGCTGACGACGCGCGTTTCAGGAACGCGCTTCTTCGGCGCCGTAAACGCTGATAGTTGCGTTTGCACTGATAATAGAAACGCGCGCATGAAGCGCGTATACGTGCATTTGAAGCGGTACAAACGCGCGTACAAAGGAGCGGAGTACGGGCAGAGGGGGTGGGGGTGCTCACGCCACCACTGCGCCCGCGCCTCAGTTGCAATAAGGTTTTATTGTGTGCTGCGCGTGTATTTCGTTTAAAATGGAACCCTTCGACACCGACCGCTTTATAACAGAAATAAACAATCGTCCAGCTACATGGAATTCACTACTGCCCGAATATTCAAACAAAGTGTTAAAAAGAAATGCTTGGGATGAATTGTGCCACATTTTTTATGACAATTTCAATGAAAAAACCAGTAAGGAAAAAAACCTGGCAGGTAAGATTTCTTATATTTATTTAAAAATAATGTATTATAGTTTATAGTTCGACGGTACATAGAACAGTAAAACAGTAGAAAATGTAATTAGGTAGGTACCCTAAATTTTAGAATCTTGCCATGGTACTGCACCTTCATCACTAATAAAATAGTCAGCGTACATATTTCGTATCATAGTTCCGCTTAGTTGTCCCTGTGACCGTCTTGCACCAATCGAAATCAAACTTGCATCTTCAGGAGGATCTTCAAAACCAGCTACACTCAAAGAATTATGAAAATTATAACCGTCACGTTCACGTATGAAATTATGCAGTACACAACAGGCTTTCACAATAGCCACACTGAAGTCCACGCTAACGTTCAGTGGCCGATTAAAGATTTTAAATTTGTTGCTTAATATACCAAATGTACATTCAATGTATCGTCTGGCACGTGTCAAGCGGTAATTATATATTCTTTTCTGCCGTGGCAAGATTTTTCCAGCATATGGTCTCTGTAAATGTTGAGATAATGCAAAGCCTTCATCTCCAACAAACGTAAATGGTATTGGTACCCCATTATTAGATATTGGTCTCGCATTTGGTATATTATAATTTCCTTGCCTTATCTTTTTGGTCCATTCACTAAATTCATGTATTGTTGAGTCTGCAGCTTTTCCATAGCATCCAACATCTATATCGATAAATCTGTAATTTGCGTCACATATTGCAAGCAATACGATGGAAAAATATTTTTTATAATTAAAATACTCTGATCCACTATGTTGAGGTTTTATAACTCTAATATGTTTCCCATCGATAGCCCCAAGTAGGTTGGGAAAATTTGCGTATTTCATAAATCCTTCAGCAGTTTTTAGATGTGATTCTTCGGTTGGTTCTGGCATACAGATGTTTTTTAATTTATCCCATATTATTTTCACTGTTTCACGGACTATAATGCCTGCCGTCGTTTGTCCACACTTAAAGTCATAGTGAATATCTGAGAAATAGCAACCCGTAGCTAAATACCTGAAAAGAATAACATTATTAAAAATCACTTATTATCGTAAATTTTACATATTTTAATTAAAATAAACCTACAACTACTTATTTCAAATGAATTAAAATTAACCTAAAAAACAACTAAACTATTAACATTATTTATCGTTTTCAGTCATTGAACTTCAAAGAAAATGGAAGAGTATTAAGGACGCTTATAAAAGAGACAAAGCGAAGAACAATAACTGTTCCAGTGGATCTGGAGCTAAACCTAGAAGACCCTACATATATTCCAATTTGCTAACTTTTTTAGACCCGCTTTACGAAATAAGATCTCCAAGTCAAAATGATGATGCAGCTCTGCGGAATAACCAAGACTGTGATTTTCAAAAACCACATTCACCAAAGAAGTCTAAAAAGACTCCAAAACATGAAGACCCACAAGACAAATTGTATGAAGCACTGACAGCAAATCTCAAACAGTCTAAGGAAGCAAATAATACAATTTTATCTGAAAATCCCGACAAACTGTTCTTAGTTTCGTTGGCTAAAGATTTTTCTGCTATCAAAGAGGAATTTAAGTTAGAGGCCAAAGCTGATATGATAAATTTAATTCGTAAATATAAAAATATGGGACAGTCATCGAGGACATTAAATGAAAATAGATACCAAGGTGCATTTCAATATGAACATCAGTATGGATACCAGTCTGGATATCAGTCTGGATCTGGATATCAGTCTGAATTTCAGCCACAATATCCAAGTAATCAATCAGCGCCAAGAAATGAATCTGTCAGTTCACTCCAAAATTTGGATAGCAATGAATCGGTTACAAATGACTCCGACATCATATCTGACATGTATGATGATATTGAATAAATCTTTTTCTCTTATTCATAATCTAAGTGCACTTATAACAATTTACGGTTGATTTTAAAATGTAACAGGTCAATAAATAAATAAATACATAATAAATAAATACTAGTTGTTTTCTTACCTCAATGTGATGAGCAAACGTTCTTCTGCCGATATACATGATCTCATTGCTGTATTTTGACGAGTTAACTCAGGTTTTAGAATCGAAAGAAGTTCTTGGAATGACGAATATGACATTCGATAACAATTATAAAATTTCTTCCATCTTCTATGTACTAACAATTTTTTAAAAGTTGTATGATAATGACCACCCAATCTTTTTTCACTCGTAAATGGGTCTATCCAATAAATTCGCTTTTTTTTACGTTTTTTACTTTTTAAAAGAAGTACTAAAGCCAACGTAAGCAGTGTTGTCTCAACCGACGCCATTGTACAACTGAAGAAGAGGAGTCTCTGATCAAAACGCAAAAGCTACGAGCGACTACAGCGCGTCTGTACTGCTGTATCTGCGCGTATACGCGCAGTAGAGGAACGTTTTACAATCGCCCCGTGTGCTTAATTACAAGGTTGCGATCCAATCTCGTTTGAATCGCGTATAGGCGCGTTCTCTGCGCGTCGTCAGCGCGTTTAAAATACGCCGTGTGCTATGGGCCTAACGGCTCGGGCTTAGCAAACAAAAGAGGCGATGGGCTAAAATTGTTTGCAATGAAAGAAGAACTCACCATTATTAACACAAAATTCAAGAAAAAAAGAGTCAAACATTTTATTTTTATCATTTGATTTTTATTTTATTTTATTATAACCCGGTATCCGGGCCAGATGGACGGTGGTCGGTGGACCCCTGTTCTCTAACCTCTGTTCGCTGACCCCTGAACGAAACGCAGAAACACATCATTAGAGTAAACAAACATCGCAACATTCCTGCGGCGCGCCCTCCCGACTATTACTGCCTAGTACCCTCATACGGTAGGGTAATCTGAAACGAGCCTGAGGGACAGAAACCATTTAGCCAAAACGCACCTTGCAGACATGAATTAAAGTTGAAATTACTATGACTAGCCATTTGTATAAATGGTGCTTACAATCGCGAGTTAAACTAGAGTAGAACTTATGCTGTTGACGTTAAGGTCGATATTACAATGACTGGCGATTCGTATACATGATGTTTGTCGAGTGTCAAATATTGATATTTGATACGGCCGCGGCACCCGTCATAGAGGTGACACAATGGGAGAGCACCCTGTATAACTCGCACGTTTAGTACAAGTCCACTTTAGCACTTTGATTTTAAATCTGCATCTGTTTGGGTGTATATTCGAGCTGTGAAAGAAATACGGCAACACCAAAACCTCACTGAAAACCTGCATGAAAAACGCGACAAAAATAATCCAATATTAAGTTTAAATTAAAGAAAGACCCACTTCCTAGCAATATAAATTAATTTTTGATTTATTAGAAATGACGTAGACGATAGCATTTGGTACGAGCCCTTGTGGCTTTTTTATGCTTAGCATGCGCACCCTAGAAACATCGAAGAACCTACAAAATGACACATTGCAGAAACATCAGTACCATTCGGAGCAAAATAGTCTTATTGTAAGGCAGCAAGGTCGACGCATCGTCGTTATGAGAAACAACATTTCTTCCCGAATGGCCTCTTTTGACAGAAGTAGAAACGTCAAATAGTATTACAGTAATGTCAACTACTCCACATCATGGTGCTCCTAGACAAATAGTTTCTGTACATTCAGTCATTTACTTGAATCAAAAAACGAACCTGTCAAAAACGATTTGTACGTTCGAAGATTTCCCGGCAGCCATTTTAAAAATATAGCTGCTTAGAAATGTTTACTTCTATTGACGACCTTGTTACCATGGATTAAGAACTATGTTGCAACGGACCATTAAATATTACTTCTTTAAATTTATTTCTTCGGATCGCCATGCTAAGCCCGCAGGATTTATAAATATATTAGACATTATACAGATAAATAAATTAAAAAAAAACGCTTTCTAGTGTTTCGTGGGAGGGCTAACTCCTCTGGTGGAAGTAAGAGTGTTTTTTATAACTAGCTGTTCCGACACACGTTGTTCTGTCTTAACTACGAACTGTATTAAATAAACAACTACACCTAAAACAACACCTACATCTACATTCTACACCTATCAATCTACTGGGGGCATTTTTAGGGTTCCGTCGTACTCAAGGAACCCTTATAGTTTCACTCTGTCGGTCCGTCTGTCTGTCTGTGTGTCCGCTCTTCCTGTCTCTGTAATTATTGATGAAATTTGGTATAGTTATAGGTTATATAGATTTCATTTTGGCGTCATAAATTAATTATAATTTTATATTTTTGGGGTTAGGCTTTCCAATTTCCATACAATATGTGAAGTGGGGATGAAAAATATTTTTTCATTCTACCCCATCGTGTGGGGTATCGTTGAATAGGTCTTTAAAATAAAGGCAAGGTTTCATACATGACTTTTATACAAAGTCGACCATTTTCGAGTAATCGGCCTCCAAAGTGGTTTGTAAGAATTGGTCCCCCCTCTGGCATTACTAAACTTAGAAACTTGCAATTTTGCATGCTTATAGACCAAGCTAAATACTCTTTAGACAAATTATCTTGAACGAAATTGGATAGTCACTTTTGAAGTAATTTGAAAAAACCTATTACGCTTACAGTTAATAGGTTAGGTTGTTTTGAAATAAAACATTTGACAGTCAAGTGAAATATTGAACACAGTGAACAGTTAGGTAAAATTTGATCTTAGTTTTCCGAAATTTTCTCTCACTTTTCTAATATTTCTCACCGTTTTAGCTTTCCCTGAACTTCAACAATTATTTGAAGACCAAAATTAGCCAAATTGGTCGAGCCGTTCTCGAGTTTAAGCGAGACGTTGAATTTTTATACTTGTGTTCATAAGGTGTGTGATTTTCTTTTAAAGAAAGATACTATAAAGTATCTTTCTTTAAAAGAAAGAAAAACAGGAAAAGGTAAGATGAAAGATAAGAAGCATCTAAAACACAAAACTTCCGGATTGTACCTACTGCGAACGTGGAAACGATTGTGGGGGGTGGGCACCCTTTATCGCCGTAATTTAATTGCGCCCTCCGCCCTCCCCCTTTTAGAGCCAAAACATAATTTGTGACGGAACACTTAGGGCCAGTTTCACAATATACAGATAAGTGTCAGATAGTTTATTTGCATGTTTTGTCACTGTCGCTCGATATACTTAAGTTTGCAGAAACAAAACTTCCGAATAAGCTATCCGACACTTATTAAGCGATTGTGAAACAGGCTTTAGATATACCATCGACAAAGTTTCTGCTCGACCAGTTCCTAAACATTTTCCTTTGCACTAGGACGCATTAAAATATTTTAACATAAATTTTATTATATAAAATATAATAAAATCCACATAGGATACGACAACTGATTATAATGTTTGTCGGAGCGTGTTAAAACGTTATAAGTATAATTATACTAGACTTCATTTGGCTAAATCCCTCTCTTTAATTAATTTACATAAATACTCTACGTAACTAATTAAAAAATCAAACTTAAAAGTAATTTCTTATATTATAGTTTGTTAATATTATTACAGTTACCGTTGAACGAATTTTAGACGATTGTAAATTGTAAATCGTCTGCTATAGACGTAAAGGCCTGAAGTTAATGTAAATTGTAATCAGTTTGAAAGTTGAAACGAAATATACAACCACCTATACGCTGGGGCAGAGGCAAGTCGCGGGAGAATTTGGATTCATAATGTGGAACGGCGGGGCACACTGCGCCTCATACTGAACAGCTGTTGTGTATTCCTTCTCTGTCACGTCTACCTCAGAAACTCTATAACTTTGTAGTTTATGGCCCCATATCTCCGCGACTCTACAAGCTACTTCATGGGCCTAAAAATCTGCGCCTTTACCTTCCACAGTCCATCCGTACCATCAGTCCACAGACAAGTCCACGAATTTTGTACAAAATAGTGTTAAAATCACTACCGACTACCGAGGAACCTGAGATTCACCCTGATACCTAACAAAACATACAAAATTATGTTATAAATACAGAAAAAAATTCTATAACTCAGTCCATCCATACTCTATCTAATACCTAAAGATATCCCAATATTGAGTCGCCCTCGCGCTCGCCGGCTGCCGGCTGCCGGCCAGACGACACGCGCCAGTCGCTACGCCCTCAACAGAAGGTTTAAAAAACAAAATACTTCACCTCGCCCTGTTCCCGGAAATAAAGGTAAAGTTTCGGTTCAAAGTAACATTATGGGCGTTAGCCCATAATTTATTTTTAGCTTTTACCTTATTAGTGAAGTTTAGCAACCCTTTGCCTTTCCCTTTCAACGCCCGACGGAGCTGACTTCATAAATAGTAAAAAGGCTATACAACTATTTAGCTTTGCTAAATATTTGTTTAGCCTTTTTGCTTTTCCTGACCCATTCTACATTCTCACTAGGTATTTCATTAATTTTAAACTATTTATTTACCTATTTAGCATTTACACGTTGTAGTAGATAATGATAAAAGAGAAGCTTCAAATCAATACTCTATTAATATAATATTTGTATTGGCATAAAACTCCATGAAAAGTCATAAATAAAAGAAAAAAATACTAGCCAATTTTTTGATTTGTATTTCGAACATTGTTCGAGAAAAGTCGTTGAAAGTTTGAAGAGGGTCGGCGGACTGCGGAGTTCCAGTTAATCCGGGTTCTCGTAACTGATACGAATTACGAGTATCCAACTCTTGGTGAGCCCAACTTGTGATTATTGAAAACGACAAAAATACCAGCTACTAGAAGTAGGCAAACATTTGTGCAAAACTATTTATAAATAGTTCAATTCTTCAATAAAGTTATTGCTTTTTACTTTTTAATTATTATTATAGAGGTGTCTTCAAAACTAAAATAGATAGGTAGTTGTTCAAGGTGCGTAATCAGTATTCGATTCTCGTCCCAAAATATACATGATTATTATAACACGACAGATTATTATCGTATAAAATACTTAAAATCTATTCACAACTGCGTGGCCCATACTGTTCGGCGGGCGCGTTACCTTCAATGCCGGCGCGTTGTGGCAGTGTGATGGTGTCCATGCGTAGTCCGTGTTGTCAGGAAATGTTAAGTTTTTTTCCGTAAATTACGAAAATTTTATTATTGTGGTGAAACTACCGCCGTATGAGAGAAATTTTCTAGAAAAATCGTACTTACCTGTATAGTAGGTACAGGTACACATCATCACTAATCTTTGTGTCATACAGCTTACGTATCCAGTAAGGTCTTTGGTGACAGAGCTAACTTTTGGCCCCAAAGTTCTGCACCATGTTGTTACAAGTGCAAAGTGTACCGAAATCTACACAAAACATCAAAAACTCTAGTCATTTCCTGCAGTATTACTTAGTACCTACAACACAATGCCCTGTCTGAAAAAGGAATACGCTGAGATTTACCTCTCGAAATACCTGAAACACTGGATGTTGATTAAAGGTTGATCAAAGGAGTCATCACGGAACCTCAGACGAGCGATCCATGGCAACTAGACAACCAAAAAACATTTCATCGCATCGCTACTGGCTATTTGCAAGTTTACGACAAAAAGTCTTTTGTGGCATCACTAATGACAGTACACGAAGTATTTTGCAGCTTCCAGATTTTTTTTAAATCCTGAAGACACAATGTGTTAAAACTTCATTAAGACATAAAATATGGTAAACGTATTATACTAGTTGCTGCCCGCAAGTTCGCTTGCGTAGAACTAACGGAAACGGAAGTTACTCCTTATAACGTCAGCCATCTGAAAGTCCCATGAAAATCCAGCCGTTTCAAAGAGTAGCCGGAACAAACAGACAGACAGACAGGTGGACAAACAATTTTTTTTTTTAATATTTTAGGTCTAGTGTAGATCATATCTTATATACTATCTTATGCATTTAGCGCAAAGCTTCAATTTATTTATTTGATAATGCTTTGCTTATGGAACAAGACCAAAAAAGAATCAGAGGGATTGACTGATGGTAAGCGATTACTGCCCCCATAGACACGCGAAACAGCAGAGGAATTTCAAGTGGGTTGGCGGTTTCAGAAACAAGGCTATCAAAAATTAAACGGCTATCCGAAAAAAAAACCCATCAGAGTGTTTGAAAAAGCACAGAATGCATATGCATTCTGTCTCTGCTGTTTCGCGTGTCTATGGGGGCAGTAATCGCTTACCATCAGTCAATCCCTCTGATTCTTTTTTGGTCTTGTTCCATAAGCAAGGCAAAGGAATATTCCTTAAACGAAGGTATTTTATACGAGGGATCGATGGACGCTGAATAGAACAAAACTATCGCGATGGCTTAAGATGCAATTTTCATGTATCTGCTCACACGAGCGTCGCATTTTATAAGCGCTGGTGTTCGTTTTTCAGTGAAGTTTTTCAGCTCTTCTCTTATAACGCAGAATTCTATTTTAACGCTTATTTATTACGCGACAGTAAAACCACGAGCGTTTTTTACTGGTTGCGACTAGATTAAAGCTGAAAATCGTGTTGAGTTGTCAAATCTGACACTTGACACTTCAATTTTTATAATGTATTAGCGCACAGCTCTTTATACAGTGGTATTTTTTCTGTCGCGACGACTTAAAACCGCTCGTGGGAACGTATCTTTAGTCTCGAGCTGATAAGTCGATACGATATGAAACGAGACGAAAACAGCCCCAAAGCCCAAACTCTACAACGACTGTTCAACAATCCGACGTACCTACTCAAGACTGAAGAGCCTGCAGCGGGCTTAGCATGGCGATCCGATGAAATAATTTTAAAGAACAAAATATATTCTATCGAAAACAGTTCGATGCAAAACAGTTCTTAATCGATGGTATCAAGGTCGTCAATAGAAGTTTCCCGGCAGCCATATTTTTAAAATGGCTGCCGGGAAATCTTCTGTCAAAAATGATCAAATTTTCAAGCAAATGACCGAACTTAAATAAACTATTTGTCTTGGACCGCCATGATGTGGAGTAGTCGACATTATTGTAAGACTATTTGACATTGAATAAAAAAAGAGAATTAAGAAAACGTTTCTACTTTAGCTATCAACAGATGCCATTTAGTGAGCTCATGCTCGGGAAGAAAAGAAATGTTGTTTCTCATAACGACGATGCATCGACCTTGCTGCCTTACATTATGAACAATTTTGCTCCGAATGGTAATAATGTTTCTTCAATCTGTGATTGTGTCGATTCTTCGGTGTTTCTAGGGTGATTCGAGAGTTCGCATGTTGATTCCGACATATGATTGTTATCGGCAATCGTTAGATCCATAGAAATATTATAAAGAGGAAAGATTTGTTTGTTTCTGTTTGTTTGTTTGCTAACGAAAACTACTGGACCGATTTTGATGTTATTTGGCAAAGATATATATTAGAGTTTAGACCACGGGGAAATACATGGGTAAACTACTTTCTATCGCGGCAAAATGTACGGACTCGCGAGATTTCCCAGCGAACGTGTATACGTATGTCGTATACTCATTACTTACTACTCATTACTCGATTGTAAAAAATATAATCTGAGTACGTATTGTTTATGTTTCTGACATGTGTATTCAGTACACACCACAAGGTTTTTCTTATAGTGAAAACAAAAGAATTAATTCTTAACTTAAAGATATTTCATAGATCGTTGACAATAAAAAAAAATTACTTTCCTTTTATAAAAGGTTAGGTAGTAAAATAAATTTAAAAAATTTGCTCGCTCGCTCCGCTCGCTCGCTTTCTACACTATCAAAATGTATTATTTTGCACTGAAAAATTTTAAGATTTTATTATATTTTCCCAAGTTCAGTCTTTCAGCCTTCAGGGTTTAAAGTTTAAGCAGATTTTGATTCATCGTATGGAAAAAAAATTGCTCGCTCGCTTTTAATATAAATAACGTATTAATTATTAAATTAATTAGTACTGATGTTCCGTTTTGATCCGTTGTTTTATTTATCCGAATTTAACAGTATTTCAGGTTTTAAAGTTGAACCGCTTTAATCTGGAAATTAAGAAAAAAATTTTGCTCGCTCGCTTCGCTTACACCCGTTTAACATAAGGAATATATTAAATTATTTAATACCGACGGTCGGTTTTAGGCTTCACATAATATATTATGTAACTTTATTTTCTAAAGTACACGGTCTTACAGGGTGTAAAGTTTAGTTCAGGTAGTAAAATATATTTTAAAAAATTGGCTCGCATGCTGCGTTCGCTCGCGTCTCCCATAAAGAGCATATCATGCTCACTCGGGCCCCGCAGCAGAATTTACTATGGGCCCCGCGCTGGCTTAATCCGGCACTGACTTCTAATGTAAATACTTATAAACATTCTAATGTAAATATGCAAACGAGCAAACGGGTCACCTGATGGTAAGCAACTACCGTCGCCCATGGACACTCGCAACATCAGAAGAGCTGCAGGTGCGTTGCCGGCCTTTTAAGAGGGAATACGCTCTCTTCTTGAAGGTTTGCAGGTCGTATAGGTCCGGAAATACTGCTGGTGACAGTTCGTTCCAGAGTTTTACAGTGCGCGGCAGAAAGTTACGCGAAAAGCGCACGGTGGAAGACTGCCACTCATCAAGGTGATGAGGATGGTATGTTTTTCGCGTGGGACGATGGCGAAAAGTTGCAGGTGGTATGATTCCGAACAATTCCTCAGAGCACTCCCCGTGATACAACCGATAGAGGATGCAGAGTGAAGCTACATCTCGGCGTAATTCCAAGGGATCCAAGCTGTTTGAAACACTATGGCACTCAACAACTCGAGCGGCCCTTCGTTGGATACGATCCAGAGGGAGCAGTTGGTATTTTGGCGCCCCTGCCATTCCATATGAGGCAGAACCTGCGCCTTGTAGAGTTGTAGGCGTTGGTCCGGACTGAAGTACTGTCTCGCTCTGTTAAGAACACCAAGCTTCTTCGAGGCTAATTTGGCCTTACCCTCTAGATGATATCGGAACTGGACTTCGCTCGATATGTTGACGCCAAGTATCTCAATGCTAGGGGAGATGGTTAAAGATGTGCCCTCGAAACGAGGATATACGACCATTGGTGACTTTTTAGTGGTGAACGCGCAGACTTATATTGTGAAAAAATTACTACTATAACATTATACTAATATTACTAATTTAGAATAAGGAAAAATTGTTACTAATTGGAATACTAATACTTATGGATGTAGTTTTTATATCTGAAATAAATGATTATTGTATTATTATTATTATTAGAATGGATCTAAAGGAAAAAAATGTTCAGTTCGAAACTTCACCCAATTCACAATAATAGTATTTTGGTAGCTCCCTCTTTAACGATAACTTTTGGCAGCCTAAAGAGTTCCAATCAAAGTAGGGGCGCGAACAGTCACTTTCGCGAAGGCAGCCCGGGAACCCCCGAAATATCCCGGAACGCCCGGATCATCGGCGATAAACTCCCCGCCAGGCTTTACGACCGGCCCGGGTAAATGCCCCCATAAAACCCCCATAAATTAAACGACCAGTCATTTAGTCGGATTGCAATCTATAAAAGCCTTCATAAATAAACCCTATTCCTTAATAAGTATTCGCTATGAAAAATCAACAATAGCTACTCACGAATAGTATATAAGTAAGTAAATATATTTAGCTTTAAAACAACTCGGTGCTTAAAATACGGAGGATAATAATTGCATAGGTACTTAACCTACCCAGGTAGTAAGTTCCTAAGCTTCGTCCGAGTATGTATGTAGTAGTATGGATGTGCGTAATGTCATAATGTGTTACATCGCCGTCACCGAGAGTCGTGAGTCGTGAGTCGTGACACGTCGTGTTGCGGTTGACGAAGGGCGGCACTCGGTACTAATCGCTTATCACATTAAGTCAATATCTTTGCTCGCATAACAACCACTACAAATGTTCAGTTGTCGCAGGTCAGAGCAGTCATTCGCGCGCACACTAAGCGCAGTGTCGGGCGCGGGGGCGCTGGCGGTGCCGTGGTCGGCGGGCGAGGCGCGGGCCGCGCTGCCGGCCGCGCTCGGCGTCGCGGGAATCCCGGCGCTGGTCATCACTGACGCCGCGGGGACTGTGCTTGCTGCTAACGGCCGACATCATCTCGCGTCGGACCCTCTTGGCCTGGTCAGTTTATTTAAGGAGCCTCCAAGTGATTAGCGAACGGACACATGTCCTAACATGGACCGGGACCCGTATATTACGCTATTAGCGAATTTCGTAGAATCATTTACCAGCTACATATACAACCCTCATATTATTCTTTAGTTATTGCGCGGTAAATAGTATTTTCTATTGTATCGACTATCGAACTGACCGAATATCGAATTCTAATTTTGTCATCGCTTTCAAGGTACGACTACGAAGAGTCCCGGTCCGGTATTCTCACTGCGTATACGAGTACCTACCGACCGCGATGTTGCAATGTCGACGGTAGGATTACTGTATAGTGTATTTACTTCGTGCTTGGGAGTATCGTGTAGACTGCAGGTCTGCAGAGAGGTCTGTCAGCAGAGACCTACAGCCTGCCCGCTGCCTTGGGCTTGGCAACGTTTATTGTGTGTACTGTGTAGTGCGCGCGACAATCGGCTCCTATAAACGCTCTTGTTCAACTTAACACGCGATCGTTCCAGAACTTCCCGTGGGCGCAGCGGCCGGTAACGGTGCTGACGGAGCAGGCGCTACTCAAGATGGCGCGCCACCCCGCCGTCATACTGTTCGTCGGTGAGCACATCACATCATATAATACCACGACCTCACAGAAAATCGGCGTAATTGGCATCTCTTGAATTGTTTCGCTATTCCTGGAGGACCAGTGTTCCGGTGGCCCTGACCTCCTTGGCATGGCCCTCTATTTAAAAAGCGTTCTGGCCGTAATCAAGCGATCAGTCAGCTCGTTTAAAATTTCCATAAAAACGTGAATTATATTTATACCTATAACTCAATCATAATATTCCTATTCCAGACGACGAGGACTCGGAGATCGAGTTCGCCGAGTCAGTCCTGACGCCCGCGGCAGAGTCGTACTACGAGGAGTGCAGCATCCAGTACCCCGGCTTCTGCCCCTACCAGAACTCCTCCGACGACGAGACCATCGATTTCGACTACTCCACCAGCAAGTCCAAGATCAAGAAAAAGAGCTTCAAGCATGTAATGTTTTACACGGGAATCGACGGCACTGAGTCGGCGGATATGTTGCGCGAACACATAGGCACGGTGCAAACATTACTCTTTTACTATTGTGTAATGTGTACTTAAAATACAATCCGTTCACAGGACCTTTATGCCAACTAAACAAGGGAAATAATGCGCTATTCTCACGGTCCAGCCTGCAAGTCCAGCAGAGAGTCAATACCACCAGTACCGTCCTTGACTAGTACGCTTCAATACGACACTATTGAAGCGTACTAGTCAAGGACTGGTGTAATGCTCTAAAAGGACTTATAAAGAAAAAATTAAAAATTATTGTCACGATAGACTCTAATGACGGCCATAAGTACTAGCGCAGAATTTGCAAGCTGGACGGTCAGTACACAGATTAAAGTAAGACGAACAGATAAACGGCTACATCTTTCGATTTGATTGCACTACTACATACGCTGTGTCCACGGTTGTGTGGAAAAATTATGGGCCGAAGGGGACATCAAAATTTTCAAATTTGAATCGTTCTATGAAAGCTGTTTCTCTGTACGTAAGTACATACGTATTTTCTACTTTGTGATTAGTATGGCCCTTGAGGCTAAAACCAAATCGAGCTGTTACCTTTAAAAATATTATGAGTCCAAAATATAGGCAAAATAAATAAAAAATCGTTTATAATACACGGTGCAAATATTCTTTAATTTTTTTGTACATAGGGCTGGACGACGCGGCGCCGCTACTCACGGCCGTGGACTTCCCGCGGCGGCGCACCACGACCATGAAGTACGGCGACGAGATCACCACGACCTCCGTGCAGAACTTCGTCGACGCCTTCCTCAGCGGCACCGCGGACTTCAAGCCCCTCAAGCCGTATAGTGATAAATGTTGAGAACTTGTAGTGTAGTGTTATTTAAAGAACTTAACGACCCGAAAATGATGGGTTAAAACTCAAGACTTGAGAATATCAGGCCAGTACATAAATCTAAGCATTAGTTACCTTGATGGTGATAATAGAATCATTAAATATAAAGCCAATTGGGTAAAATCTTGAAAGAATATTTAAGAGTAAATTAAACGTGAACGATAGAAATGATCTTGTCTATGGTTATCACGATAAATCATTTCGATTATTAAACGATACATCGATTCTATATAAATTGCATTGTAGATATTATAATATTATATTGTGTCAATTAGAAATCTTTTCTTGCAATAGATTTTTTGTAAATTAAACAATTATGGTTATATTAATATATATATTATTTTATTCTTCAGTCTTCGGTTACTTTGCGTACTACGATTACGGATAAGGCAGAAAATAATATTCTACGCCATGGATTTACCGTAAAAAATAGATCCATATCTATGAAACAAAATTGATTTTGAAATATCGATTGTTATTATTCGAAATCTAGACCTTAATAATTTTAAAGTAGGCTACGTGATACAGTGATTGCCTCCTCATGCTATTGATCATTATGGGAAATAAATATATTAAAATTAAGCACTTCTTTAAAAACATATATACCAATGAATTTATTTAAGTGCCATATTCACGGTCCAGCCTGCAAATCCAACACCAGTACTAATTGGTGTCATAAGTGTCAAAAGTGACAAATATTTGTAATTTTTACCTACGAGTCCGCAGTCTTGGATTTGCAGGCTGGACCGTAAGTATGGCCCGTTAGGCGCTTTACAGAGGATAAATTTTAAATCATATATATATATATATATATATATATATTTTGATTTGAACACAGAAGCATTGACACGCCCGTTAAAACATTTTTCTATTTATATTCTGATAATTTTAATTCCCTTTTGAACCCAGCTTATCTAATGTATTATATATTTTTTTTTTGTCAATGTAAAAAATATAACTTTTTAATTGCTGTTCAATCACTGATCACTTTTGTGAATTTATATTAAGCAGGTTTATATAAAATTATGCACTACAGCGATATTTAATCCGCTGTTCTCTATCGCAGTTATGTCTAATATTTTTAGTCTAGTAATTTGATTCAGGTCATAATAATATATAGTTGCATAGTATGAAATAGTTATTTTAAGTAGTGTGTTGTAATCTAGGTTTTTACTTTTATATCTGTGATCACATTTTTCAACGTTAGATGAATTAACACGCATTAAAATTGAAAATAAAATAAGTACTGAGCACTGTTTCTTTATTTTCCCGACCAATAATTTAATGCTCGTTTGGAAATTATTGTTTATCACATCAAGTATATTAATTATGTTATTATATCAAGTATATTATTATGTCTCTAATAATTATGCTAATAATTACCGTTTTGAACCTGCGGTGCTGGACCGTAAAACTGGGTCTATAAGGGCCTTACCACACGTACCACAACCACACACATTGACATGGCAATGCTGTGTAATTATGTGTGAACCACGTCGCAACCACACCGCAACCATTAGCGATACCAAGTATTTATATTTCATACCAGTAATTTTTAACCATCGTCGACATTTTGTTGATACCACAACACAACGACAAGAAGCCACAGTTTGGCCACATTTTGTCGTGTCGGTGTGGTATGGTATGTTTGGAAGACACATTTTTAAAACATTGTCGTAGATGTTACAAACATCTACGAGAAAATATTGGAGATGTGTGCTAAAATATATAAAGCGTAGGATACGCAATAAGAATAATAATAAAAAGTTTATTTGCAACTACATATTATGTGATTATAACAAAATAAAACTTAAATCTAAATAGCAGTCACAAATTGGCTCGAGCTCGGCATAACCTGGCACACGTAAGGCATACTCAGCGCCGGTCTTCCACTACAGCCACTAGTGACGTTATAGCTGACCTAAACGACCCAACAGTATAGGTAAAACCCATAACACATAGCCCGCAAATACCAAAAACAATATTAAAAACTAAGTAAATAATCTAAATTACAAGAAGAAAGAAAGAAAGCAAAAAACAATGATAAAATAAATCTACGATGCGACAGTTTGACACTATTAACAGGCTGCAGGTTTATCATTCTGGACCGCGAGGATGGTCCATGATTGAAAGATTTTTGTGATTTTTTAATTTCTTCATAAGTCCAATACTCACGGCCTATCCAGCAAATCCAGCACCGGTACTAATAGCCGTCATTAGTGATAATAGTATCAATCATTTATACCTACAAGTTCGCGATCTTGGGCTTGCAGGCTGGATGGTAAGTAGTATTATTTTTAAATCTTTAATGCAAATCGCAACTGAAAAATATTTTATTATTATATTAATTTGCAACTTGATGAACAATGTTACTACCGAATTCGATTATGTTAATCGATTACTAATTAAAACTAATCGACAACACAACTCACTAGTGATATTTTTTATTTGGTCGACTCGGCATTATTGCGAATAAAACCTGTTCACATTGCAATTCAAGTGATGGAACTGTGGAGCACATTATCTTCGATTGTCAAAAATTTTTGATCGACAGACTAGTGTTGGCCAGTGAACTTAGTGATGTTGAAAATAAGTGTGTTTTATTGACCCGCCCGCCGCCATTAAAACAATTGTTACAAGACGAACTTACTTACAAGCACATCTACAATTACATAAAGAATACAATTAAAACTATTTAATGGAATGTGCTCTTATACGTAATATATGTATTTGAATAATAAGAGTTGACCTAAAGGTTGTAAACATAAAATATAGGGTCATAAAATCCCAAAAAAAAAATATTTGGAAAACGATTTTATTGTCTATGGTAGAAGCTACAAACTGTCAAACACAAGCTGCCGCCGCCATTATTGATAAATTGAAACAAAAGTAATTTCACGTGTCTGTTGACTAAAGTACGCGCATTATAAAATAAACATAAATTAAACAACAATGGCAGACAACGATGATCTTCTCGATTATGAAGATGAAGAGCAGACAGAACAGCAAACCGCTGATGGATCAACCGACGCGCCGCCAAAAAAAGAGGTTAAAGGGTCCTATGTATCAATCCACAGCTCTGGATTTAGAGATTTCCTGCTCAAACCTGAAATTTTAAGAGCTATAGTCGATTGCGGTTTCGAGCATCCTTCAGAAGTTCAACATGAGTGCATCCCTCAAGCTGTACTCGGAATGGATATTTTGTGCCAGGCAAAATCCGGTATGGGTAAAACGGCCGTATTCGTGCTAGCTACGCTGCAGCAGTTAGAACCGTCTGAAAACCATGTTTACGTACTAGTTATGTGCCACACGAGAGAATTGGCTTTCCAAATCAGCAAAGAGTACGAGCGATTCTCAAAATACATGGCCGGAGTTAGAGTTTCCGTGTTCTTCGGTGGAATGCCCATACAGAAGGACGAGGAAGTATTAAAAATGGCTTGCCCTCACATAGTCGTAGGCACCCCGGGTCGAATTTTAGCTTTAGTTAATAACAAGAAATTAAATCTGAAACATTTAAAGCATTTCATCCTCGACGAGTGTGACAAGATGTTGGAGTCCCTGGACATGCGGCGCGACGTGCAGGAGATATTCCGCAACACGCCGCACGGCAAGCAGGTCATGATGTTCTCCGCTACCCTCAGCAAGGAGATCCGACCCGTCTGCAAGAAGTTCATGCAGGACCCCATGGAAGTGTATGTCGACGACGAAGCTAAACTGACCCTTCATGGTCTTCAGCAGCACTATGTGAAACTTAAGGAAAACGAGAAGAACAAGAAACTGTTTGAGCTCCTGGATGTGTTGGAATTCAACCAGGTGGTGATCTTCGTGAAGTCTGTACAGAGATGTATAGCTCTGGCCCAGCTACTCACCGACCAGAACTTCCCAGCCATTGGGATTCACAGAAACATGACTCAAGATGAGCGACTCTCCCGTTACCAGCAGTTTAAAGACTTCCAAAAGAGAATATTAGTAGCTACCAACTTGTTCGGAAGAGGAATGGATATTGAGCGAGTCAATATTGTCTTCAACTATGATATGCCAGAAGACTCTGATACATACTTGCATCGGGTCGCTCGAGCCGGCAGATTTGGTACCAAGGGGCTCGCCATTACCATGGTTTCTGATGAGAATGATGCAAAAATTCTCAACGAGGTACAAGACCGATTTGATGTTAATATTACTGAGCTTCCAGAAGAAATTGAACTGTCAACGTACATCGAAGGGCGATAGGTTAAGGTCTAGTTTACTTCTCATTCCCATTTCTATGATAATTGATTTATACATTATAGATTGTGATCTATACTTGTTACTAACTTGTTTGACACGTTGCATTAATACCAAGAAGCAAATAACTGTAGTATTAAGAAAATAAAGTTTGATATTGTACACTTGGTTTTTATTATCCCATGTAATTCTTTGAATCCTGCTGAAGGAACAAAAATGTATTTCTTAGTCCCTGGGTCACGGATGTGTTTTAAATATGTGTATAATACAATACAAATCTTAAATATATATATATATATATATATATAACAAAAGTATTAATATATATATACATCTAACACAAGTTCTTTGAGTACTTAGCACAAGGCTATATTGATGTGTAGTATTTCAGTATTATAATAATTGTAGTATTTCCTAAATAACAATATTACAAACTCTAAAAAAACCTGGGGCAATGATACAGGTACTTATTTTTAAATCATGTAAACAAGCAGTCGCATGTGACTGCTTGTTTACATGTGATCTGAAACATTTCCTGTTATTTACTACAATAATAACTTAATTAATAATATACTTGTCTGGACTGAACTGACTGAATAAAATAGGTAGGTAATTAAAAACAAAAATTACAAAACACTTCAAATTATTTATTGAGACCAAAACAATAATTTTACGAACTTAATAATGATTATTCGTTGAAACCAAAACACAATTACATGTTTAGGAACTTAATAATCAATGTAAGCCTCATACTCATGATAAAATATTTTCTCATGTGTTAATCTTGTTATCATGTCCAGAGCCCATTTCGGCTGATCACCAGGCACCATGTGGCCGGCATTTCGGACCATTATCTCCACCAGCTTTCCTGCTTGTTTTACATATCCAGCCAACTCACCGTCTACTTTCCACTGGTACCTCTTGGCTGTTTTGTAATCTTCGCTGCCAGTAAAGTTAAGGTTTCTCAGGTAATTAATAGTTAAGGGGTATGCAACGATTATATCCAGCTGCCCATTGTATATGAGGACATAGTAATGGTCCAGGAGTTCGGATATCCACGGAGCCACCGACTGCATCACATCGGCCTTCAGATACTTTTCCACCTCCTGGTCCTGATGGAACGTCAGATTACCCACATGAATAGACTTTCTGACATCAGATTTCTGAATCATGGGCCCAAAGTCATCGTCGAGGCTGTTGCCTTTAGAGTGCAGGTAGTTGAAATAGAAACTGAACCCGGTCATATTGTAAAATAAGCTCTTCCCGTCCACGAGATCTCCATTGAGTAAAGTGTCAAATGCATCAAAGGCCTGGTCCCACTTTTTGTTTTTAATTAGATTGGCAGCTTTACTTTCAATATCAGAAAATATTTTAGCTTGATTCCAGTCTAGGAGCCCAATTTGATACAAGTACTTGCTGTAGACCAGCTGGTGCTCCGGATCACTCAAGCCATTACCAATCGCTATTGCCTTTAAATTGATCTTGAATTCTGCTGTGGGGTTCTTCTTATGAATAGTATAAGCCAATGCGGGCACATATTTCCCAGCGTACGATTCTCCCGTAATGAAGAAACTATTTTTTTGCAACTCCGGAAACAGTTGGAAGAACTGCACAAGGGTTGAGTAAAGCTGCTCGCCTATTTGTACCTCATCAGTGCAATAGCCTTTGGGGTCTTTTGTGAAGCTGAAGCCTGTTCCGACTGGATTGTCGATGTAAATAATGTGATGACTGAGCGCCCAGTTGTACTTGCGCCTCTCGAATCTGTTGTTCCGGACGCGTATAGGTCCATTTTCCGTGAACAGACCGTACAGGGAGGTGGCACCCGGGCCGCCCTGCAGCCACACGAGCACCGGAGCGTCCTTGTTGTTCGGTATCTGAGCCGGGAAGTACCAGAAGAACTGGTTCGAATCGTACTTTTTGTTTACCGTGAAAAAGCCGGCGTAACTCTTAATGCGGAGGCTCTCTGTGAACGGGACCCTCGCGAGTCTCCTGGCCTCCGGGATGTTCCCATTCTCGATGTACTGTGTCAGGAACAGGGGCTCACCGGGGTCTCCACCGTCAGGCTCTCCAAGACTTATTTCTGGATATTTGTGAAAAAAGCATTCAGCCGAAATCACTGCGTGTAATATTAAAGCCAAATACAGATTCATTACTTTTTTGTATACTACACGTAAGTATGTTTAAAATAATTAAATACGTATTTACTATTTTGACGGTATATAAATTTTTTATTGAGACCGTTATAACACTTCGAAACACAGCTAAACACTGATTTATCTATGACACTGATAAGAACTCTCCGCTCAGTAAATGAGGCAAAAGTAAGATCAAAAGTTCATTCTATTTAAGGATGTAACTGTAAATATCTATTGATAACAATGGTTTGTTTAATTAACTAAATAGTCACTAGCACTAAGATCGGGCTAATTAAATAGGTACAATAAACATGAAAACTTCGCATTTCGTTTATCCTTTTTTCGATTTTTAGACTCGTTTCCATAGATGATAGTAATACTACTAAAGGCTTGTTTCATTGTTTTTATTTACTTACTGCTAAAGCCTCTTCCAACAGACTACAGCGAATACTCCTTCGTTGTCATGGTCGGCAGTAATCTATGGTCGGCAGTGTGGAACTCGCTGTGTAAGGGAGGTATTACATCTATCAAAGATGTTTCTCCAATGTGCAGTCGAAGACCCATCAGGTGTACAACTTTTCGACCTTATCACTCGGCAATAAGGTTCAAAGCGGTAGCGCGAATCTGCTGTCAACTGTACATAATGTCATCCGAGAAGTTGGACATACTTTTTAACCGACATCATTATTGGTACTATTTATCAAATGAAATGAGATACAGATACAAACGAAAGGGAAAACAGATTGGATAAAAGATTTGATACCAATGTTTTTTCTCTTTTCTTTATATCTTCTTTCCCTATATATTAGACAAATATATTTTAGTATCTTTGTCAAATATACAGGGAAAGAAGACACCTTAGTGAAGACGTCAAATTTCTTTGATCAAACACATAATATTAAGCAAAGATCTTTGACGTGTAAAGCCGGCTTACGGCCGAATACGATGATAAAATATAATTATGGGTATGTTCCGTTATGCACTGCGACCACTGTAAAGTGTGACGTCAATTTAGTATACTGTGAAGCCGTTCCTATAAAGCCAGTTAACTGGTTACTAGGTATTTAAAACGGAACGCAATCTCGTATACTGTCAGCCGCATTTTTTGATGCAGCATTCAAATGAGTGTAATAAAGTTTTCTAGGTCATTAAAAAAAATTGTTGTTGAAGTACTGTCAAATTAAAAATATTTTAATTAATATTAATTGTAAATTGAATTTATAATAGAGGCTGTAGGTATTGTTTATAAGATGTTAGGCACTCGAGTGGTTTTGACTGATGCTTAGCGTTTCAGTATTCGCTCTTGTAGTAATTATAATGTTTGCAATATCCTCTGTCCGCCTTGATTAGTGTTTGAGTGTTTGTAGCATGTTTGTAGGTTATTAAACTGCTTTTAATAATGTGAAGCATAATATTAGACTGCTTATTGTTTTTTATTAGGTGAAGCAGGTTCTCACATTTTCGAGTTTGGAACTTTCGAGCCAGAGAATGCTATGTTTGTAAATGATCTTATGAGTTGTAACAAACCGGTAACTTATGTGCCGTGCACACATCCCGGTTGCCGGGTAGTCGGTCACGAATTAGTGTATGGCCATGTACGATAGCTTTCACACGTACCGGTATAATTATTCGGCCGGTCCAGCGCCGTGTGCTCGCCGGGTACACCACTGTGCGTCCGATCGCCGGGTATCGGTTAGCCCGCGGCCGGACTCACAGTGGTGTATGGAACAACCGGCCGGGCGGTCAGTCGTCCAGTACGTCGACTGTCAACGCTACTGGAAACAAAACCGGGCCGTGTGAAAGCTGAATGTCTCTAGGACCGATACCAGACAGACGGCACCGACTACCCAGCAACCGGTACGTGTGCAACGGCACTTAAGCGACAAGGGTCAAATGTGTGTAGCCAGCTTTTAATATTATTATTGCTGTTGAGTAAAATGTACTCGTAAAATTTTACAAAATTTATTAGAAATTTAAATAGATGTCAATTAATATCAGTGAGTGCATACCATCAATATTAACAGTCGGTGTTGATACTATGCCGAGTGTTTGACTTATTTAAGGCCTTTCAGAGTTGTAGAGCGAGCGCTCAAGTTTTATTATAAATTAAACTATTTTTTGAAATTTCGTTACAATGGGAAACTTTGCTCTAGCAGTCTTCCTGTTTGTGAGTATCAAATATTGTTGCGGAATACATGTGTATCCACGCCTGCAACTGGAATCCAGGCTAAGCGATTTCGCCGGTGAACCTCTGTTTCTGACTCCTTACATAGAGAGAGGAGACATAGAACTCGGTCAAAACATTTCACAGGTGACAATAACAAAACAAATAGGTATCACCAGTCACTCCGGATTCCTTACGGTGAACAAAAACTTTAACTCTAATTTATACTTCTGGTATTTTCCACCCCAATACAATATTGAAACTGCCCCAATTGTGTTGTGGCTGCAGGGGGGTCCCGGTGCTAGCTCACTGTTTGGATTATTTCTTGAAAATGGCCCCATCTTAGTTACCGAAGATGGCTTAGTTGCTAGGAAACATCACTGGGCCCTCACAAACCATTTAATATACATAGACAATCCTGTTGGTACTGGGTTCAGCTTCACTGATAATGACGATGGTTACTGCAATAATGAAACTTGTGTTGCAAGAGACCTCTATAATTGCTTGCAACAATTCTTCGATTTGTTTCCCAAGTTAAGGAGCAAAGAGTTTTACGTGACAGGAGAATCATATGCCGGTAAATACATCCCATCCCTTGCGATGGAAATACACAAACAGAATTTACAGAATGAGAAAAAGATCAACCTACATGGTCTGGCGATGGGGAACGCCTACTGTGACCCCATCAACCAGATGGACTACAGCAGTTATCTGTACCAGCATGGACTACTGGACGATATACAGAGAGATTTTTTCCTGCAGCAACAACAGAAGATAATTGTTGAAACTAAAGCAGAAAACTGGATTACGGCAGCCATATTGTTGGACCAGCTCATAGACGGAGACTTGACAAACTTTTCCTACTTCAGGAACTACACAGGCTTTCAGACGTACTATAATTTTTTGAAAACAAAAGACGACATTAACATCCCATTATTTTTGAAAATGCTTGACAATGATGCAACGAGACAGAGTGTCCATGTCGGAGACCTGGCCTTTAACTCTGGAGCAAGGCTAGTCCAGGTACATCTAGCAACTGATATATTACAATCAGTGGCCCCAATAATTTCAACCTTGCTGGACAACTATCGAATAACATTTTATAATGGCCAGCTTGACATAATAGTTGCATATCCCTTAACAGAAAATTTCCTCCATAATCTTAACTTCACATCGGCCGAAGAATATAGAATAGCTCCACGTAATATCTGGAGAGTGGATGATGAGATAGCAGGGTACTACAAGAAGGCTGGGAACCTGACAGAAGTGATGGTGCGGAATGCCAGGCACATGGTCCCACAGGACCAGCCAAAGTGGGCCTTAGATCTGATTACAAGATTTATTAAAAATAAGATGCAATAGTGATAATAGAATATTTGATGCTCCAGTAATTAAAAAAAAAAAAAAAGATTGTTTTTGTATAATTTTTTTTTACCTCTCAAATTTTTTTAATGAAATCCCAGAATATTAGTCTCAAAAAAAACATACAATAAGATAGAAAAGACAAACAACTATTGGTTATTTAAAGCACATAAATAAAAAAGCAATTATATTGTAATTACTTTAATTGCAAAAATAAATTAATAGTCATTTTATATTCAACAATCACTTATCACAATTGAAGGGTTAAGTGGACAAAGGTGTTATCTGACGAAATTCAAAAATCTGACTTTTTTGCATGAACATAGGTTTTAACTGATGATAAATCAATTTTATAAACTTAAAACACGCCAAGTCTACTTCGTTACATAGTTACAGAGGCTAGCAAAAGTGTTATCTGCCAATCAAGTATTTATTTTAGACTTGCAAATGTGATATCAGCAGAAATATTTTCAGAGAATCATTATCATTGCTACTTTTAGAATAATATAAGGTAATTATCAATCAATAAATCTTTTGCATCTTCGCAAAGATAAAATGATTAAATCTTAAAAAAATAAACAAAGGTGTTATAAGCTATAGGTTACGTTTGCTAATGTTAAATAGATTTATTTTTTTCAAATCCTTCTTTACAATGGTTTTAATGTCTTTAATCACCAGTGTTATAATGTGTTGTTGATCAAAGTACTGGTTTTGTATTTCAAATTATAGCATTTTAAACACTTGAACATTTCCGAACGCACGATTTTTGACAATGACATCCCGATCCCGCCAATATTACGTCAGTCAGAACTCAAATGTCAACTCAGTTTTGAAAATTTTCTCTAACAAGTAACAACTACTTAAGAAATTTTAAGAAATAATTTGTTTTTACGGCTTGTGTCTCTTTTTTACTGTTAAATAATTTAAGTAGTTTGGAAAGTTCTCAACACTTGTTACTATGGTCAGATTCTTGCAGTGGGCAAAATAAAAATCAATTTCTAATTGTTTTACCTATATCAGTACATGATTTGACATAAAATGTTTGCATCTATAGAACACAAATTTCCAGAAGTAGGTCACACATTTTTAGATTGTGATAGAGATTTTGGCATGCGGCCAAAATGATGAAAGAAGAAAGAAATGAAAAAATATTTACTCCTAATAATTACAGAAATATAATTAGAATGGCATCAAAAAAGATTCGGTTATTGATGATATGAATCACCACTTTTACGATTTTAACAAATTAAAAGACGATTTAGGGATAGTATTACCTAACACAAATACATTAAAACAAAATATCAACTTAAAAACTAATGTCAAGTGGATTCACATTGAAGACTTTGGCAGATATTTTTATAAGACAAACTATGACCTCTACACACCATTTCTGGAAGTCTCACTCGTAAAAAAACTTGATGTTATCTCAACAGTGTCCATTAGATGTAACATGAATCACAAGGGTAAAGTTTCAAAAGAAAAAATTGGTGATATAAAAGCACAACTTGAGTATATTGATCAGGAGTCTCAGTGGTTTTACATAAATATTATAAATAATTCTCAATAATTAATCAATAGTATGTTAAGTACAATTTATGTGGCATACAAATTTTTTATTAATAAAACTATTTTATAAAAATATATGCTATTTTATTTGTTTACCACTTAGAGCCTTTGTAGTCTTCATAACTAAACTGATTATGGTTTATAATAAACAAAGGTGTTATGTTGATATTTTCATTGTTTTTTAATAAATTTACATAGAATAACCTAATTTTAAATATTATTTATGAAGTAATAAATCTTATCTAAGTATTAGTACTAATATTTTGTTTTAAAAGTATAAGCTTAAATTGCTGAGTTCATTTGATTCTTTATTATTTTCAAACGCTCATTACTCGTTTTAAACTATTTGCTGGATAGCACCCTTGTCCACTTACCCCTTCAATTACTTAATGTTATTGGTCACTGTTACATCCTATATTACTAAATTTCTAATGAGATTGTCTCATTAAAAAACCTTAACATGTGTAGCAAATGTTTATTAAAATGTATTATAAATTATTGATTGAATAGGAATTAAAATTTGAATGATCCAGCCATCTTTAGTTTTAAAAATATGCAATTATTCTTAGAGATTTAAAAATACTTATAGTTACAGATTCAAACGCACTATCTCAGTGTTCTAACATTATACCACAGCACTGCACTCTGTTACACTGTTACACATAGCCAACTATCACAATTCCATAGAGCACATTTAAACACTACTTAAACCACATGTGTTCAAGCTTACACATATTCTGTAGATACAATGACACTCCAAGTCATAACATATAGGCTGATTAATTAAAGTGTCCAGTAACTACCATCAGATTGTGAGCATTGACCTTTACTGCCTTCAGATAGCTATCATCAGATGGTGTCACTTGGCTGACAGGTTTTGCTATTGATAGTGTCGAATGACCTCTACTGCCATCAGCTGCTGCCAAATGACTTACTGGCATCAACTCGTGCCTGATGACCATGTGGTGTCAGACGCCCGTCTGACACCACATGCTACTGCCAGTAAATGCTGTGTAATGACCAGAGCTGCTACACGTGGTCACGTGACCACTACGCCAACAGCGCAGTGAGCGCGTCAAGGAACTGCGCGCGCTGACCTGCGGGCAGCGACACCACCGACGTGTCAACGAGGTCCAGGGACACGTCCACGCCGCTCTTCGCCGCCGCCTGCTCGAACGCCGCGCCGAACAAACTGGAACATACAGATATTTCGTATTAGCTTAATGTTTTGCTGTCTCACACAGCTTTTCAAGGTGAAGTTTTATTTCTAATACTACATATCTAATTCTCTATAGACATAAATAATAAGACATTCTTTATATTCTCGACATTATGATGATGCGTATTGTAATTTCAAAGTTCTCTTTTATTATGACAACAATTTGTTTAGCATTCACATTCATTCTGCCTTAACAATTTCCTACTTCAATAAGTAGGAAATTGTTAAGACAAAATTAATGTGTAATAATTACAAGGACGATGCATTTGAATTTATTATTATCATTTCATCATAATTCCTGTAATTAAATAAATAAATAACAATTTTACAAAACAACTTGTTCGGGGTACTGTTGTACGGGGGCTAGTTGACTCACTTGCGCGGCTCCTGGTGCGCGCGCGGCGGCAGGCCAAGCAGCAGGCAGCGGTCGTGCGGCAGCGGCGCGGCGCACAGCAGCGGCCGCGCGCCGCCGCCCGCCGCCGCCGCCCACCGCGCCGCCTCGCGCAACCACAGCGGCCCGCGCAGGAGAGGCGCCTCCGGGGAGCCCTGACACCGGGCATTACATGTTGATTAGCATTATGTTCAATGCGGTGACATGTACACTTGTACAATCTACTTATATTTTTTTAATAACATCATTTAAACTCTGCTCAGATATATGAGTATAGAGAATTAGTAACCTCGGGTATGATAAAGTAAGCGAAAGGCCCGGCGAGGCGGAGAGCGCGCGCTGAGATCGCGGCCGCAGCAGCGCGCGACGCCGCGGCCAGTGCTCGCTGTGCGCCGCGCACGCCCGCCGCCAGCGCCTCCCCCGCCGTGCCACCCGCCCCGCCCCCCGCGCCGCACACGCCCAGCGAGCACAGCGCCTGCTGGAACCCCTCCGCGCGGGACATGCTCTCCTGTCAACACATAGTCAATAAGAAATGTATTATATTTGCAGTAAATCTGCATAACAACTTGACACACATGTTCTTACAAATACATCTGGAATATTATCACAACTGACGTAGTTATAAGTTCCCATTACAGGTAGAAATATATTTGGGCCATGTGGTGCCTTCAGAACGGCATAGATATTCTGTATAGTTATACTCTGCTCAGATCTAATTGAATTTAAACATAAACAAAAACACATTATTTTCTCGGTCGGAGTTAATAATATTTGATAACGTTTAGTTTAAATGAGGGTTTTTGATATTTGTTCTGCCGCTAGGGGGCAGACCCAACACATACAAAGCGTCATTTGGTGGCGTAAGTGGTATCAAAAACGGTCAATAAGAATTTTCGATTCTTTTTCTGTCACCAGGCGGCCCAATGTAGCCAGACGGTCCTTGTCGTGTCAAAAAGCTATCAGATGTCACGAATATAAAAAACCTCATTGGATTCGAACAGAGTATGCTCAGGTGAGAGGGCACTAACATGCTCAAGCAGCGCCATGATCGCGTAGACGTGGTCGACGGCGGCGAGCGGCGGCGCGTGCGGGCGGCGCAGCACGAAGGTGAGGCGCGCGGGGTCGGGCAGGCCGTAGCGAGGCGCAGCCGCCGCCAGCGCGTCTGCCCACCCCCGCCGCAGCTCTACGTCCATGGCGCGGAAGTGCTGGCGCGCCTGCTGCAGCGGCACGCCCATGTCGGCCAGTAGCTGGCGCATGCGCGGCGCGCCGGTATGCAGGCGCAGCCGCGCGCCCACGCCCGTCGCGTGCCGCAGCGCCTCTTCTAGCGACCACCAGCGGTACAGCGGCACGAGGGCGTCGCGCTCGCCGCACACGCCCGCAGCCTCGGGGGCGGAGGCCTGCGCGACGGCGGCGCGGCGATGCAGCGGCTCGGCATCAAGCAGCGCGCGCGCTGCCGGCCGCAACGCTAGCGCGTCGTGCGAGGCGCTCGCCACCGCCGCCGCCCACAGTGCGCCCGCACCCGCGCCGCGCGTGCGTTCCGCTACCTCCAGCGCCACGCACGCGCTCTGTAAAAACGATTTTTAACACATAAGGGAACATACACATACTACGTGACCTGTTTGGGACGAGGAGGGGTACACTTGGTCTTCAAGAGGGTAAGTTTTTTTTTTTCAAGTCTTCAGGTCTTCCCCTGCTTCCTCCCCCTTGATAGAATGTATTTTTCACTTACGGGTTTGCCATAGTAGGAGAACTGTGTGTAGTTGAACATGAGAGTGTGTCTCCGTTCCTCCCAGGCCTTCCTCTCCTTCCTCCTTCTCACTACCTCCTCCAGTCCTTCCATTCCCTCCGACTCCTCATCATTCTAAAAATCAACTTTATATTGACTATTTACGCACTATTATTTATGCAAATAAATAAAACTGAGGTGTCTTTTTGTAATTTCATATTAACTAAATGTTTTAGTTACTATGAAATATATATATTAATTAAAAGTTTTGCACTAAATGTTTACAAAAAGTACCCTACTTCCAGCCCCAGTGCCGTCAATATAATATTATGTAACATTGGTTGGCATAAACATTAGAAAAGTCAGGAGCAAGAACTTGGATTTTTGTGTGCTGAATCCAGAATGGTTCCATCACGTTTTTTAGCTTTTCCTTTTTAAATTTGCTCTGTTAAAAAAGAACAAAATATTTGACTCATTTCATGTTACTTAAAATCTTAGATGAATTCATAAATAATAACTATTTGGTAGATCTATTTCTGTACAGTCCAGTTTTAAATGTTATTCTGCGATTGATTTTCTAGCAGAAAGCGTTTACATTGATGTGCACCACTTGTTTTTTTAACCAAAATACCTTGGTGAAATCTCGTAATGCTCATCATGCTTTCTGGAAGAAAATCTAAATGCAAATGCAAGAAATGCACTTTTAAATACATCAAATTTTGCTAATGGCAGCAAAACTAAATGAGCTCAATAACTTCTGTTTCCATATTAATAATTACATACATAGTTCAATGATTATTAGTTTTTACAAATTTATTTTCTCTTATTAAATTACAAAGTTTAACCAGTAATAACTAATTAGTTTTTGATTAGTTGGTATCTATTGAAAGTGGTTTTACCGCCAGGTACCCATGTTATTTTACCTGTTCATCGTCATCGTCTCTGAAGATATCATCAAAATGGGGAATATTCTCCTCCTCATCTTTGAACACCAGTCTCACCTGAAATTATAAAAAATCATAATGTAAATTGTCTATTTGTTAACAAAAAAATAATAGTACAGCTGGTTGGTTGCCATGATATTAGTACCTTATGTATTGACCTAATGTTCTTATACTGATACTACTCATAGTAGAAGCTATTTCCATGGTTTTGTTAGTTAAAACTTTGATCTAGAAATAATTAATAAAAACAAAAAAAAAATTATGGCACAGACTTTTGAATTCTCAAACAATCAATGTTATCTTAATATCTCTAGTACTAATATTATTCTACAAACAGCAATCTAACCTGTCCATCACTATACACATTGCATATGTCTGTGGGCTTGTGGGAGTCTAGCACAAAGATCACAACATCATCCTCTGGCTGCAGTATGTCCACAAGGTCGACCGTGCCCCCGCAGTTCACCAGTACCACGTACTTAATCTCCTCACTGTTCTCCTCGTAGGCCGTCTTCAACTCCGATATACCCCCCACGGGCACGAGAGTGTAAGAGATGTTGTCGCATTGGAAGAGATCCTGTAAGATTTTGCACGCGCACACCGCGTCCACATCGTAATGCACGAGTAGCAGCACTCTCTAAAATAAAAGTACGGTCTTAGAAACAACAACAGAACATCAACCAAGTGCAAGTGACTAAACAAGTTAATGGCTCTTACGTTTCCTAGAAGAACATTGTAGAAATCATTTTTAATGTCTTCTATGAACATCCTATTTACATAAAACAATCGAATTTATCGATAATTATATACAATCATTTTATTTTCAAAAACACCTGCTAAAATAGTACGCATACTGACAAATTGATGCTGTCAAATAATTGACGAAGATTCGCGCCATAACTAGCGTAGCGTTCAAAACTAGTAAAAATTTACTTTATTGTTTATGGTTGCTTTCGTTATTTTCAAAAGTACGTCAAAAGTAAGTAGACAAGTTTGCGGGAGCGAGGAAAGACTTTTTAAAGAAAGATGAAATTTTATTATTAAGTTACATTTAATACTTAATTAAAACTTAACTATAATTAAAGGGCAGAGCTTTTACAAGAAAGCTAGGGTCTGTCCGGAGACTACCTAGAAGAAGCTCATGCTATGGTCGACTGACTTCCTATCCCGTCTCAAGACGGTGGTCAAGCCAGAATACAATGTAATGCTTCCATGAATTGAATCTTAAATAAACAAAACCTTAACTAGAACTATTGTTGATAAGCAGTTAATCTGTCATCGCTGCATTATATAATGATGACAGGGTGCTGAGGGGTTTATATAACTATGTAATGCTTCCATGAATTAAATCTTAAATAAACAAAACCTTAACTAGAACTATTGTTGATAAGCAGTTAATCTGTCATCGCTGCATTATATAATGATGACAGGGCGCTGAGGGGTTGATATAACTCCTCCCTCCCTGAGTTCGGAACCCTCAGGAATTTCAACTTCTTGAGGGTTGCGACCTTTAAAACACAAGAATCTAAAAATAGAATTTCTATATTTTAAAATACTTAATATTAAGGTTACATAAAAGATTACATACAAAATTATGGTCGCTACACTTATACTTTTCACTTTAATGACTTTTATATTTTCACTTTCACTGAGTTCACTCATAGACTCCTGCATCTTCACTAAATTTGTCAAATACTTTGTGTCATCTAAGTTTATTCCCTGCATGTCTATAGGGGTTGCTTCTTTATCTTCAATCTTAATTTTATTTAATTTAATGCGGGGGGTGCTTTTATAGGTTATTTCTCCAAATGAATTTTGTAAGTGCCTTAGGTATAAATTTCCCAAGTTAACTTCACAACCAGGTTGTCCGTCTTTGGAATATACGTCCCTTTAATAGGTGTTTTATTTATTTCCTTTCCGCATTTATCTGTCATAATTATGTTATCCTTTGAATATATTATCCATTCTGATGTTGAAAGGCGTTGGACCTTAATATCCTCAATATAGACAGCACAAGGGATGCACATCGACGTATCTTCATGATATTCCATCAGCTGTTCTACACAAGTGGGTAGTTTATATGACACAATTTCTTTATCGGTGCACAGGAATTCCCCATTTGATATTTCTTCACAAGGTGATGCTACAGATGAGTATGACGAACCTTTCACCATAAGGAAGGGATATTCAGGGATTATAATAAAGGTCTTGTTCTTAATCTCGTTATAGACTGGTAAAGAATAAATTTGGTAAAAGTCGTAAGTATTAATATCTATCAATGGGACCTCTATTATAAACGTTAGCTGGTTTCCTTTTACATAGGCCTTAACTAATAACATACGTTCTATTTTAACTAGATTACTTTCTATTACAGAATATAGCAAATGATTATTTGATTTTTGTACATTAATCAAAATTTCAATTAATTCAGTTGAATTTACAATTGACTGGTGTAAAACAGAAACCTTGCTTAAGGCAAGAGCATTTTCAATTTCATTTAAAATAATATATATTATATTGTTCTGAAACTATTTATAAAAGTTGTAAACATACTTAATATATAAGTAGAGTAAATTGACTTATTTTCTTTATTGTTTAAATCTTTAACCATTGATTCAATTCGCTTTAAACGTTCGTTTTGAATAATAGAATTATTATAAATAATTTCAGTATTGTTGCTTTGATAATCCAATATTTTGGTAATTAAGGTAATTTTGTTTTGTAATAAATTTTTATTCTTATTTATATCCTGAATTAGGCTCTCATATCCTAATTCCTCATCCTCATGTCTAGGTTTCCAGTGATGGATTTAATCACTGTACCTAATGGATTTAGTAAACCTCTTTTGTATCTTTGCGTGGAGGACGTTTAATATTTTTTAATGGGACCTTGCTATTTCTAGCTCCTATATTTATTGGTACTGTGTTACGATTCTCTGGACCAATGACTTGGGCCTTTTGATACAAGGGTTTATCTTTACTTTGACGCTTATTTACTGCTTTAGCAAAAATAGTGCTTCCTTCATTTAATTCGGGACTAGTTTCTCCACCTTTCCTTTTAATTTCTCTTTCTTTCAACTCTATAATTCTATTAGTAATAAAATTATATAAATATTCCGTTCTTTTTGCATCATCCTTTAATAACTGTTGCATATATGTTTTTTCGAAGCTAATATTAAATGTACTGTTAGAATCTGTGTGTCCAAAGACTACTTCAAATGGTGTAAGTTGTGTTACACTATGAATCGTATTATTGTATGCCATAATTGAATATGTCATTACTGATGCTGCATCTGTAAACTTTTGTTCATATTTTGCCAATCTATAAATTTCTAAAATGGTGGAATGAAATCTTTCTATTTTACCTGTAGAATTTGGGTTATTTGGTGTGGTAATATGTAATTAAATTTTATACATTTCTGTTAATTCCTTCATTAACAGGTTATTAAATTCAGTCCCAGGGTCGCATGATATTTTTCTAGGGATTCCATAAAATGAAAAATATTTAATTAATGCTCGGACTACTTCTGGCGTTGAACGATTACTTATATTAATTGCTTGACCTAACTTACTAAAAGCATCAACTAAAGTTAAATAATATCTACCCTCTATACTAAATAAATCTATAAATATTTCCTGAAAAGGCGCATTTTGCGTCTGTGTAAGTTGTTGAAAGGGTTTTATAGGTTTTCTTTCATATTTCATTTTCCTACATAATTCACACGCATTTATTATAGCTGAGACCGTTTCCTGTAAATTTTCCCAATAGTAATTTGTTTTAATTCTAACCATTGTTTCTTTAATTCCACGATGGCATGTTTTTCCTTCGTGATATTTTAATACTATCGCTTTTTGTTCCTTTTCGTCTTCTATATACACTACTCGTTCGGTGCATTCTATCATTTTTATTGTATCCTTTTTAAATAATGTTATAATAGTTTTTGCAAAATCAACCCTGTGTTTCTTTTCTTCAAAATAGATAAAATATGTAATTTTTGGTCTTACATATTCCTTTAAAAAGTTTTTAACTAGTTCTATATTATTTAAGGGTAAAAATACCTCTAAAATTCTTTGCTTGGGTCTAGATAATTTTTTTACATGTAATTCGTTTTTAAACCATGAAAAAACTAAAATTTGATTTGACTTAGTATCAATTGCTTCCTTTAATATTGGTATACCTGAGGTGTCATAATTTACATTAGAATGTACTGTTTCATTACTGCTCGATACTGAAGGTATTGGGTATTGTTCCTCAAATTCTAAATCAACTGGGCTTACTGAAATGGTGGCAGATGAATCTGAAATGGTTATTGTTTTGGACTCTTCTGATACTCTTTGATTTTCGGCTAATCTAGCTATTTTACCTGTAACATTAATTGTTAAATATTTTTGTAAATTCTTTTCCTTCTCATCTACGTTAACTACTAATGAATTTTTATCATCGTCTATTATATTTAATTTTACGCAAGATAATGCATCTGCGTTTGTATTTTGTTTTCCTTTCTTATAAATTATTTCAAAATCGTACTCCTGTAATCTTAAACGCCATCTCGTTAATTTACTATTTGGTTCTTTAATCGAATAAAGCCATGCCAGTGGGCGCTGGTCTGTGTAAATTTTAAATCTTTTGCCAAATAAATATGGCCTAAAGTGTTTGACTGCCCACATTATGGCTAACAATTCACGTTCTATTGTACTATATCGCGATTCTGTATCGCTTAAAGTTCTACTTGCATATGCGATTGGATGATCTTCGCCAAGAGATCCTTGAGAGAGTACTGCACCCAACGCTATGTTTGAAGCATCGGTCGTTAAAATAAATGGCTTATCGAAATGTAGGTATTGCAACAATGGTGCATTTATTAGTAACTCCTTACATTTCTGAAATTACTCTATATATTTTTCGTTAATAATTATCTTATTTCTTTTCTTTAAACACGCTGTCATAGGCTGTGTTATTTTTGCAAAATCTTTTATGAATCTCCTATAGTATCCTACCAATCCTAAGAAACTTTTAATTTCGGTAATAGGTTTAGGTATAGGGTAGTCTAATACTGCTTTTATTTTATCTTCATTTGGCTTAAGGCCGTCCTTAGTGATTGTATGCCCTAAATATAGTACTTCTTTTCTTAAAAATTCTGATTTGTCTAATTGTACTTTTAAATTTGTTTTACGTAGTCTATCAAAAACTATTCTTAAGCTTTTTACATGATCTTGCAGTGATCCTGAAAATACTATTATATCATCTATATATACCATACAATGATATCCTTGTAATCCTCTTAAAACATTGTCCATTGCTCTCTGAAATGTTGCCGGTGCAGTTTTTAAACCAAATGGCATTCTTAGGAATTTAAAATGTCCTGATTGTGTACTAAAAGCTGTTTTCTGACGATCACTTTCATTGATTTCTATTTGATGGTAACCACTAGCTAAATCTAGGGTTGAGAAGTATGTGCTATTTCCTAATTTATCAAAAAGATCTGTAATGTGTGGTAGTGGGTATTTATCATCTACCGTAATTTCATTCAGGCGACGGTAATCTATCACCATTCTATATTTTTGTTCACCCGATGCATCTATTTTTTTGGAACTAAATGCACAGGTGCACTCCACGGAGAAAATGACTCTTGTATAACATTATCCCTTAATAATTTTTCTACTTGGTTTTGTATTTCATTTGACTGTACTGGGCCCTGTCTGTACGGTTTAATATAAATAGGGTCCTCATTTTTTGTTCTTATGTAATGCTTAACTTCATTGGTAAACGATAATGGAAAATGTTCACAGTAAAATATGTCTTTATATTCTCTACATAAGTTATATATTTGATTTTTTTCTTCTTCATTCATGTGCTCTAACCTTAGTTTGTTTTTAAGTTTTCTTCTAACAAATTATCAACTTCTATATTATTATAATTATTTATATTATTTATTTCGCATTTACGCATGTATCCGTTATATTTAGTAGTTTCAAAAGGTGCTAGAATTGTTAATATCACCTCTTCCTCTCTTGATTTTGTATAATGGTTTTCGCAAAACCATTTTCGCATGTGACTAACGCACTAGGCATACGTATGCCATCACAAAACTCTACAAAATTTAAAATTGCTTCGCCTGACTTTAGTGTTGTCGGTAAGCTAACACGTAATTCACAACGTGGTGGTAATTTAATAATATGACTTTTTTCGTTATATATAATTGGAATTTTACCATTTTTAATATTAAGTACTTTGTTTTTTAAATCTATTACTGCATCTAATTGTTTTAATAAGTCATTACCAATTAATCCGTCGTAGTTACAATCTACATTATATACATAAAACTTATGAAAATTATTTGATTTAAATATGGGTAATAAAGGAATGTTGATAACTTCGTGGTGTATGCTCGACGCATGTGTACTGATTACTTTAAATGGCTCATTATACATATAGTTACTAAAATATTTATGCGCTATATCAGGTCTTATAAATGATCGCGTACTACCCGTATCTATCATGAATTTAGAATTTATTTCCGGTATATAAATGTGCGGCAAAAAAAAGATTTTTATCACAGTTTATTTCGATTATTTCATGGGGCCCTTTAAGGCTTTTCCCCGAAAATTTTCAATTGGCTGCACTACATAATTTTTTGAATTAAAACTTATATTATCAACTTCATCTCGACCATAGTCCTGGGAAGTTGAAGCTTGAGGTTTTTCCTCATTTAATTGTAAATGATTTATAGTTGATCTAGGGGCTGTCCTCATAGACACATCCGTATTCTGTTGTTGAACCTGTGGTTTGTAACCTAAATTTTGTGGTGGTCTAACACCATGTTGATTATTATTATTGTTATAATTATTATATTTAATTTTTTGTGACATTGGTTTTTGATAATTAAATTGCGCCTGTTGCGGAATTCCAAACTTAAATGTATTTGGCTTTTGCATAAAATTATTTTTATAATTAAAATTATTGGTCTAAAAATTTTTATTTTGGGAATATATTTTATTTTTCGCGTTATATTGTTCATGAAAATTCACTTCCTCTAATACAATGCTAAGTGCATTTTCCAAATTATTCGGTACTTTTAGTCTCACTATTCTTACCATATGCTCAGGTAAGTTGTATAAAAATACATTCAATGCCATATTATTATAAATTATAATTTTACTTTTCTTAATCTCCTCGTTGTCTATTCTATTGACTTTAGAAATTAAATTTGATCTGACAGATTGTATCCTATTGCAAAAATCCAAATAGGTTTCGTGAGTTCTAATTTTTAAATTTTCTAGCTCAATGGCTATGCACTCTTCGTTACGTTGATCACCAAAATGTTGGATTAACAAATCCTTAAAATCTGTCCAAGAAACTACATCCTCTCTTTCACTAATAAGAGCAGCAGCATTGTCTATTAACCTGCTCATTAAACAATGCATAATATAAGTATTTTGGGCTTGGCTACCCTTAAACTTTTCAATTATATATTCACATTTTCTTAAATATAAGTTTAATTGTCTTTTATCACCATTAAATAATGGGATTAGTTTTATAAATTCACTCGGAATTAGTGTAATTTGCTCCATTTTTGCAAATTTTAATACTTATTTTGTTCAATATGATTTTTACTTTAATATATTTATTTATTCAATAATTCTCTTTATAATTCAATAACATTTAATTTATTTTTTATTCACTTTTAATTTTCACTTTTAATTTACTTCATATAGTATTTTAATAATAATTAGGTATTTAATTCATTTATACTTTACTTATCTTTTTATTAATTTATTCATATAATGTTCATTTAATTTTTTAACACATATAACACACTTAAAATTACTAACTGGGAAACCAGATTACGTTAAAACGGAAGATTTATTCCTGGATTAACAGTGGGCAAGGGAGGTGAAAAAGTTCGACTCAACAAAAACACGCCGTATTCATCTTTCTTCCAGCTGCCTTGTCGAATTTGTTTGTAGGCTCCGGATCTCTCCTTCACTGCGCCAGGCTCGTTCACGATTTATCAGATCGATGATTTAAACGCGACGATTAACGTAAATGATTTTTCGGAAAAATCCGCGCCGGCTGCGCCAGACAAGTTTGCGGGAGCGAGGAAAGACTTTTTAAAGAAAGATGAAATTTTATTATTAAGTTACATTTAATACTTAATTAAAACTTAACTATAATTACCGGGCAGAGCTTTTACAAGAAAGCTAGGGTCTGTCCGGAGACTACCTAGCAGAAGCTCATGCTATGGTCGACTGACTTCCTATCCCGTCTCAAGACGGTGGTCAAGCCAGATTACAATGTAATGCTTCCATGAATTGAATCTTAAATAAACAAAACCTTAACTAGAACTATTGTTGATAAGCAGTTAATCTGTCATCGCTGCATTATATAATGATGACAGGGTGCTGAGGGGTTGATATAACTATGTAATGCTTCCATGAATTAAATCTTAAATAAACAAAACCTTAACTAGAACTATTGTTGATAAGCAGTTAATCTGTCATCGCTGCTTTATATAATGATGACAGGGTGCTGAGGGGTTGATATAACTAAGTCCTGTTTTAGTATCCCTATACGTAACGATAGAAACTAATTATTGCTATTCCATAAACTAAGAAACATTAGCTTTTGTTCCTATCTCGTAGTGTGCTCTAGCCACGCTCTAGCCTACTGCTGCTTGGCAATTTCTGTAAATTTAAATGGGTATAGAAAGATACAAATAAGATGAAATAGTATTAGGTCATTACAGAAATTGGTGTTTTGTAAAGGAGGAACATGAGGTCGATTTTTTTAACATAATATAAACACACCGGCATATTTAGCGGAACACAAAAAAAAGGTCCATAATTAAAAAAATATGGTTTTATTTTAAAATCTACTTACTACACTTCTTTTGTTATTTAAAGTTTCATTTGTTTGACTTAAAATGAGATCACATTAAGAACAGATTTTGCGAGTAAAGGCTATTTGTGAAAAATGGTACGTTTTTGAACTTTTCATGTAACCGGGAAAGTGAAAATTAATATTAAAATAACAATTAATTAAATTAGAAAAATGGTGATTAATATCGCGTATTTCCTCCACGTGCTCTTATTAAAGTTTCTACCCGTCTAGGCATGCTGAGAATGATGTTATCAATGGTCTCCTGGGATAGTCTCCGCCATTCCTCAACTACGGCGATTCGCAGTTCACCCACGTTGGCAGGAGCTGAAATTCTGGACTTAACTTTTCTTTTCAGCAAGTCCCAAACGTGCTCTATTGGGTTCATATCCAGTGATCTCGCCGGCCACTCCATAACAGTGATATTCATATCATTAAGATAAGCTTGAGTTACCCGAGCGGTATGCGGCCGAGCATTATCCTGCATAAAAACAGAATCGTCACCGATATATGGGGCAAACGGTACGACATTTTCTTCTAAAACTTCTCTGATATAGCGGTCTGCAGTCAGACTCCCTCTGTCAATCACTACCAAGTCTGTGCGAGCTCCCAAACAAATGCCCGCCCGAACCATTATTGATCCACCACCGTATGCAACTGTAGTATCAAAATTTGTCTGAATGTATCATTCTCCTTTGCGTCTGTATATTCTTTGCCTGCCGTCAATTTGATTGAAGAGAATTCTGCACTCATCACTAAACAATACCTTACTCCATTGGTCCGCGTTCCAAAGTCGATGTTCCTGAGCAAAAGTTAACCTGTTTTTACGATGCCTCGAGCCTTGGAGCCTTGGCGGGCACAAATGAACCCAAACCAGCTTCTTCGAACCTTATTCGTACCGTACGCTATGTACGTACGTACGTCACTTACGGTTACACCCCGCACTGCTTCTAACTCATGTCGGGCTTGGACGGCCGTCAAACGGGGGTTCCTACGTACACGAAGTCGAATGAAACGATCATCCCTACTCGAAGTGCGTCTTTTTCTGCCTTGTCCTGCTCCTCTCACATAAGTACCGGTCTCCCTGAACCGTTGGATACTGCGATGGATCGTTGAAACTGGTCGACGAAGATCTCTGGATATCACTCTGTAGGTTTGACCATTTCTTCGCATTTCGAGTGCCCTGGCAATCTCCGTTGGGGCTAAGTCAGGCATAATTCAGTCCTCAACTCCAAAAAGATACGCGATTAAAAAAAAACTAACAAAAAACAGTATTTTAATGAAATTTTAAATCAAACTCAGAAGGAAGAAATACTCGAAGTTCGCTCCAGATGAGGTGTATTTGAATAAAATTAAAACAATTGCATGAAATGTGAGGTTCAGTTGTTTTCTTAATTTGAAAATATTTCTTTTTAAATTAAATGACGTATAAACCAGCCAGCAACCTTATATGATACTGATATCAAACCTTTATTTTATGTTCCGCTAAATATGCCGGTGTATGTATTTATTTAATCAAAGTATATACCATTGCTATCTATGCACTTTTGCCTTCTCATAGGTAGTTCATTGATTCCTTTACCAAAAAAACCCTTCGGACAGGAATCAATAAAATCTTTGAAGGCCCTTTGGACTGCCCCATAGGAGTTTAAATTTTTCCCTTGCAAGAAGTTATCCAAATTTCGAAAAAAAATCGTAATCTGTCCGGTCAAGGTCCGGGGAGTACAGTGGATGTCTTAGACATTCCAATTGAAGCTCCTCTAATTTGGTAGCCGTCTGTTGTGTAGTGTGTGGTCTAGCGTTGTCCTGAAGCAGCAGTGGCCTAGAGCGAATGACCAACCTCGGTTGTTTATAGCAGCTAACTTTTCCATTATAATTTGCAGTTGCTGGCAATAGACATCTGCCGTAATCGTCTGGCCAGATTTAAGAAAGCTGTAGTGAACGACACCGGCACTAGTCCACCATATGCTCACAAGTAACTTTTTTTAAGTCAATTTTCGCTTGGTCATTGTGATGAGCGTTTCCGATTATCGTACAGAATCCACTTTTCATCACAGGTAATGATTCGATTTAAAATCCCTTCATTATTGTGCCGGTTGAGTAATGTAACGCAGCAGTCGACGCGCTTTTGTCGGTTTGCTGCACTCAATTCATTAATCCTTCCAGCCGTTTCTGCACCACTGGTACCACGGTGGTACTCGAAATTAATACGACATTTCAAGTTTTCCATTTTGTAAACAAAGTGACGCAAAGAAAAAACCAAAATAGGAAAAAACAAATGAATTACGGTTTTCGAAACACAAATGCATGAGTAAATAGCGGTATAAATTTGAAATTGGTATTCCTAACCAAAGAAGATATAATATTTGAGATCAAAGTGGCCAGTACGACAAAACGCCAAATTCATATGTAAGGACCTAATATAATACTTAGGTACAATATTCTATACTAGCCAGCATAGCCGGGCACCGTTTATCAAATAGTTAACTTCGTTAATCGTTAATCCGCTACAAAAAAAGTTAGCTTCGCTAAACTTTAAAGCGTTACATTTCGGAAGAATTAACGCCAGTTAACGTTAATCGTTAATCCGTTAATATGTGTAAAATTGCATCTTTATATTGTTGCGTTAGTGAACTTATAAAACCTGTTGGTTTAGGTTCTAATTCATTCATCAATTATCAACACGCAAATGATAACTGACAGTAGTTTATAATAACAACAAACAAACAAACAAAACACTCGTCACTCTAAGCACCGGCGCTAAGTAATGAAATGATCAAACGAAATAAATTTCTTCGCAGTTTTCTTTCTCACTCGCACGCGCCGGCAAAATAATATATCTAGTTTGTTTTTGTTTCACTCGCTGCCACGTGCCGGTTGGCACTTGTCGGTGCCGTGCGGTAACTATTAGGCATTGGATTAACGATTAACGGACTTCTGTATATTAACGGAAGTTAACGTGTCCGTTAACATTTTTAAAGTTAATCCGTTAAGTAATCAAAATGTTAACTTCGTTAATTGACGATTAACGGATTAACGAGTTAATGCCCAGCTATGCTAGCCAGCAACAGCTAGCTAAAGCTGGACATAAAAAAATAATTATACTTTAGGTAGGTCCTTAATATTGATCAACTTTACTATTTAAATAGATTACAAAGGTGAATGAGATTAATAAAAAATTAAGCAGTTGCACATAATGTTTATTACAAACTAAGTACTTTTTCTTTCCTTAAATTTCTCAACATGATGATGTGCTATTTTAAAGGCAACTGTGCCTGGTCTCAAAAGATTGCTTGAAAGTGCTCTAAAATAACTCTTTAACAGAGATTCATCTGCCTCTTCTGGGTCAATATACTCATTTAAGCTGTAACACATCATTTCTTCTGGACAATCCAAAGCCCTAAGGCATCCTGCATACTCTGACCACAAGAGCTTGCGCCATTTCAGGTTATGTCTCTGAGCAATCGGTACTAGGACGCAAGCTGCAAAGGTAAGGTCCCCATAGCTCACAGACTGAAACTGTTCCAAGAACTGAGTATACAAGTCTTGGAAATTATGTAGACCCACCAGCTCCTTTTCAAAGTTCAACTTTTCTTTGTGCTTAAAAATAATTTGTGTACATTTTTGTAGAAGCATCTTTACATTGCTGTCTAAAAATAGCGAATTATCACACAGGAATACACACATGATTCTACAGAATCTGTCTGTTACGTCTATATCGCTCAGCAAATCAGGAAAGCACATTTCATTGAAAATTATCCATTCCAGGCAGGATTTTATGACAAGTTCTTTCTGCTTCGCTATATGTTCAGCGACTTTACTTGCATGCTCTCCTTGAACTGTGGAGGTTGGCTTCATTTCTTGACTTTTACTGTAGAGAGATAGAATTGGCAAGTAAATCCAATCTCTTGGTAAAATTGGCTCCTGCCAATGTTTTAGAACAATGTTTCGGGAGTGTATGTGTTTTAGGTTCATAACAGCGGCATAGCAATTTCTAATATCCTCAATGTTTGTTAATGCTTTGGAAAACCCATCTGCTTCTGACAGAGACACCAGATTAAACAATCTCTGTGCAGTGAACCATTGCTTCTTAAATATTATATTTTCAAATAAAAATTGAAGTTCACACTTTTTATCTACCCTCAATATATAACAAAGTTTACTAGCAACAGTGTAGATAACATCCTTGCATGCCTCAGAAATGTCTACAGCAGCCGCAAGTTTGACAATATAATAAACTAATTCAACCTCCATTCTCGAAAACCAGTTATTAGACAGACTAAGATGTCTTTTTGTCAACAAATCCAAATAATCATTGATTTGATTAATGAACATAATTTTGATGTCTTTGCAGTCAATTTGCTGCAACAGCTTAAACAGTGTCAGTAGAAATGGAATAGGAGAGCTGATCTGGAGCACAGGCAGAATTCTACTTGCAGAAGATGTTATTACAGTTCCAAGACTCATAATATTTTTAGTTGTATACAAATCTTTATCAGCAATGTCTGAGAGCAAATTAGAACTTGAAATAAGCTTTTTGAAGATTAATTTAGATCCATTTGAAGTGCAGAGATTAATAAGAAGGTCATCTAGAAATTTGAATTGGACATTTTCAACTTGTATCACAGTTTTACAACAATCTAATATGCAACTGACGAGGCGTAAGTGACCACAGGTGTAATCATCACATTTTGCAACTTGAGTTAACCACTTCTGTAAGCCTTCTCTTATTAATGGATATATCTGTTCCTTAAGGTTGTTTAGATTGGTACAAGTAATAAGTTTATTCACAAACTGCAAGACAACTGCAGCATGAGTGGCAGACAGTATAGACGAAGTTGCTAAAACATCAGTCCCATGTACATGCTTATAGAGGGAAGTTACAACCACTGGACACAGTGATATAGCATTTTCAACACCTAGTTCGTAGTTGATTAAATTTGTCAATATACTAAATGCTTCAATCTGTAAACGCAACCCGTACGTGCCATCAACACCAGAAGTTATATAAGCAGATATAGGTTTCAGCAAATTATATTTACTTATTAATATTTCACCAATTTCTTTTGATTGTAATGACATAATTCTCATCAGTTTTAGGGCGGCCAAAACAGGTTTACCACTGTACACAATATCTGGTGTAAAGAAAAAGTTAATGCTTGTTGTGGGCAGAAATGTTTTTATAATAGAGTTCATTAGATGATCCATATGGACAATTTTAGCTGAAGTCTCTACAGAGTCTCTTGCCAGCCTAGTGAGTATTTGTAGCGAATATTGTACACAGTTAAAGCTTGGTCTCACATTTTCAATGACATAATAAATTCGCTGTAAAATGTCGGACCTCAATAGAGCTGCAATTATATCTATTTCAGCTAAATGAAAGTCTTTCAATTCAGACTCGTGTGATTCCATGTCTGCTATTTCTGATCGATCATTCTCTAGACAAGGTTGATATGTGCCCTCTTCAAAACCTATCAATGCATCAAGACAAGCCTCATCTACTCTGTTGTAAATTAAATTTCTTAAAGCTTTTAAAGCTGGCTCCAGAATATTAACTTTATTCTCATCCAATGCTATTCTTATAATGAAGAATATTTTGGTTATAGGCACATCAATAACATCTTTGTAAATTCCAGTGCTGTTGTGCTCTAAGACGCCAGCAAGTGTATTAAGAGCCACAACCCTCTGCTGGATGACTGATGATCTAGTTAATTCAAACAGCTCAGGCACAGAGTACCCTGGCCTATGTGACTCTTTACCGTGATGAAACAATGTTTTGGTTTTCTCTGTGTACTCCATCGTGTACGGCAACAAGTATCCTGTGAAGTCAAACCTTGCTTCATATGCCTCATCTGGTTTGTCTAGCTGGCTTTCTTCGATTCCCTTCATCCATTCTAGTTTATCTTTTTCTAGATTGTCAAAATGTAACCAGGAATTAACTTGGGGATGAGAGAGAACATCAATATCCCATAAAGTATCATTAGAATTGTTTTTGCTTACATCAGTTTCCATTTTTTCAATTTGCTTAATATCTTTATTTTTCTTGTCTAAAACTTTATGTTCACTGGTCAATTTACTTTTATGTTTGTTCTTAATAAATTGAACTACATTAGGATCTAATTTTGCCAATAACTTTGCTTGTTCTTCTAATATTTCCTTCTCTGACATTTTATTTAGTAGAGAAACATTCTCTTCATGTATTGAATTGGCGTCTGTGGGAGTTGGTGTATATCTTTGTTTTGGGACATTTGGTACTTTGTGAGGTGCACCACTACTACATAATAGTTCATCTACGTCCATTGTGCTGGTTTGTTTCAAGTTCATTGAAGCACATTTTTCAGGAGACTTATATTTAGTAGCAATAGGAAAGCCAGTAGCAGGCATGCAAATTGTTCTGTAATCTTCAACATTGTCAATATTCTTTTCTACTATTTCGCCCAATATTGACGGCAAAACCTCTGGAAAATAAACTTTATCGTCTTCGGCTTGCTTATTCGGTTGTTTCTGGGTTTCTGAGTAATTCTTTTCTATGATATCACCTATAACATCGTTGGATTGTATAGCCATCCGCGGTCGTTTTTCTGAACATATGCCTTTGGATATTGCATATTTAGATGGTTTTTTTGTATCCGACGTGACGCTATTATTTCTTTTAGTAGTATTATGTTCAGTTTTTCGCAAATTTATTATTTGAACAGATGGCATAATAGTTTTGTCTTTAAAAAAATCTTCCTGCATTTTAAGTATATCTTCTTCATTTTCACCTGGTTTTGGCCTTCTTATCATTTTTATTATTAAGTATTCAAAAACAGTGGCATAAAACTTAAAAAATCTCTAAAATAATAAATTCTGATTGTTTTGATTATTCCTTAAGCCTAAATTCCTCTTCCTCTGTAATATTTGACAGCGCTTTGACAATATCCCTCAAATTTTTTTATTTTATTTATTTAAATATATGGCGTCGGCTTATAATCATTTGCCAGTGTCAAGTTAAAAAAACGGAAAATAGAATTTTCGTTTCTATTTTCAACACCATATTCCTAAATCGTCAAGTCTAAAGTCTAGTCAAAGTCCAAATAAATAGTCAGTGCAGTCTGCAGAAAAACTTCTTTTTATTTATGTATTTTCCATACAGAGAAAACCCCCTCTATGTTTGACACTGTGTCACACTGTGTCGATTTAATTTTTTAAAGTAAACATATACCTAATCAAAACCTAAATATTTTTCGCTTGCGGCCCTTGACACTTGACACCATGACTGCAACTTATCTGTGGCTCCTACAATCACCAGTAGTGGACCAAAGGGGACAGCCCTTTTTAAAAAAGGTTGAGGAGTGACGTGATTTTTGTATTTCTTTCATAAATTTGGGTTAATTCGTTTCTTAATGTTTAATATTGGTAAAATAATAATTATTAAATATTCGTTAACGTGCACAAGTGTGGGAAAGTGGTACAACTTCTAAACACGTGCTATTTTGAGTTTCCCTCCAAAACTCCCTAGGAACTTTCAGTAAAGCTTCTACCACTTTACTGAATCGACTGACGTGACGCATGGACTGTACTGACTAGACTTTAGACTTGACGATATAGGAATACAGTGTTGAAAATTGAAACGAAAGTCCTATTTCCCGCCTTTTTAACTTGACTCTGGCAAATGGTTATAAGCCGAGCCATAATATATAAATTAAAAAAAAAAGAATAAAAGTTTTCACGTGTATCAAGAAAAATAGATGATAATTATTAATATTGTGGATAAATAATATTAAAGTAACAAATTTTAAAGATATAGTTTTCGTCATTTAACACCAATCAAAACAAGATGCCTAAGATAAAGAATATCGAAAACTTAAAACACCCCAACAGTCGGAAAACAATCTCGCTTACGAAGAAAATTCTGAAAACTGAAAAGAAAAACAAAAATAAGCTCGGCACTCACATTAAACAAAATTTGATAGGTGAAAAAATTATGTGGTTCAAGGAAAGACTACCGGAGAATTGTATAATATTGAGTAAGGAACAAACTTTGGAATTGATTGAAACTTATCTCGCGAGATTTGATGAGGAGTTGGAACAAATTGCATTAAAGAATTCCGTTGGTAAGAGGAAAAACCGCCAACACGCAAGTAGAGAGGATGTCCTAAACATTACAAAGAAAAGAGAGAGGGAAGAGTTTGATACATGCGGGCTGGAGATGCCCAACCTCATGGACCCACAGCAAATGGAAGTATTGCGCAACTGGAACAGAGAGCTGAGATTCTTACAGAATTTCAAACTGAAACGGATTGCAAAGAAACATTTACAGAATTAGTTGTGTATTAAAGAAGTTATAATAAATAAATGTTGAATACTGAAAGCCATAAATAAAACTATATTATTATCCATTAAACTATTTATTGTTATAAATACTCAACTCCATTAATATGCACAATAACTGCTAAAACACAAGGTGAACTGAAAGGACAATCAGTCTATTTTCACATCTGTAGCTACACAAACTGGGTTAAACATACTTAACTAAAATAACTTATCCCTGTGATCAAATTAATAAGTCCAAATACACCATAATTCACATTAAAAATAGCTTTTAAGAGAAGCCACTTTATTTCTACAAAAAGACTTGTCTTATTGAGACTATGTTTATATTTTAGGTTAAAATATAAACTACTATTTTATATTCCTTATCAAATAAAACTTCAAAAGTAAACTAAATAGTTTGAAGCCAATATAGTCCGTTCTCAGTTATTTTACATAGGAGTTTCTGCCAGTGTTCCGTGTTGTGGGCATAGTCCTGTTAAAGGTTCTCTGAAAGGTCTGTAAGTTGTAACTAACTGTTATCTTTCAAATTGAATGATTTTAAATTCATTGTTAAAACCTGTTAATGCATTTCATTTGAGTAAGGTATAGAACACAAAAAGACTAGCTTAATAAATTAGAATTATACAATTTTGCTTAAAAAAAAGTTAAATTAAATTTATGATTAAACAATAATAAGTTATCGCAAATAAGAGATCAATATTTATACTATCTTAAACAAGAAAATAAATGTATAAATTGCATTTAAGAGATTCATGATGTACACTAGTGATTGCACTTTTGTTTGTAAACCTTTTGATTTATACTTAATTTATCAAGTACAAACTGGGTTATGTTACAATCAATTTTTTTTTTAAATATAAAAATTAGTAGGCTTATTTTTGAAAATAGTTTATAATACCTACATATACAATATGTTCTAGTGTATATTACTGTCTCTAGATTTTAACATCTCATTATTAAATGCTGTACCTGTATATTTTAGTATGGTCAAAATTCTATACAATAGTCTTAACTCATATGAGTAGACTATTGTATATAGATATTCAATAGACTATCTATTCGCATCAAGAAGGCAGTGAATCATGCATACAAATGTCGAAATTAAAGCTGGGTTCTCAATAACTAATTAAAGAAAGCCATTTTGACATATGCACACATGATTCACTGCCTTCCAGAAATAGACTATAGTATATAAGTTAGTTTTCCGAAATAAATGACATTGATTTCAAATACATAATTTCTTTTATGAAGTAAACATCTATTTTTATATATCCTTTTAGATTTATAAGATAACAAGTTATTTTTTTCTGGACTGACGTTCTTTTGTCACAGTACAGAAATATTAGTATACTACAGTGTTCTAAGATAGTTTATTATATTCATAGGTTCATGATTTTTTTATATATTTTTATCTATTTAAGTATTTATATTTCAGTTATATATTTCATGGCCCTTTAAGAGTAGGTACATAAATAGTTTAAAATGTACAGAAAAGTTTTATCTTCAACATTGAAGTAATATTAAGGAGAACAATACTTGATTGCTGGGGGCTGAGGTGACTAGCAAAATATAGTTTATAAATATAGTATACCAAGATTTTGTTGGTTACTCAACAAAGAAAAGGGCCGAGTCCAAAGCAGCAACTGTCGCCGGCGACATATTACTCACTCAAACAGGTCAATTATCCATAGACTGTTTTGTGGCCAAAAATGTGCCTCATTAGTCTATGAGATATCTTTACATAGTATAAAACACAGTATAAAAAGAATCCTGTGCTCTTAGTTATTTTAATCTACTCAACGGATTTTAATGCAGTTTTCAGCAATCAATAGAATTAATCAAGATATATTGTGTGGGTGCAATGTATTATATGTATAATACATAGCACCCGCGCAAAGCTGAGTTGGGTGCTAGTATAATATATACAAATCTCTGTATCCTTGTTTCATAAGGAAAAATACAACCACAATAACTAAATGAGTTCAAATTGATGTCACCTGATTTAATTTTATAGTGAAAACACAACCTATAAAGTTGACTATCATAATCTTGATTTAAATATTTTTTAAATAAAAATCATTTATAACTTAACATCATAGTTCTAGTATTTTAATATAAGTATCTGCATACAAACTGATGTCAGTATGTGGAAAGAAATTTTTATAATATAAGCAAAGAAAATCTTTGATTATTAATAGAGAGCAACGTTTTGTAAATATAATTTTTATTTATAGAAGTTACCAATGATGCATAACTTCTAACAAAGATATATTTTAGTTGATGATAAAATGTTGTCTAGGCACTAAGTTAAGGTAAGGTAAAATACAATAACAATGACGACAGGCAAAGTAATGTTAAAATGTATGCTGATTTCTAATAAAAAAAAAAAAATCTTGGAAATCCCAAATCGTCTATTTACTTGTATATATGTCACCGTAAAATTGTAAATACCGTTAGATTGTAATATAACTAGCGAGATTATAAAATGTCGGCAGATTTCCAAATGTCTGCTTACAATTTTACGCATTCTTATTTTGCTATGTTATAATATGTTATATTATACGGTGACATATAACTCTGATAAATAAGGACAAAACATATGTTTTGTGTTCAACATAACAATTCATACTTAACAACATGCAACAATGTTTTATTCTCCTTTAACATATCTCTTATGCTAAGACACAGAAAATAAATAATGTTTTGTGTCACAAATAAAATGCCTGCCTACCATTTGTAATATTCAGTGCAATATATGTGATCATACATACTATATACTATTGTATTTCAAATGTTTGCAGATCCTTTCACGCCTTGAACACAACATTTTATCATAATTAAATTCAAGTAAATAGTGGTAAATGGTAAAAGTCATAGCCCCTCTGTCCTCGGGCCGCTAGCCATATATACACTACATGATACGCCCCAGGCACAAAACATATCATACCTGCAACAAAAAAGACTGCACCTTGGAGACCATTTTCGGGTTCAGCAACAGCATAAGCACCCATTATCAGTAGGCCAACTCCTACAACGAGGAGTATGACCGCTGCACAGACCGTTTTCCAATTTTCTCGCACCTTTGGATGGTTCCAACAATACATTGATTGTGTAGCCTCCACATATTCGTGGATTAGAGAGTCTGAATCTCGGGAAGTTGTGTCTTCTGTACATTTGTATGTCCTGCTGCAACAATATTTATGATGAGCATAAAATCTTTTTTACTATATAACAAGCAATGTAAGTTCAGGTTTTGTAATTATTATTTTGTCAACTAAGATATGAATACTTTACTAAAGAATTTTATGATTGAGTTACCTCTATAAAATAAAACTGTGTCAATGATTAAGCATTAGTAGGGCTTCCTTACATGTTATCTGTTGTCAAGGTTAAGGAAAACGTTATGAATCCTTTTCCTTGTTATCGTTAGAATGGTCAAGAGCAACATACTGTGCCCAGTAATACATATTTTATGGGTAAATGGATATCACTCTATAATGATGTATTATACCTACTCTAGATAAAACCAAATTGTGACTACATTCTTAACACGCGCTATGTAAAGTTCAAACGCCTTTGCTCCACTAAGTTTCTGACTCACTTGAGGTCAGGTACCTACTGTTTATACAACAAAACAATGCGAAAAATATTGTTTGGTAATCCCACAGCATTCACATGATATCTTATCAGATTGCTTACCTAGACAGGTAATCGCCTCCAATCTTTAGTTTTGTTTGTAAAGGAGATTTATCGCCCGTTGCGCCGTATACTTTAATCGCTTCATCAGTCTCTTCTTCAAAGGCATCGTCAATAGAAAAACGTTTATCACTGTTGCCAAATGGTCTCGTCATTTTATTTAATTTAATATATTTTCATGTAATATACGCATTACATTCGATTATATTTAAAAATTACTCACAGCTGTCAATTTACCACAAACATATATAATCAAAGGCGGCCATTTTTGATTTTGTCCAAGTGACAAATCCAACCGAGGCCTACACTAGTATCTATTGTCTATGATTAGATCACAGATAATATTAATTTATTGTAGGGTAGCACATACCGGACGTGACGTCTTGTTGTTCATGAAGAACAATCCTTCTATTTTGATTTTGTCACTTTTGATTGTCATATTTTGTCATATTTCTGATAATGTCAAAAACATGTGGAATTGTGTAATATGTTGTGGTCGCTTGCTGATATTTTTAATTGAAGATTATCGATAAAATAAATAAATAACCAAATTAAATAATCTCAAACAAATTAAATGTGTAAGCTTTATCGTCACTGATCGTAATTAGAATTCAAGATGGTGAACAAAGAGTGGTGTAAAGTGTCTCCGGCCTTGTCGGTGCCAGTGTTAAACTGCATCAACAAGCAAGGTTTCAAGACAATGACTCCTATTCAAGCCGCTGTGATTCCCCTCATATTGTCGTGTAAAGACGTAGTAGCCGAGGCGGTCACGGGCTCGGGCAAAACTCTGGCATTTGTGGTGCCAATGTTAGAAATGTTAATAAAAAGACGGAAGGACGAACCTTTGCGAAAGGATTTTGTTTATGCTGTTGTTATATCACCGACGAGGGAATTGGCCACACAAATTCACAAGGTTTGTGTTTGCGGTTAAAATAAAATCCGTTAAGGGCATACTATCAAACTAAAACTAGCTAATAAACCTAGTCAGATTCTAAAGGCCTTGTGCGAAATTCATACAAAAAAAAACCCAGAATCGACATCAATTAAATAGTTGTCAATGAGTTCACTTTAAATCATATTGGATGTCACCAAACAGGAAATCCCAAAAAACACCAGGTATAGAAGTTATAAGCAAGAATAAAATCCAAAATCATAGTAGGTAGAGATGTAGGTGTATATATATTTGTTGGTGTATTAACTGTAGGAGTATGTAGTTAAGTAACTTTGGTAGGTGGGTAGGTGTTGGTACAGATTAGAGTTGTAACAGAGCCTCGTTCCTGCCTCTAAGGTTACAGAACTTCCGCAAGAAACCATACCTTTGTACATTGAAATTGTAGGTGTATGTATTTACGAGTATACCTACAATTTCAACACCAAAGACTACTCGTACACATACTACTGACACCGACCAACATAATATGTAATATTAATATGTTACAACCACATTTTTACTTTTAACTTTCGGGAATCGTCATATTTCATACATCGTCTCATGTCATGTTTGTTATTCCTGTACAAAAACTTCAGAGTACCACCTGATGTTCATATGACTTTTAGCTAGTGGAATTACGTCCTGACAATAAAGTTTATACTGACTTGACCACCTGATGTTTTTGTCATTGCCAGATTTTCCACTATGACCTGGTATCCAAGCCAGCCCAGCCTGAATATTATCTGAATGACATCTAAAGAGAAGATGTCTTATTTTCAAGATTATGGGAGATTTACATTTAGAACGAAACTTGTTAGAGGCAATGGCCTCCAAAGCACTTTTGGAGTCCTAGAGGATAATTGACTTGTTAAGCCGATGGGACTCAACAAATGAGAGTGCTTTTAAGATTGCCAAAGTTTCCCCTGTAAATACAGTGGAGTCTGGAGGTAATTTAAAGTTTAAGATGACATTCACCCTCGGAATCCATACTGCCACTCCAACACAGCTTCAAAAGCTTATAAGCATCAGTGAAAATAAGCAGCCAATCCTCAAAGTGCTGATTAATTATACTTTTATATTTATTGTTAGTCAGAGGAGAACCCTTATCTATCTCAAAATTTAAAAGCACTTTTAGAGAGAAAGTAAGTGCTTTAAAAGGGGTGGAAAAGAGGGGATTAAGAACACACACAAGAAGACAGGACAAGGTAGATTGGGTGAGCTTACCAAAAGACAGGGAAGTTATTTGCGAGACCAGTAATTGGAAGAATCAACTAGTTGGGAAAAGAATGTGAAGTTTGCTTATAAGAGGATGAAAAGAATACTGAAAAATTTTAAACACAAATCTATCCGCTAGGCATTGCCTCCTGATCCTGTAGAATGTGGCGGATCCAAACATTCTACTTGGAGAGTGTTGATGGGAGTATATTTCATAACTCCCACAACGATTCTCAGTGCCTTTGATTTAATTTTGTCAAGTGTTTTTAGAGGGATTTTATTACACGGTTCCAACAAAAAGGAACGAATTGTACAACAGCTTTTGTGTACAGGGGTGTAAGCCCCACCACACGTCAGAGAGAGATCGGAGAATATTTAAATTTTTCTCGCATTTGCTATGTGATTGATGTGGTGTACACCAGTCATCCTCGAGTCCAAAAAAACACCTAAGAATTTAACCTTATCTTTCACCGGGAAAACTTGTTGGTTATATTGAATGCTTTTATTGTATACTTTTGGATCGCGAAAAAACAATAACGAAGCTTTTTGGGATAGAGATGGAAAGTGCGTGTCTTTCCATATGGCAGAGTTGAGGCGGGCGGAACATTCCGTTATGTCCTTTGAGGCAATGTACATGGTCAAATCATCCGCGTATTGAATAACCTCACAAAAACTATTAACGGTAAGCTGTAGAGGAGCGGGCTAAGGACGTTACCTAGCGGTAAGCCTCTGTATACGGTTCTAGTGGAGATATTGGAATTATGAAAGGAAATGTTAAGGGAACTGGAGGAGAGGCTATTACAGATGTAGTTAGTCATCTTCAGAGGGACATTCAGCTGTTGCAGTTTCTGCCTGAGCACCGGAAGAGACACATTATCGTACGCAGATGATAGATCCAAGAACATCGCCACCACATATTCCATTTTCGAAAAGGCCTATGTGTATGTCAGTTATAAGTGTACTTAAACCGTCCATACTGCTAAAGCCTTTCGGAAAACCAAACTGTATCTTGTATAAAACACCCTTACTCTCCATAAGCCATTCCAGCCTGTTTTAATGAGGTGTTCCAAAACTTTTGATAAAGTGGCCGAAAGAGCTATTGGTCTGTAACAACAAGGGTCGCTACTAAGTTTTCCCGGTTTAAGTATAGGCAAAACAATTTGTGAGCGCCATTCCCCCGGAGGAACTTCAGACTGATAAATGCCATAAAGAATGTTAAGGCATACTGATTGTGTGTCTAGTCCACACTTACTACGAACAAAAGAGAACGGAAGAGATAGAAGATGTGCATAATGACAGGTCCACCACACTTCTCGGGTTCTCTAAAGGAGATACCCGCTGAGTTGGAGACCCATCATTAAGAACCACTAAGTTGTTCAGAAAAGATGGAGGAGTTTGGGTTGGATATATACACAGACATAAATACAGTATTTAAAACTCGGAGAGCCACAATATTATACAAACAGCCTCAATGGTCCAGTAGTTTAGAGCAGGGGTCTCTAAACTTTCCAGCCTTAGGGCCATACTGATTACTCCAGTAAGTTCCGAGGGCCAAAACCATATTATCATTGTTGCCGGTGGTAAAAAGTGAAATAGTCCTCTGATGAAAAAAAAGTCCGAAAAAGTACGCAACGTTTAAAAAAGGCTGCAAATCGGACTAAAGTTCGCAAAACGGCAACACTGCATATTATTAATTTTCCTGTCATTATCTGTAATTTCTAGATTAGTCGTAGAGTACGAGCCACGAGGAGTAACGTGACACGACATCTGGTGGACACAAGCGGAAATAGGTAGTACCTTCTATCGCTAACAGATGGCGCTAATAGTACGTACAGAATGATCTCGCTGGTTCGAGAAAGTTCTGGTGTCTTCCACTCACTTCTAGCTGGCAGTAATTGGAATATATAAGAAGGCTAGTGGCGCAACCACAAGTCAGTTCCTATGACACTGTTGTGAAATAAAATAGTGCGTACCTCCTTAAAACGTGTTTGTGCGTGTTTAAGTTTAAGACATCTTTGTAACAGTATTTTGATTTGAATTGTTGCTTTTGTGTGTGATTTAGTAGTATGGAAAAGAAGCGAAAAATTGATAATGAATGCAGAAAACTCAAAGATCAGTGGAACATTCAGTATTTCGTAATGGAGTCCATTAACATGGCGCTATGTTTGATTTGCAATGAAAGCATAGCCGTTCTCAAGGAAACATTAAACGTCATTATGAAACAAAACATTTTCAAAATTACTCAAAATATACAGGAAGTTTGCGGACAGAAAAATTCGAAGCTATGAAGCGCGGATTGAAATCGCAGCTATCTTCATTTACAAAACTCAAAACTGAACAAGAGGCTGCAACTCGTGCCAGCTTTCGTGTGGCTCTTGAAATTGCAAAACGTGGAAAACCATTCACCGATGGAGAAATGATCAAAGAATGCATAATTGCAGTAGCCGAAGAAATGTGCCCTGAAAAGGTAAATTTATTAAAATCTGTCAGTATGTCAGCAAACACTGTGGCTCGAAGGGTAGAAACATCGCTGAAAATATATCCTCTCAACTGTTCGACAAAAATGGACATGTTGAGTGGTTTTCTTTGGCCTTGGATGAGTCAACGGATGTGTCAGATACTGCTCAGGTGTTGATTTATATTCGAGGAGTAGATAAAAGCTATGAAGTGCATGAAGAACTTCTTGATATGTATAGTATTCATGGCACAACTACTGGTACAGATATTTTTAAAGGAGTTGAAATGGCCATTAACAAAAGAACCTTCGATGGAAAAACTTGAAATGTATTTATTACAACTGATGGAGGCAAAAACATGAGTGGGAAAGATAAAGGAGTGGTCGCTCTTGTGTCAAAGGCTGTAGAAAATGACGGTGGTTCAAAACCATTAGTCTTACATTGTATCATTCATCAACAGTCTTTGTGCGGAAAATGTTTGGATATGTCTGAAGTTCTGAAACCAGTCATATCAACTGTTTATGTTAATTTTATCAGATCTTTTGGGCTGAATCACCGACAATTCCGACAATTTATTGAAAAGATTGGAGAAAATGACATACCTTATTATACTGCCGTACGTTGGCTTAGTTGTGGGATCGAAATTTTTTTTAATGAAAAGCATCGCCCTCTTACTGAATTACAAAACAACGCATGGCGTGGAAGTTAGCATTCTATGTTGATTTGACAAAACATGTGAACGAACTGAATTTGAGATTGCAAGGAGAAAACCAGCATCTTCCTGATTTATACACTAATTTCATTCCGGAAGAAATTGATACTGTTTCAATCACAACTACGAAGTAAATGTTTTTCACATTTTAAAATTCAGCCACACCACTGAGACTGAGTTTCCTATCGATTTTGCAATCGAAACTTTAAGTGCTTTGAAAATAAATATTGATACTCGTTTCTCGGACTTTGATGCCATTGCGAATCAAATTAAGATTTTTCAGAATCCTTTTGATACTGACATTGAAACCCTAGCCCCGGAACTTCAAATGGAAATGATTGATCTACAGTGCAGTGATATAATTAAGAACAAATATCAAAACTCATCTATCTTTGTTGGAATTTTATAAGGGTCTTCCACTGACACAATTTGATAATTTGCATAAATTTGCTCGTGGGCTGTTTTCTGTTTTTAGTACTACTTATTTGTGTGAGAAGACCTTCTCCAAAATGAAGTACTCAAAAAATGTTTACAGATCTAAATTAACTGATGAGCATCTTAAATCTCTTTTAATAATTGGTACAAGTAAAATTAGTCCACAACTACAAACTATTGTCAGTGGAAAATCTCAATTACATAAATCTCATTAGTATTTCATATGTCATTATGCTTGTTATAAGTTATGTTTTTATTTAAAATGTATAAAATGTTAGTTGGATTAATTTCAATAATTTGTTAGTTATTATATACTGAAGTTAAATTTTCTGCATATTATACATGTCTTTACTCATTACAATTCTGTGTTTCCTTATCCAACTTATCACAAAAACAATAACAATAAGCCTACAACAATGTTATGAGTAGTTAGCCCATGACCATATCAATGTAGATGTCATATTAATAATTATTCAACATAAAATTAGAATACTTCAGTAAACTAAATTTAATTTGCTATAAAAAATATGTTCTCTATAAGGAGTTTTCAAGTATGCTAGCTCTCCGCGGGCCGGACAAAATCTGTCCGCGGGCCGGATGTGGCCCTCGGGCCGTAGTTTTTTTTTTTTTTTTTTTTTTTTTTTTTCCTTGTTCCCCCGACCGTTAGCCAGGACAATTGTTTGCTTTGTTTTTTAATAATGGCTAATTATTTTAAATTATTCCTAATACAATTTTAATTTTACTATGTTTACATTCTTTCCATTTCGTTTACATTCATTTTCTTCACTAATTTATTTACATTTCTCTTTTTATCACAGCTTACATTTTATACTTCTTAAATTTCTTTTCTATTACATCTGTTACAATTTGTTGTTACTGTTGTTACTTATTTATATTACGTTTATTTTTACATTCTTGTCTATCTTGCTTTTTTACTTGCATACATTCAGAAAAATTTTTTGCTTATATTAAATTAACTTTTCCTTTTACATTTATGTTTTTAGTTTATGTCATAGCATTATTTTCAATTACATTTATTAACAGATTTTATTTTGTTTTGGATCTATTCTTTACTTATCTATATTACATTTCTATTACATTCTCAACTATCTTACTTTTAACTTGCATACATTCATATTGTTTCTTTTCCTTATCTAAAATATCACTTTTCCTCTTACATTTCTGTATATTTGTTTACATTATTTACATCTATAGATTACATCATTGGCATTTTACATTTCCTATTTATTTCTATTTAAACATTACATTATTCTGTCTATTATATTTTACTTTGCTATTTTGTGCTTATTGTCAATATTTTCAATTACATTTATTTATTTATTTATTTATGTCCATTTTTCCATTAATTCACATTACCTTCATTATTGGCAATTTCTATTCACTTCAGTACATTACAATTTCACTTTACCCTTACATTTCTGTTTTAATTTATATCGTGTTTATCAATTATACTTATTTTCATAGCTCCAACATTCTTTTGATTTAACTTTCCGTTTATTGGTGCCTCTATTTCCCGCTCTTCCATAAGCCCTAACACACAGATTTTTATTTTCCTTGTTACTATCCCTCGTTCATTCTCATCTCATTCATCACTCATTTCTTGTTTTAGTCTCAGTCAGTCTCTCAGTCAAAGTCCCCTCGTCTATTCATCCAGGTCGAAGTGTCCGTCCCGACAGTTCGTATGCTCAGGATTCATACTCATATGAATCCTTCGCATTCTTTGTGAGACTCCATGGCGCGCACATACGCTAATAGTCCAGTTTTGGTTACTATGGCTATATATGCTAATTTATGTCACCATAATCATATATTATATGCCTAGCTTCCCCCAACAGTGTCGCACCGCCTACTTGTTTTGTAACTAATTGGTGTTTTAAAATACAATTTTAATTACATCAATTTTCTCCGGACAGTGCTGACACTATTGGTCCTCCGGACTATACGCGATTGTTGCGCGCGCCATAGCGTCCCACTTCTGCCGGACCGGGCACTCCGCACTGAATGCGTTATGCTCCGTGTTTTTACTGCCGGCCTTCTCGCAGTTTATGCAGCGCCGTACTACGGGCCGTAGTTTGGAGACCCCTGGTTTAGAGCTTGGCTCTCGACTCGGAGGTCGTGGGTTCGTTTCCCGTCTGATCTCTCGCCTGTCTTGTCGGTCTGTCCGTCCCACTAGGTTTCGAGAGTAAAGCAAGAGAGAGTGCTCTTGTGTATTGCGCACACACTTGGGCACTATAAAACAACTGCGTAGCTGTCCTGGTTTAAAAAAAAACTGGAGGTCTCCGGTCGTTGTACATATTCTTTGTTTTCTCTTTCTATACATAGTAGTTGGTATAATAGCTCCCCACGCCGATTTCGGTGACGGTGGCCGGTTTTATTGAAACCAGGACAGCTACGCAGTTGTTTTATAGTGCCCTTCTGGTCACAAGGGCTACACCAGCCTTGCCATCTACTCTGTCATCCCGGAAACATGAGCCCGGGATACGAAAACTTGAGCCGGGCTTTAACCATGTCTCCTGGACGGCAATAATTGATGGCCTATATCTATTAACAATATTACTAATGTCATGTTTCTTATTTTTAATGCTACGACAGTTCCACTGGATCATGGAGAACTGATCAATTATTGAGCAGTGTCTAGAAGCTGAGTCAGGTTTGCACGAGTTTTGTTCGGTAACCCGGAGTCACTAAACCGGGAGACTAATTAGATGAGGGTGTTAATGAGGGGGGAGCCAATAAAGTTGTCGTTCGGGGATATCTCAGTAGCTGAGGGAAGTCCACTCCCATTTGGTAATTGGGAAGCGGGTTTCTGAATGATATTTCTGTGTGCCTGGTGATCATAGCCCCCATAGGGGGTCACACCAATTGGACGGCGGGGAGTATAAATGGTTTTTCTATTTGAAGTGGTAACAGGGGATTTGGGTTGGGATTTAGGATTAGCTGTGGCATTCGCAGAGGGAATAGTTCTTGCCGAGTCTTCAAAAGAACGTCTCTCATGGGGAAATCGAGCCGAAGCTTCCATGTATGAGATGCTCTCCTGCGATATGACGAGTTTAATTTCTTTTTGTCGTGCATGTTCTGGAGAGAATGAATTATTTGCTATATGTGATCCCGAGCAAAACAAGCATGTCGAATTTGAAACCACGCAAGTTTCGTCCTCGTTTAATAACTGTGCCATAACCAGGAGGTACAGATAAACTCGTGACCAGCTCGTCCATGGCCCAGTCCACAGGTACGTCGCGCACTGTACCCATGCGGGATATGCTGTATGATGGGATCGTTACAACATACCCAGCACTAGTAAGCACTGCCAAGTTTAAAGATCATGGACAGCAGTATCAAATTCTATAGATATGCTGTTACGACCGATTTTTTGTATCCCGTCCATTTTAATGTTTTTTTTAAATAAAAACTGTCCTAATTCCATGGGTCGTAATGTAGGTCCACTATCAGTCTCAGCCTTCGACACATGAACCAGGAACGGTGCAACATTGTATACTTTTTTTCTCTCAAAGTCGGGACAAAAATAAGTTATATAGAAGGAATGGAATGGGCATTATCGGATATTATTTTAGCGATTATATTATTGCTTTTAGCACGCTTTCTAAAGACTATAATATTATTTTCACATTCCATTACTTCCTGACATACCTGAACATCACGACTCCCACTCCCTGGGTCTGGCGGCTCGGCATCCTTGCCGACTGCGCTAGGTTAAAATCAAACTAAAACTACACTTATACTAGGACGATCACAATATTAAACACCCACGACCAATAATAGAAACATCAGCAAAAATAATGTAAAACAACCCGAAAACCGAATAAAAAAAATAATTGAAAATTTCTTGTTTACGCACACGACCGAAAAAGCAGAGTCCTAATGCTTACATAAGGAGTCACCTATTAGAGATTTAAACAGAAACTAAGAAAGTATGGCCGTTAGTTATTTTAACTTGCGTTCTCTGACATAATGGCACGGCTGCTGAAATTAAACTTACTACATTGTGAAAACAAATAAAAATGAGTTTACATACTATAATCCGGACATTTCGATACTTCTTGTTTTTTCCCTCTCCGGATTAGTAAGGTCCTATATGAGGTATATGATTTAAAGTCAACACATGGCAAACAATTTTGTTTCTGTCAATTCTGGGTCAATTTCGGACTAAGCCTTTTGTTTGTTTTATTTAATTTTTAATACTTAATATTAAAAAAATATTAGTTATATTTCTTTTAATATAAAATTTATATTTTTTAACAAAAATTGCTTTTATAACCCACTTTAAAAAAGTAGGTTATTAATGTGAACATTTTAAATGTATATTTATAAACAACAAACTAATTTCTTTATCTTAATAATTATAATAATTTCTTGTCATTAATAATCCAAAATTAGATTAATTTATCTTTAGGTAATAGAACAGTTTCTACAAGAGCCCGAGTTAAACCATGTGACCTTGGCCCTGCTTGTCGGTGGGCGTCCTATAGAGGTGGACGCAGAGAGCATGCAGAAGGGAGCACAAATTGTTGTGTGCACACCAGGGCGCTTTCAGGATTTACTTTCCGAGAGGAAGCATCTGAATCTTCCGCGATGTTTGAAAGATTTGGTAAGAAATAAGAATGCAATAAGTTTTCGTACTATTGGAATAAAATTATTAGCAGTATTTTACACAAAAATGTGTTTACTGACTTGGAATGTTATGATGTTTGCTTCTTAGGACTTTTTGGTACTGGATGAAGCTGACCGACTACTGGATCTTGGCTTCAATGCGACATTGACTACAATCTTCCAATACCTGCCTCGTCAGAGACGGACCGGTCTCTTCTCGGCCACCCAGACCAAGGAGCTTCAGGACTTAGTCCGCGCCGGGCTGAGGAACCCGGTGCTGATCAGCGTTAAAGAGAAAGCTACAATCAGCACTCCCATCAATTTAAAAAACTACTATATTATTGTCGAGCCGCAAGACAAGTTCCTCTGCCTGCTGAACTTCATTCGCAACCGCAAGATCCTGAAAGGTCTGTTCTTCCTGCCGACGTGCGCGTGCGTGGACTATTGGGCACATGCGCTGCCGGCGCTGCTGCCCGGGGTCGCGGTGTTCGCCATTCACGGCAAGATGAAGCACAAGCGAGGCAAGGTGCTAGACCAGTTCCGAGCCACTGAGAATACTATATTGCTGTGCACGGACCTCATGGCGAGGTTAGTAGCGACTGCTGATGAACTACTTAACTTTAGAAAGTAGCATGAAGGTATTTGAATTAAATTAAAAGGTGCGTGGTGTAAATAAAGGTTGAAATACATCTGGGCACACCGAATCATACTTTTTTGTGCTTAAAGCCGGACCAGGAGAAAAAAGCCTGCACTGAAGGCGCTTCATTTTTTATTGTAGCACACTGCGAAAATAACCAATCACATTTGACATTTCAATTTAGTTTCTTGAATTTTCCGCAACATGGCGAGGTTTTTCCTGTCCAGGCTAAGACGCTAAGTTTTTACAGAGGCCTGGACATCCCAGCAGTGGACTGGGTGCTGCAGTGGGAGCCGCCGGCGTCCCCCGCCGCGCTGGTGCACCGGGCAGGCCGCGCGGCGCGGGCTGGAGCCCCGGGCTGCTCGCTGCTGCCGCTGTTGCCCGCTGAAGACGCGTACGTGCAGTTCATCCGGGCTAATCAGAAGGTGGAGTTGACGGATTGGAGAGAGTCCGGGGAGGAGATCAAGATTACGCAAAAGCTTAGAGAGCGGGTGAGTTGATGATCTGCTCGACTAGACAAGTTTGCAGCGTGGATAGGGTTGCATAAATTTTTTCCAGCCTCTAAGGCATAACTGTTTATATTGGTGGTCCTAACATATGAAATTGGCGTTTTGTCGTACTGGCCACTTTGATCTCAAATATATCTTTAGTTAGGAATTCCAATTTCAAATTTATACCGCTATTTACTCATGCATTTGTGTTTGGACAACCGTAATTCATTTGTTTTTTTCCTCTTTTGGTTTTTTCTTTGCGTCACTCTGTTTACAGAATGGAAAACTTGAAATATCGTATTATTTTCGAGTACGAGTTCCACCGTGGCACCAGTGCTGCAGAAACGGCTCGAAGGATTAATGATGTGTATGGCGGCGGTGTCGCAAAATAAAACACAGTGCGTTTTAGGTTCCTACGTTTTCGTTCTGGAAATTTCGACCTGCAGAATAAGCCCCGTGGACGGCCGGAGACCAAAGTTGATAATGAAGAATTAAAGGCTATTATGGAAGCGGATCCATCGCAAACCACGTCTGAATTAGCTGCAGGCTGCGGTGTTAGTGACAAAACTGTTTTAATCCACCTGAAGCAAATTGGGAAGGTGAAAAGGCTTAAAAGGTACCTCATGAATTAAGAACAGCAAACCGACAAACGCGCGTCGACTGCTGCGTTACATTACTCAACCGGCACAATATTGAAGGGATTTTAAGTCGAATCATTACCTGTGATGAAAAGTGGATCCTGTACGATAATCAGAAACGCTCATCGCAATGGTTCAGCCTGGCGAAAATAATACTATTTTTCAAGTTTTCCATTTTGTAAACAGAGTGACGCAAAGAAAAAACCAAAAGAGGAAAAAACAAATGAATTACGGTTTTCGAAACACAAATGCATCAAGATCAAAGTGGCCAGTGCGACAAAACGCCAATTTCATATATAAGGACCTAATATAAGTGAAAATATACGGAATTTCAGTTATAAAATACAGCCTATTTTACTCAGTGATAATGTAGCATTGTAATGTTAAAATTATGTTTTAGTTGAGTAGTCAAGCTGAACCCTAGAAAGTAAAAATCGAAACTTTACGTTGAGTATAATAATAATCTTTAGGTGAAGAAACCCTCTGGCGAATGATGAAAATTAAATACACGTGACAAAACGTCCCTTTCTTATATATTTTTAACTATTTCTTTAAAGCATAGCATACTTATATTAAGTATGCTATGCTTTAATAATACTTAAATCTATTGAATTTGTCAGGTGCTGTCAGTCTTGCACGACCTTCAGAAGTCGGACCGCGCGATGTTGGACCGCGGCCAGCGCGCGTTTGTGTCGGCCGCGCGCGCCTACTCCGCGCACGAGGCGGGTCTGCTGCTGCGGCTGAAGGAGGTGCCGTTGGGGTATGTCTATGCTACCGTTATTTTACAGATTTTCTGGTTAGCGACCGTTAAAAATGCGTTAATATCGTTCAATTAGTATCCGACTGATGATGGTGTTTGCAGAATAATGTGAAATGTATGTTGTTACATGGTTTTTTAGCTACAAATTATTCTCAGCCATGAAGGGCATGAAATAATTTAATAGTAGATAACAAACAACATAATCTTTCTTCGGTAATCGGGTAAAAAAAATCCTTTTAATAGGAGTAAAATCATTAATATGGCATTACAGGCACGTCGCCACCGGCTACGGGCTGCTGAAGCTCCCGCGCATGCCAGAGCTCACGGACGAGCATCGCAAGCAGTTCATAGGACCGTCAGAGGACATCGACTTCAACGCCATACCCTACAGGGACAAGCAGAAGGAGGCCAGCCGTCTGCAGAAGTTGAAGGTGTACAAAGAGACCGGCATGTGGCCGAGCAAGAAGAAAAAGAAATTGGTAAAGCCTTTCTTAAGTGAAAACTTATGCTTATTGCCATCTATTGCTAAAAGATCGAACTAGTCCCATTTAGCAATTTCAAAACTATAACCACCTTTTTTATGTCGTAAACCTCTATAGCATCATTGTGAATTGAAACCGATAAAACGTAAAAGTCACAGTTAAAGTACACCCTACCAGTAACGATAGCGCGACGTCACTGGCACTCAACGCCATCTATTGACAGTGAATCGAACTGATATTTATATGGCATACGAGGGCGGGTCAATAAGTCCGTGACTTTTGGAATAAAACAGATTTTTTGATAAATAAATCATTTTATTTTTCAACGTAGTCCCCCTTGAGCTCTATACACTTTGTCCAACGCTTCTCCAATTTTTTTATCCCTTCCAAAAAATATGATTTGTCGAGGTCCTCAAAATAGGCCTTTGTTTGCGAGATGACTTCATCATTGGAGTCAAATCTTTTTCCACCGAGCCATTTTTTCAGGTTTGGGAACAAGAAGTAGTCACTCGGAGCCAAATCTTGTAAATAGGGTGGATGTGGGAGCAATTCATAGCCCAATTCATGGATTTTTGCCATGGCAACTGCACATGTGTGCACCCTTGCATTGTCTTGGTGAAAAAGAACTTTTTTCTTGGCCAAATGAGGTCGGTTTTTTTTCAAATCCTCATTGAAGCGGTCCAATAAGTTGGCATAATATTCCCCATTAATTGTTCTTCCCTTTTGAAGATAGTCAATGTGGATTATCCCACGTGCATCCCAAAAAACAGTCGCCATAACTTTATTGGCTGACAAACCCACCTTGGCCTTCTTTGGCGCCGATTCACCCTTAGAAACACACTGTTTTGACTGTTGTTTGGTCTCTGGTGTATTGTGATGGATCCATGTTTCGTCCACGGTTAAAAAACTCCTCCATATTATGATTAAACAACGCTAAACCTTCCTGTGAAGTTGTTACACGATTGCGTTTGTGGTCGACTGTGAGCAAACGCGGCACCCATCTTGCGGAAAGCTTTCTCATGCCCAAGTGATCATTCAAAATTGAAACCACTGAGCCATACGAGATGCCTATGGCTTCCACAATCTCTTGCACTTTCAATCTTCGGTCGGCCAACACCATATCGTGAATTTTTTCGATTGTTTCGGGTGTAGAGACCTCAACTGGGCGTCCAGGACGTTCGGCATCTTCAGTGCTTGTAAGGCCACAACGAAATTCAGTAAACCACTTTTTTACCATTGAAATCGATGGTGCAGAGTCCCCATAGTATTTATCAAGCTTAGCCTTGGTCTCGGTAATGGTTTTTTTTCGCAAAAAATAATGCTTAATAAGCACACGAAATTCACTTTTTTCCATTGTTTCCTTAAGTTACTGGATAGTCTGATAAAGATAGCTGTAAAATACAAACTAACTGACGCAGCAAGTTCAAATTTTGATAGGAGTCAACTGACAGATGCCTGTTGACAGGAGTAGTGTTGCTTTTTCAGTAAGGAGGTTAGAAATTCAAAAAGTCACGGACTTATTGACCCGCCTTAGTACTTTTGAATATTTCGCTTCTGACACGTCTAAACTACTAAAAGTTGGTATCTCAATGATTCAGATAAAAACACAACCATGGGAGCAAGCGAAAATGAACAAAGACGCAAAGAAAGAAAAGCGGAAAAAGCGGAAAGAGCTGAAACAGAGGAACTCAGAAACGGGGAAGGGGCGGAAGCGGCGAGCGGTAACGCAGGCGGAGTTAGATGAGCTTGCGGCGGACGTCGCGCTCATGAAGAAACTTAAAAAACGAAAGATCACGGAGCAGCAGTTTGATGAGCAGTTCGATGGAAATAAATGATAGAGCTTATGTTCGGTTTTACTTTGCGCCACGTCATATATTTCATGAGATATTTAATAGAATCAGACAATACTTTGCGCCACATCTCCTAACATATTTCATGTGATATTTAATAGAATCAGACAATACTTTGCGCCACATCTCCTAACATATTTCATGAGATATTTAATAGAATCAGACAATACTTTGCGCCACATCTCCTAACATATTTCATGAGATATTTAATAGAATCAGACAATACTTTGCGCCACATCTCCTAACATATTTCATGTGATATTTAATAGAATCAGACAATACTTTGCGCCACATCTCCTAACATATTTCATGTGATATTTAATAGAATCAGACAATACTTTGCGCCACATCTCCTAACATATTTCATGAGATATTTAATAGAATCAGACAATACTTTGCGCCACATCTCCTAACATATTTCATGTGATATTTAATAGAATCAGACAATACTTTGCGCCACATCTCCTAACATATTTCATGTGATATTTAATAGAATCAGACAATACTTTGCGCCACATCTCCTAACATATTTCATGAGATATTTAATAGAATCAGACAATACTTTGCGCCACATCTAACATATTTCATGTGATATTTAATAGAATCAGACAATACTTTGCGCCACATCTCCTAACATATTTCATGAGATATTTAATAGAATCAGACAATACTTTGCGCCACATCTCCGAACATATTTTTTGTGATATTTAATAGAATCAGACAATACTTTGCGCCACATCTCCTAACATATTTCATGAGATATTTAATAGAATCAGACAATACTTTGCGCCACATCTCCTAACATATTTCATGTGATATTTAATAGAATCAGACATTACTTTGCGCCACGTCTAACATATTTCATGAAATATTTAATAGAATCAGACAATACTTTGCGGTAGACCATTAACATTAATTAATTATTTACTTCTACTAGGTGGAGTTGATGAGAAAGTTAGATTTGTACATGGTCCGCACGGTAGGTATTATGTGAAGTATTGCGCAGTAGTTGTAGATCTATTCAATTATCCATACATTGTACTACCTTTTCCCTGCGGCACCACCCGCGTAAACACAGTATTTATTACCCGAGATTCGGGAATGCTGTACTTTTTTGGGATAAATAGTAGCCTGTGTATTAATCCAGAGCCTAAACTACTACCATACATCAAAATCCGTTCGTAGTTTTTGCTTGAAAGAGTCCATTCATCCTTACAAAATTTCGGATTTAGTGTCGAACAATAAACGTCTTTGTTATATATTTTTTACTTTGAGTTGGTGTATGCTCAGTTAATAATATAAATTCATTGTACCCTGGTCAATCGATTGGGTTTTGTATTAGAGTAGTAGAAGTAAATTATGTGACTACGGACGTAACCACGCCTGGCACGTAACCACGCCTGACACGTAACCACGCCTGGCACGTAACCACGCCTGGCACGTAACCATTCTGAGATTTAAAAAAATATATGACAACGTATCTGCACTCGGTCCTAAATACAATATAAATAATAATACTGCCCGGAGCAGGGATGCCGAATGTATACGTACGTACGGAAATAGCCGAATATCAATGTCGAAATCAGTAATATTTAACAATTAACATTATCAAATTGCATGGCAGAATTGCATATTAAAACAGATATGTAATGCCGTTTGGTTCATTTAAAACACGGTTCGACTATTTCTGCAGCTATTCGGCTGCCCTGCTCCATGGCAGTTTTAGGTGCCAAAAACGCTATAAGTATCCTGGGTTAGAAGTAAAAAATAATACCAGCAATGAAAATAGTAAAATAGACATTTATTCTGCACAACTTTCATAATTGCAACATTATCTGAGTATTTCTCTACACAACGAGGCACTTATCACCGACAAGTTACACACGCGACGCGACGCGAGAAACGGTCGAAGCTTGTCTATAATATTTATTGTAATGTAAGGATTAACAGTACCTACAGTGAAATTACTAGTTTTTATTATTTGACTATGTTGGTAGTAAACTGTAAGGACATTATAAAGATGTCGATTTATGTACATAAAACTATTTATTAAGATTACTGATACAAGCTTGGACCGCCAGTTCGACGATCGCATCAGCGAAACGGCTATGCTAGTATATGAATACAAAAATATTATATTTGAGCATAAGATACCTATTTGGCACAAAACTGGTCGACTTTATACAAACAACAATTACAATTTAACAAGTCCTAATACGATCCGCGCACGGCGCGGCCGAGCTCGATATTCCTGCAGGCGATGCGGCCCACTCAGAGAAAAGCGTGGAGCCATCGCACACTCGCTAGTTGCTACACAAGAGAAATAATTTACACAAAATACTCTATCTCTATACATTCTTAACACACATATGCCTCGTCAATTGTCATGGTCTCGTGTAGAACATCTATAATTACGCCATCCTAAAATTAATATAATATTATAAACGTTTTAATACTATTTAAAAAAATAATACTTGTCGCCTACGTGACGCGCGTGTACAGACTGCAAGCGCGGGACTAGTGACGCACCGGTGACACTACGGTGTACCTGAGCTGATGTCACACTTGAGACACCGCGGTGTTCCTGTGGTGACGTCACCCGGTGACACTGCGGTGTAACTGAGCTGATGTCACACTTGAGACACCGCGGTGTCCCTGTGGTGACGTCACTCGGTGATACTGCGGTGTACCTGCAGGCCAATCGCGCTATTGTTTAAGGTTCAAATTCAGGTTGAACTCTGCTTTGGTTATGATTCAGTTTCGGTTCGATTCCGGTGCGGCTGAACTAATTTCAGCCATTTTCACCTCATATTCTCGACAATTTAACCCCAAAACACGAAACGTTTCAGAAACGTACGAGAAAAGGTAGCATCGATCAACATTTAGTTTTGACAGCGTTGGCGCTTGGGCTGCGGTGCGGCTGCGGTGCGGCTGCCTTCCAACTATCTGTCAAGTCGTTAGCGCGATACCGAATCATTAAAAAAGTAAAGTACCGCTCACGGTTCTTTTACGATACAACTGAAACAACTTAGCGCGATTGCCCGGCAGAGCTGAAGTCACAGTGGTGATCCCTACACTGTGGGTGTCCCTATAATGACGTCATCCGTCACACGAACGCAACATATACAGCAACAGCGTCAAGACCAATTCAAAAGTCTAATGCTTCAATAATAAGCGGTAAAAATGAACCATAATACATATTCAGCGATTAGTGTCGCTTGTGAAAACTTAAAAACAACTACTGCATTTATCGGTGAATAAATAAATTTGGCCGACTTAACATTATAAATACATATTATTGTTAGAATATTATGTGGTCGGCCACAACACAAATATTATACTGAAGCACCGTCAGCCACCTGCCTACTGCACTGGAGTTAAAAGCGTCAAGCACTCAAATGTAGCACAGCAAATAATTCAACATAAGTCGGTTATCATTTAAAATCATCTTGGTTATTAGCATGTTTGTTATAATTCTAAATGTTACAATTATTATGATACTGTATCTGCGTGTTATTTAACTCCTAATTATTCTCTTTATGGTCAGTTTATTTTTTAACAATAGTGACATTTAGTTTTAAAATTTCATTAGGTAATAATACATTTCAATACAAACTAAAATACAAGTGAATCCTTAGCATTATAAAATCAGTTCTACAATTTTAATTCAACGATAACGAATTAAATTTCATTACCAGTCTAAATCGGAAGGGTTATTCAAAGCGCAATTCATTAGTTACAAAATCTCAATTCTAAAAAAATTAATAGTCACAATATTTGAATATTTGTGGTTCACATCTATATTAAATATTATTTGTCGTCAACAAGTATAGCTAGTACATCGAAATGCACAGCGAGTACCGGGCATAAGGCACGTTCGTCGGCGATACACGCCACACTCTATATTTACAAATTAGTTTATACATAGACATATTAGAGCCAGACTTGCACCTACTCCCCGATGAGATGGCGCAGTAGTCGGGCCATCATTTAGTCATTTGACAATTTCAGATAGTTGTGCGTTATTCGAAGTTTGAACAATACCTGCCAGTGTTGTTTTTAGTTCAATTTAGAATGTTTACGCACTCGTTTTGTATAAAATTGGGGCTTAAGCTATCAAATAAATACATAGTACCTGAACAGTGACAATATATGCCTCCCCTCACTTGCGCACTTGCGTGAGAAAAAGGTTGCGTATATTACAATGAATGATCTTTCCTAGGGGGAAGTGTTAAGTTGAGGCACATACGTTAGCGGGGCGGGAGGACGGGCGTGGCTCACACCTCGTCGGGCGCCATGCCGTCTTCGTCGTCGGCGGCGGGCGCGGGGGCCGCCGGTGCGGGCTCGGGCTCCGGCGCCGGCGCCGGCTCGGGCGTGGGCGTGGGCGCGGCGCTCTTGACCGCCGCCTCGAGCGCCCGGATGCGGTTCTCCTGCTTCACTATGACGGACTTGAGCTTGCGGATCTCGTCGACCAGGTCGCTCAGCTGCTTCTCGATGCCGGGCGGCACGGGGGCGGGCGCGGCGGCGGCGGCGGCGGCGGGGGCGGGGGCGGTGTCGGCGGGCGTGGGCGAGCGGTCGGGGCGGGGCTTGTCGCGCGCGAGTGCGTTGCGCGTGGGCTTGGACACGGCGAGCGGCGCGCGCGCGGCCGCCACGTACCCGCCCTGCACAACGAGCGCACGCTCCTGTAGTTGGGTCGGGCGAGCCCTCCTAGCATCTGTCTTGTACGTCGACGTGGCTCGCCCCACCCAACTGCTTATTACTTTGCAAAAATACCATATTAATTTATTTTTCATTTTATCGGTTACTTTAAAGATTTTTTACAAGAAAATTTATAATTTGGTAGAACTTGTAAAGAAAAAAATGTTATATTTTTTTTCTTTCTTCTTAACCTTTAAATTCAATATTAAGAAGATCCTAAATTCACTAGAAAAAGTCTAATCTATGCAAATAAAATATTATTTAGTTGAATTATTAATCAAATATTTAGTACACACTATAACACAACGGTTGCAGCAAGAGGTATTAGACGTTAGTGACGGCAAGCCACCGCGAGCACAAGCGAGACGCCTGGGGGACGCCTGGAGGAATAGGACTCCTGGACAGAGGACCGGGAGAATTGATCTCGATGGCGACGTCATACACACGAGTTGAATAATTTAAAATTCATAAAGTACGATCTCACACATATACACTGAACTAAACTAACGGTGACTAAAACCGCAAGGTGAAAATTTTGACCCCATTTCAGGGGTCATAATACCGAAACGAGACAGACAATGAGAGATAGCTATTTAAAATTCAACTTTGCTGTTTTAGCCACCCGTAAATCGCGTGTAGTTGATAAAGAAAGAAAGGAATAGAAATGTAATTAATGACTGAGATTACAATTGTACTTTAGAACCCTATTCACCTGTCGATCTTATTCTACGATATTCCGCCCATAGAGCTGCAGATCACACAACAAACATGCACGAGCCTCTTGCGAGTCGCGCCGCACTCGACGGCTGGAGCGTTCAGTGGGCTTAGCAGGAACAACTGACGACTACGTATTCGTGAGGTTATCGAAAGATAATTGTGTGAAAATGATGACAGCGCCCATACAACAGACATTCCATAACATTCCGAATACGTACTTGTCAATTGTTCGTGCTTACCTCTCGGGTCATTACAGCCACGTGTGTTACGCAGAGTCCACACTGCAGCATGCGATTGTTATATGATCCGGTTATTACTAGTTATCTATAAAAACACACTCACTTCATTTACAGTAACACTAATTCCATTCGATATAAAATTAATTCACTGACATGTAAGAAATTAATGCTTCGAGTTCTCACAATATCGAGTTTAGTGTTTAAGGCACTAGAAACATCCATGCAAATAAAAAAATAAAAGTGAACCTGCGCGCTGTACCTGTTTGTAGGATAGATGGGAAAGTGGAAAGGTTCGTAGACACGGTCATAATATTGTTTGATAAATCGTGTACTAGGGTTCGTCTTCCTCGATATTTGCAACAGTTTTTCTTTCTTTTGTCACTGGCACGCGATTTGTGGAGCCATTTTTGAAAGATTACATTGTTTTTCTCTTGGAAGAAGAGTAGTAATTAATCTGAGGTTTTTCTCATCAATCACTAGGGGGACCTACTTAGAAAGACGTGGGATGTCACTATTGAAACTTTACAATACACATCTGGATCCGTTTCAAAATGCATCATTTGATACTAGGAAATATCTCTTAACATGAGGAGGTCCAGGGGTGATAGAGTGATGGGTCTGGGTACAAGACGCTGGCGGTACCTTGAGCGACATGGTGTTGGGCTCCGCGTCTTCGCCCGCCAGCCACTCGTCAGCGGTGAGCGCGGCCTCGTCGCTCAGCGTGTCGGGGTACAGGTCCTCCTGGAACAGTTCGGACTTGCGCGGCACCGTCATGGACACCACCTGGCACAGCCCCGAGTTGTTCAGCCGGTAGAACTTGGCGATCTCGCACGTCGCCACGTCGCAGCCGCGCTTCGGCATCATGCCGATACCTGCAGAGAACAATCACTCGTTTAAGTAGGGACGGACAGAGACAAATGTTAAAGGTATCGTATTATGTAGATTTTATTTGAGTTAGACTTTAGAAAGATTCCTCTCTCTCTTCCCACAACACTAACTTTGTAGTATAATATGAATGAAATAAAATGAAATGATGCTTTATTTGGTGAAAATATGGTTATATATAGGTGTTTACATGTACATTTTTACATTAGTGCGCATATTTTGTCGCAGTTAACGACGTCCAAATATTGTATTTATTATTAACACGATTATAGTTTCATTATATAACATACCTATCGTTATAAGATACATTTAATAACAGAATCAAATTGTCAATGATTAAGTATTAATTACAAACATCATTCATTCAATCAAATTGTTTATTTGCCAGAATATGGTGTTACAAATAGCTCTACATTTTTGAGGCTACACTACCTATCACGACATGGCTGTAACAACTTTTGTCTCACCTCTCTGCGGGTCAGGGGTCTGGAAGGTGTTGATGTAGTGTACGAATGGCGGCTCGGGCGTCACCTGCAACGCGACACACATTTTCCTGATTACTTCATAAATGCTGTGTAACAGACCCACCCGCCGGCGGTCGGTATTGGAATGGCTCGAGTTCCCCACCTCAGTTAGCCCCACTCCATCGCCGTCCCACGCCCCACGAGTACGCGTGTTTGTATTACAAGTCTCAATATACTACAATAATTGCTTATTAATTTTCGATTAAAACTATTATTATTAGACTTATAAACCTTAAATATAGCTTTGTGCTCGTTTTATTGAATGTGCACGCATATACAGATGCGAGCGCGTACGCACTGGGCGTAGCATGTGCGTGCGTATACGCTCTGCGTGAGTGTGTGAGCGGAGACTATATTTACAGTAGATAACGTATGTCTCACCTCGAAGTACCGTATCACAGAGTCGCCCTTGCCGCAGAGGTAGACGAGGTTGGTGTCGGGGTCGTACAGCGGGAACATGACTCCATTGGACGTGTCTATCTCAACGGTGACGATGGGCTCGCCCAGCGCGTCCGGCGTGCGCAGCGAGTACTGCCGCTCCGACATACGACTGAACCTGCGACCGACACAAATAATACGCATTGGATTACACACATGAACACAGAAGATGTGAACGCACCGACTGCATACGTGGTTGACCTACGTATTTACAAGTGAGTGTGTGCGTTGTTTAGCGACTCTCCTGATCTTGTGCCTGGTCGAGAGGCAACTGGTTCGCTAGTACATACAATTTGCATGTGAATAGCCAACTGTTACAAGTTTTAACTGTGACGTATATTCCTAACTTCTCAGTAAAGTAAAAGTAGCAGTGTATGTATCGTGGACACGCCCCATACGCCTATACGCCTATACGCCTATACGCCTATACGCCAGAGCATGGCAGAGCGGGATCTCCTATCAAGCGCGATATACATCATCCTCACTTAGCGTAATAATTTTTTTAATCTTTCAGCTTTATAATAATATGTAGCTGCAACACAAAACTGTACCCTCCGAGTTTCACTTGCCTCTCTATAAAAGCAAAATTAAAGAGGTATATTTGCGTCAAATGAATGATATTGGTTACCCAGTGGTGAAGACGAGGCCATGTTTGAGGAAGATGGCGCGCGAGGCCTTGCTGCCCTCGTGCGCGACCGCCTCGGACTCCACCTCGCCCTTGCGCGGGTCTATTATCCTGGAACACGAATGAGGTTACCTTAAATAAGTGACATTCAAATTTGTAGTGTAAAGGCGTGCCTATAAGAAGATAAAAAGTTTGGAACGGACTTCGTATATTATTAATTAGGTAGCGCGTGTACATAGGTGCCGGCGAGGCAACATACCCTTAAGGTAGCCTGCCGATCTATGCGACCGCGACCAGCAAACTAGCCAATCATGTTCCCTGGCCTCGTTCATCGGTCGCGCGTCGCGTTGCATCGGAAGGCTACCTTTACGGCTACTAATTCATAACTGTTCCTGAACTAACTAAAGACTAAAGTCCCCGACCACATACATGCTACATAACACATGTGTTCAATGGAAATGCATATGCGCAAATACCTGATCTTCTTGTCGCGGCAGGTGGTGAGCAGCTTGGAGCCGGTCCAGTTCCAGCAGGCGGAGTAGATGAGGTCGGGGTGGCAGTCCAGCGTCAGCAGCACCTCGCCCGTGCCCACGTTCCAGATCGCGATCTGGTTATAATAATAAAAAAAAAACATTAAAATGCAAATTCCACATGGCGCTGCATTTTTAAGATTGCAATTCAAAATTGAAATTTATTCACTACACAAGAAGATTAATTGCAAAAGTTCGAATGTCAAACTCTGCACACGCACAGCGCGGCGACGGCAATGAGACGCGTATCTTCTCGTGTACTGAATAAAGTTCAATTTGAAATCACTGTTCTAAAAATGAAGCGCCGCGTCGCGACTCGCATATCGTCTTGTGTGTGCTGACGAGTGTGTGAGCTGTCCCTTAATCTCAAAAGATAAATGAGGAAGTTCATAGCAAGTCCAAAGCCAAAATCTTAGTGGGTAGACCGCTCGACTTGCACTCGACACGGTGCAGAGCCTTTAGCCAAGTTGCCATCGCTAATTACGACGACGAAGTTCGCAAACAAAATGTCAATAAGCGATGCTCAAATCTTTAGGTTCGATCTCGGGTTGTTACAAAGAGACTTTTTCTGATCCCAAGTACATCCGGAGCGTCCGTATGTACTAACGTTGAAGGAAAACATCGTGAGACCCGCACAGCCCGCACAACGCACATCGTTGGCCCAACACGTGTTGACCAGTCTCAGACCACTCTTAACTGGGCTGACAGGTGACGAGCTGTGAGAACAAGAATGCCGTATAATGTATATGCTCGGCAAGTGTACATTTAAAACCGCCTGAGTATTCCAAAGCTCAGGGAATACAGTAACCAATCATCCAATCACGGATGAATCACGAATCACGGTTTTTTGTTTATGGAAAGTTTTTAGCAAAACTATCGGGTCGCTCACCTGGTTATCGGAGCCAGCCGTCAGCAGCACGTTCTGCGCGGTGGGGTGCCACAGAACCAGTCCCACGCGGCGCTGGTGGTACACCAGGTCCACCACGGGCTCCGTGAGGGTGCGGGATAGACCGCCGTCCGGGATTTGCCACACCTGGGGATTTTTTTTTGAGTATTTTAACTGGGTCCTGCTTTTGAAAGAGCACACAGTCCCGCGGTATTTCAGGCTAAAGCTGCACACTAAAAATAGCAGTTATAACAAACGCATTTTTGGACTCTTTGTATAAAATTAAAACACTGTTTTTCAATCCGATAGCCCGGAGATTCCGCCTGGATCTCCAAAGACACTATACCTACCGGACAATAGTGTAATATCTGCGTACCTTGACCACGCAGTCCTCGGAGCCGCTGGCGATAACGTTGTCGTTGTGCGGGCACCACGCGATGTCCAGCACCGGCCCCTTGTGCCCGCCGACCAGCGGGTGGTCCGCCGGGATGCGCCCCACCTGGAATATCACATTTTGGGATATTTAGCTGGGCCGTTCGACAGTAGGCTAGGTCCACTAAAGGCCCGGCTTCGCGACGCAGTAAACGGTGACGCGAACAGGCGAACGGGCGTTCCAACCGCCCGCGCCGAGTGCCCGTCGACCGCGCCAGATGTTAATACATAAGCTATTACAGTAGTTTTGTATAACAACAATTGGGTATTTTCGTATTTGTAAGATTTTTGTTTTAAATAAATTAAGAAATAATTAGACATTACAACTTGATAAAAGTAAAAAGAAGGAATTTGGATTTTATGTGTAGTTTTGTAATTATATGCATTTCGAAGTCACAAAAAAGTTGCAATTTTTTTTTAAGCTAGTGTATAAAACAAAAATATATATTTTTCAGAGCACTATTCATATGTAATAAAAAAAATACAGGCAAATACCGTATTCTAATGAATCGTATTGACCACAACATAATGGCCATAGAGGAAAATGTATGCGATAAGGTATGAGTCAGTCGCCCCTTCTGGAGTCATGTGTAAACAGCTAATTTAGCCAAGTTGTCATCGCTAATTACGACCACGAAGTTCGAAAACAAAGATGTATGGATTTTTAAAAGCATCGCTAAGTAACTCATGCATCTTCTTCTTCTTTTAAAAATGGCTTCTAATGGGAATCGCCAATGTCAGAGTGTTTTGACGTAGACTCTGCCTTAAGAGTAGGTTTTACGAAAAAATAAAGGCACGGTGAACTGAAGGAAGTCTGGTGAAAGATTTAGAACCTAGAACAAGTACACATTTAGTGTTAGTACCACATGCCTTACAATTTTATTTTGTTAGTAACAATATATTATGTACACAAAATTTCAATAAAAGGAGTATTTACAGAACATAGAGCAGATTTAAAATTGATAGGGCGGGGAATTCAGAAAGGGTATCATACAGCGACGTTTGGTTAGTTGGACAAGAGAAGAAGATATGGTTTAGTCGAGTGCTCTCACCTAGGCCTCACTCGCACAAAGAGCTATCCCTTACCCTAATCTTAGCAAGAAAACGAGGTGAGCAGCAATGTCCCAGTCTCATTCGGCAAATAGCTGAACACACTGTTTTACTTGCTTGTTTAAATTTAAAAAACCATGGCCTAACAGGGATGCCATTTTGAATATCAAAATAATGTTTTCCTTTTCCCTTGTTTGTACTAGTTTTGGCCCACTCATTGTGCCACCTGATATTTATGTGATTCTTAGCTAGGGGAATCAAATCCTGGCAATAAACCTTATATTGATTCGGCACACCTGATGATATAGCGTCTTTAGCATCAGCATTCACACTCTCGTTGCCAATGATTCCACTATGGCCTGGTATCCAAGCCAAAACTACTTGGATACTTTTTGTGTGACACTCAAAGAGAAGGTGTCTTACTTTCAGGATTAAGGGAAATTTACATTTGGAGCGGAACTGATTAAAGTTAATGGCCTCCAGGGCACTTCTGAAGTCCGAAAGTATGATGGATTTGTTGAGGTAATGGGACTCAACTTATGTAAGTGCCTCTAAGATAGCCAGTGTTTCCCCTGTAAATACTGATTAATCTGGAGGTAATTTGAAATTTATAATCACATTACTTTCGGAATCCATACGGCCACTCGAAAACACCTACTCTCGAAAAGTTTAGAGGCATCTGTAAAAATAAGCAACCAATCCTTAAAATGTTGATTAATGGTATGTTGAAAGTGGGCAAGCCACAGCAGAGCCCTTATCAATTGCAAAATTTAGAAGCACTTAAACTTCCTAAAATGCACTTAGCATTATAGGAAGTGGAAAAAAGAGGACTGAGTCTACACTGGAAAATAGGGCAAGGAAGACGGAATTGTATGGTAGCTGATGAACACACAAGGCAGTTCCTTATGTAACCAGTAGCTTGAAGAGCTAACTAGCTGCGAAAGGGTGTGGAGTTTTTCAATGAGTGGATGGGAGGTGTTTTCAAACAATTTGAACATAAACCTATCAGATTAATACTGCCTCCTGATGTTAAGTGGTGGATACCCACACTCAACTTGGAGCGCATTAATTAGTGACGATCTCATGGCCCCAATAGTAATTCTCAAGGACTTTGACAGAATTTTAAATTTTTAAAATTTGGAAGATATAATTTAAAACTCTCAGATATAGGAGTTGTGTCTCTGGACCACTGTTGACAATGAAGGAGTATGGAATTCCATCTGCAACAGGAGCGGTATCCTTTAATGACCCTAAAACCAGACGAAATTCCTCCAGAGAAAATGGGGAGTCTAAATAGTTTGGAGAGAGCAGAAGTGCCAACGCAAAGATCATCAAAGGATGAAGCCGTCGGGTCGGGTCGGGTTTAGACGAAGGCGAGACTTAAACAGAACTATCGCCATCCTTCTCTCTTTTTTTCCTAAAATAATTTTTAAACCTCAGCCAAATTTTTTTTGTAATTCAGAAAATTTGCCATTATCATGGGTCATGTCATGCCCTTGCGTAAAGTTTTTCAGCATCCTTACGACGCTTCCAGGCTAAAGTTTATTCGTCATGTCACCAAGAAGGGGATAATCTACGAACTCCTGTGTTCTTCAGGGGGATCGACCAATCCGCAGCTTGCAGAAGGATGTTATTTAAATGTTGATGCTGAGTGTGAGGATCGTTTATGTTATTTGTATTATCAGAAACAAGACTAGCTTCAGAGTCTGTTGCTATTGCGAATTCGGCCCAATTCACCTTTTCGAACCTTTTTTTTATATTTTTGTCTTGGTGGATTAGGGGCTATTGTCTGTCTAGTAAAGTAAGTTATCGTTATATGAATAGGAAAATGATCACTACCATAGGAGCTGGAAAGGACAGACCATGAATGTGTTCTTGGTCTGTCCTTTCCAGACAGACGAAGAAATAGACGGTGAGCAGAATGAGAGATCTACCACACTTATCGGGTTTTGCAACGGCGAGACCCTACGAGTGGGACATCCATCATTAAGCACAACCAGGTTATTATCATCTAAAATTTCCATGAATAGTAACGAGTGTGAGTCATTGAAAAAAGAGCCCCAGTTTTTGTGAATGTTAAAATCACCCAATACAAACAGGGGAAGAGAAATGGACGAAATGATAGATGAAAGTTCGGAAAGGATAGAAGGATTAGGACTGGGGATATATACAGACATATACACAGTATTTAAAACATGGACAGCCACAATATTTAACAAACTATTATGTACATTAAGAGGGAATAAATAATATGTACATTGAGTGCTGACCAAAATGGCTACTCCAGCCTTACCATCAACTCTGTCATCCCAGAAACATGAGTAGCCCGGGACACGAAACCGAGAACTAGGCTTTAATCACTCTCCTGGACGGCAATAATTGATAGCCTAAAACAATTAACTATGATGCAAATGTCCTGCTTTTTGCTATTTCTTATGCTAAGACAGTTCCACGGAACCATTGAGAACTGATCCATTGTTGAGTACAGTATTAAGGAGCTGAGTCAGGTTAGCACGAGTTTTGTTCGGTAGCCCGGAGTCACTCAAAGTCAAAGTCAAATTTTTTTATTCAAAATAGGTATTTTTATTCACTTTCTGAACGTCGATCTACATGATGTCTACCACCGGTTCGGGAACTAGCCCGGCGAGAAGAACCGGCGTAAGAAACTCGCGCGGGGCCATCTTTTATCAAAAAGATGGAAAATTGTTCTTTTAAAATATAAAAATGGCATATATAACAATGTTATGAATAAAACTACATAACAAGAGTACAATAATATATGTAATTTAGAAGTAGCCTTGCAGGGGGTCACCTCATTCCCATGGTGTGCTATCATTCATAAAATAATTAACTTTATAATAGGCTTTAGCACACAAACGTTCTTTAACTACTTTTTTAAATTTATTGATTGAAAAATTTTGAACGCTTTCTGGGATCTTATTGTATAGGCGTATACACTGGCCTTAAAACTAATCTAGGAGACTAATTGGATGAGGATGTTGATGAGGGAGTCAATAAAGTTATCGTTGGGGGAGATTCTTGTACTCTACGGAAATCCACTCCCATTCAGCAATTGAGAGGCGGGTTCCTCAATGATGTTCCTGTGTGCCTGGTGATCATTGGCAGGGGTCACAGGGGTATTAGGACGGCGGGGATTATACACGTTTTCGATACGATGTTGGGACAGGGGATTTCGTTTGTGATCTAGGGTTAAAAGTGGTAATCGCTAAGGGAGAAGTCTTGGCCGAGTCTGCAAAAGAATACGTCTCACATGGGGAAATCGAGCCGAAGCTTCCATGTATGAGATGCTCATCTGCGACATGACAAGTTTGATTTCCTTTTGCCGAGCATGCTCCGGACAGGAGGAATTGTTAGCTGTATGTGATCCCGAGCAGAACAAACAAGTTGGATTTGACACCACACAAGTTTCACCCTCATTGCCCACCCTCACCCTCATGCGACTTTCCACATTTATAACACCTGGGCTGTGACCTGCATTGTGCTTTAATGTGACCAAAACGACAACATTAATTGCACACTGGATGGTTGGAAGGAGGTATGTTTCAACAAGTAATGATGTAAAATAACAATATAAACGAGGAGGGAGTGTTTGTCCTGAGAAAGTCAGGTCAGGACAACTGATCGGGTTGGAATCCATACAGGTTGCTGTTGGTCATTAAAAGTGTTCCGACGTAGTTTCCGAGCTTTGATAACCGCCCCATAACCTCAAGGGACATTCAAATTATCAGCGAGTTCCACCATGGACCAGTCCACGGGCACGTCGCTTACTATACCCATGCGGGATATGCTGGACGACGGAATCGAAACAATATACCAGCACTGGTGATTACTGGAAGGCTTAAAAAGGAGTTTTCTGCATTTTCTGCGGAGTTAAACTCTATTGAGATGCGATTTCTACCGATTTTAGTATACTATTCCTTTTGTAAACTGTCTTATTTTTCATAGCACTATTCATTTATGTAATAAAGAAATTAGGCAAATACCGTATTCTATTGAATCGTATTGACCACAACATAATGGCCATTGAGTAAAATATATGCGATAAGCTATGAGTCAGTCGCTCCTTCTGGAGTTACGTGTAAGCAGAGCATTGTGCCAAGTTGTCATCGCTAATTTCGACCACGAAGTTCGAAACCAAAAATGTATGGAATTTTTAATGCATCGCTAAGTAACTTATGCGTCGCTATGTCATCTTCGCGATCGACGCGATGGCAACTTGTCTAAAGGCTCAGGAATGCCAGCAGTCCGGTAACCCGGTAAACTTGACGTGATCGGTGAGACACCGCGGGTGAGCCAGACCGCCGCGCCGGAGCGCCAAAACGGGTCACTAGTCACTACTATATTCGTAGTGGCGATATATTTACACTGTATATGACACGTTCGGCCAGATTTAGAATGTTTATTTCGTATTTACGTACGGCTACAGTTGTAACATTTAGGCGTAAAGGCAATAGGATGTATACCACTGAGAACTACTTGTTACAGACGGGTAAAGTTCTCTCAGTGAATAGTAAATTACATATTTGTTTTCAAAATATAAATTGGAGTCTGGTCTCTAAATATAGAACTCATATGTCGTAAGTAATTCAAACTTGTAAGTGCAGTGAACTTTTATGTTTCTAAAGTTAATTGTGCCAATTTCACCAGTTAGTTAATCATTGATTAAATATCATGACGTCATCTCTCTCGTTCCGCGAATTAATGAAAGAGAACTGAGCGGCTGATAATACTTAGACAAACAATTTGCTTTTTAGCGAAAAGTTAACTTTTTGCTTAAAACAGTAAAACTCAAGAACTCTTGTTAGAACATGGCGTGTATATCGTAAGTATTTGTTAGATAGGCCTATTGTTCAGTCTTCTTTTCATTCTAGATTCTAGAATGATCGCAGACTTTTGCTCCTGAGCGGAGTAAAATTGCGAAATCTAAAAACACAAAATTTGCCGACATAAAAAGCGAAAATAATTTAATCTGCACTTTTAAATTGTCTTATCTACCTGTATAAAATAATTTCTCTAGATATCTACATGCAAAAATAGTTTATTAAATGAAAAAAAAAAACATTTTGATAAAAAGGTAATTTTAAAACAAACTAAAGTACTTACGTATCGGAGCACGAGGATTTTCGTACATTGACTTGTCTCTTTCACATGCTCACGAATAAATTGCTATCGCGTTTACAAAAACGTTTGTTTTTCGTCATGAAAATTTGTTTTTTGGTTTTTAATTGAATAAACTATTTGATATTGCACAGAGCACACGGGTGCTCTACTCTTGCATTTAGATTCTAAATTATGCGACGGAATAATAATTATTGTATCTTATCGCGGAAGAGCCACACTTCGACACGGCCCATTGCCGGATCGACCGGATAAATACCACGGCCTCACAGAAAACCGGCGTAAAATAACGTTTGCGTTGTGTTTCGCCGAGTGAGTGGGGTTACCGGAGGCCCAAGGGGAGGTGGGGATTTTAAAGACTGTGAACGCACTTGTGACTCCTCTGGTGATACGAATGTCCCTGAGTGGCGGTAATCGCTCACCATAGGGCGATTTTTTTTAATGAAATGGATAAGAAACGAACAGAATGTTTCCTGGTCTATTTAATTTAAAAAATCTGAGTCATTGTCCACATATGATGATGATCATGATGGTTATTGGTTAGCTGTTGATCGATGGGGGAAGTGAGGCGGGCGTGGGCTGCGCCCCGCGCCCCGCGACCCGTGAGGTCCAGCGTTTCGGATGTGGCGGGCTGCCAGGTATGTATGCGGTCGTGCGCCGCATGTGTTATCACTTTATCAGGTATGCCGTATGCGCTCGCACAAGCTCGTAGCGCAGAATGAGTCAGCGGCCTCCGCGCGACACCACATATAGTACAAAAAGCGGACACTTGCAGTGCGCTACCTTTTAACCTTATTGCCATAGTTATAAGAAGCAAACGTTTTAAACACCTCATACTATAGAGGGTTCCGCATTACGTGAAAAACCTCTGTTGGTTTCGTTAGGGTCATATTCCGCTAGTTATATTACGAGCATATTGCCGATTTAGCGAACACCCACAAGCAGGTGTAGGTACCACTTGTTGACCTTATTACTATGGCGAAAAGGTTCACAAGTGGTACACCGTACACTGGGTTTGCCAGTGACCGTACATTACACGGTCCGGTTTTCCTTCAGTTCGGCCTGAACGGATGCATAATCGTATCGTCTGTGTGCAATTTCGAGATCGCATCAGTCGCCCGTATGGACTGAAGCGATTCGTTCCAGTGTTGCCAACTCAGTTTTTGCGAAACTACTAAACTCGCGTCGTTTTCTACTAAAAACTACTAAAAGAGTACCGATAACTATAAAAAAGCTACTAAACTTAGGAATCCCTAAAAGTTTTTTTAGGAATTTTGTGTTTACAAACATACATACATTTTCAGTTATAATATTTAACCGCTAAATTAAAAAAATATATTAGGAAATATTACGCATATATAAATTAAATCGGTGGTTTTATGCAACTTACGGACGCGTTCTACTATGTGCTATTATGATAAGGTGTCTCAATAGAACATAGTAGCAGGCCATTTTGCATATTATGATTACTGTCTAGCTGTTTGCTACAAAACCACTACTAACAAATAAATTCCTACTAAGGAGAGAATAAAATACAAATTTTGTAGTAAAATTTGTAAAACAACCAAGTTGCTAACATTAATTCTGACCTGTACGGATGGACAGAACGGCAATAAAATGGGACTGAACGGTAATAAAATTCGAGTGTAAAATAAAACCAGTCAAGTGCGAGTCGGCAAGATGAGTTCCGTACAAAACGGAAAAATCACGTTTGTTGTATGTGAGCCTCAAATTTTTATTTTATTCGGTTTTTATTATTTGTTGATAAAACGGCAATAGAAATACCTACATCATACATTTGTGTAAATTTTAACTGTCGAGCTATCACGGTATAAGAAGGTTAAGATACAGCCTGGCGACAGACGGACGATCAGCAAAGTTTCAGTAATAGAGTTCCGTTTTTACCCTTTGGGTACGGAACCCTAAAAATGGCACGTGGTCTAAAGAATATTTTTAAGAGTTCATTGAAGTATTTAAAACTTTAGAGCCACTATGGTTGATAAAATCTATAGACTATTACTATAAAACAAAGAGAAATGATTTCTATAACATAAATATTACTGGAAAAATGTATGACACAATAATTCGGTTTCGTCGATAGCGTGATTACAGTTGCAGCAAAATACAATTAATAAATAAAATAATAGCCTAAACTGACCAAGAGCATATCACGACATGTCTAAGGAGGGTTCCGTAACTATCAACGCGCAATAGGTTTTCTTTTAATTACTACAAAAGTTATTGTCATAAAGTTATTACAGAAGCTCCTCGTGCTCGTTTCGAGGGCACATCTTTAACCATCTCCCCTAGCATTGAGATACTTGGCGTCAACATATCGAGCGAAGTCCAGTTCCGATATCATCTAGAGGGTAAGGCCAAGTTAGCCTCGAAGAAGCTTGGTGTTACACCTTGGTGTACAGTACTTCAGTCCGGACCAACGCCTACAACTCTACAAGGCGCAGGTTCGGCCTCATATGGAATATTGTTCTCATCTCTGGGCAGGGGCGCCAAAATACCAACTGCTCCCTCTTGATCGTATCCAACGAAGGGCCGCTCGAATTGTTGACTGCCATAGTGTTTCAATCAGCTTGGACCCCTTGGAATTACGCCGAGATGTAGCTTCACTCTGCATCCTCTATCGGTTGTATCACGGGGAGTGCTCTGAGGAATTGTTCGGAATCATACCACCTGCAACTTTTCGCCATCGTCCCACGCGAAAAACTTACCATCCTCATCACCTTGATGCGTAACTTTCTGCCGCGCACTGTAAAACTCTGGAACGAACTGTCACCAGCAGTATTTCCGGACCTATACGACCTGCAAACCTTCAAGAAGAGAGCGTATTCCCTCTTAAAAGGCCGGCAACGCACCTGCAGCTCTTCTGATGTTGCGAGTGTCCATGCGCGACGGTAGTTGCTTACCATTAGGTGACCCGTTTGCTCGTTTGCCCCCTTATTTAATTAAAAAAAAAAAAAAGCTAGGAGAGCGGCGTACAGACAGACAGCCGGACGGGCAGAATCCGTTCAGACCGAACCTTAGATTGAAACGCCTAGAAACTGTGTACGCGCATGAAAAGTGAAGTATATCATTCTGAGCCATATCGCTTCAGTTTGTTCGACCGACCCGTCAGTTGTCAAGGTCAAGCGCAAGTGCATACATCTCCGACTATTAAAAACATTATGACGGTTTGTATCGTTATTGGGTGTCACAATGCATCGGAAAATAATAAAAAAGCTTCATATATAATATCTTATATATTATCTTATCTATAATTATATAATATCTTGCTGCCCTATTGTGAATTGTGAAAGTGTTACTAGTAATAATAAATTACTAGTACCTAATAAACGAAATAGTTACAACGAAGACAAAGTTTTATAATATTTTCTGATTTATTTAACTATCAATTTAAAGTATTGCCAGTATTAAGATAATCCTTAATATATTCCTTAATACCAGTTTAATATAAATAAAGTTCAAAAATTGTGTTTAGATGGTTTAAAATGAAATATAAGTTATATTTTTATACCTCACGATATTAAGGAAAACAAATACAATAATTCCAATTTTAAGAGTATACGCTCCACAACTTGTTTTGTTTGTTTGATGCGTTTGTTTGAAGACTATCTAGGCGTTATTAATCTAAGGGCCGAACTGACGTCAGTTCTGTCGGATGCGATTTTCTCCATGTATGTGCTTGAATCCGTTCAGGCCGAACTGACGTCAGTTCTAACTAAAACGATCGGCCTCTCGTCTGTGGGAGCCTAAGGTTGAGACTACATGGAGTCTCGCCGACCGGAAAAAAACAGCGCTGAAAAAATAACTTTGCGCTGATACAATAAAATAGTTGAAAATTGAACACACGACAGAAATTTTAAAACTCGACGCTTGTGTGTTAGATTTTCAGCTCTATTGTATTAGTGCAGAGTTCTATTTGCAATGCTCAGAATTTTGTACAGCGTTCCGGATTCCGGAGCATATAGTCCCAGCCTAAGAAGCATTTCTTGATTTCACCATAGATATTCTACAAGGAACCCTAGGATCCAAAGTCATGTCAACTCGTTAGCAGACACGAGTCGGGATTTCGCGGTAATCCCAGTATTCGCTATAAAAAGCGCGAGAAAACGCGCTCGAGTTGCACACGTCGCGCGCGTGGGCCCGCCCCACCGCCCTGATTCCCACCGCATTACCTAACCTTTATAAATAGTTACATAAATAGACTTTTGTAAATTATATTAACTGGAGACAACATCATCATCAGCTGGGGCACAGGTGCGTGCGGGTCGCGGGATCACTCGCTGGGCTGTGTGATGTGAGGACGTGGCGCGTCCGCCGCCCACCATAATATTATGAGGGCGCACTAGCCGACTGCAAGTATATATCGACATACAGATCTACAGTTCAATTATAAACTAAACTGATAAGTTAGACCTCGCTGGGTATTTTTATATTTGAGGGTTTAGGGGCCTCTCACAAATGAGACAACCTTAGCAGCACTTTGTTCAGGGTTAGCGTGGACTCAATGTTACCGATTGATCTAACTAATACAATAATACAATTGTTATATCGTGTGCACTACACAAATCACAACACACATGTACATGTACATGAGGGTGTTTGATATTTTTACCCGACGGCCCTGGCCGTGTCAAAAAGCTGTCAGATGTCACGAATTTAAAAACCCTCGTTGTTTTAAAAACCCACATTTAATTCATAAAGTGACAAGCTAGGCGTCTAGTATAATGCCTGATGAGGCAATTCAGCGGGTATCCCACGGCCCAGGCAAAATCACGAAGGGGACATCACGGAGTTTCAGTTAGTAAAACCCGGTGCAAAAAGCACTACTCACGACCAACGGCTGGAGATATGCGTTTCCCCTCGTAAAAAGGCTAAGCGTAAATTTTGTTATTAGTGTGTTGTAGTGTGTGTGTAAACCTACAATAGCAGCGGCTGACGTGTGTCACTCGTGTGTCATATTACCGCCGTTTTTCCGCTTGTGAAACGTAATTCTGATATTGTGTATCACACTGCACGTACGTTAATCACACGTCAACCAAGGTATAATTATTTTCCCGCCCCCTGGCATAATAAGATGCAATAAGGCTCCGAAGTCGGACTAAATGTGTAAAAGTGCTAATACTATAAAGCTGAAAATCGAACACACGAGCGTCGGGTTTTTAAATTGCTACCGTGTGTTGGCGCGTGTTCGATTTTCAACTTTATTGTATTAGCGGAGAGTTTTGTTTTCAGCGTTGTTTTTTTCCGGCCGGAGAGATTCCGGACAATATAGTCCCAGTATTCGCGCCAAGAGCAAGAGCGCGTGGTGGTAAAGCGCGACACATTTATTTTCAGATGTCAAGTGAGTCGCTTTTTGACATCTTCTCGACTCTTTCGCGCATCTATCGCGGCAAATTGTGCATAGGGCTGACATATAAGCGTATTTATATAAAATCGAAAAACACTAGTAGAGAACACTTTAAAATCAACAAGCGTCGCTCGCGCGTCTGGCGTTGTTCAACTTTCACAGACACAATTATTAATGTAAATAAAAACTGTCATTATCATAATGGGCAGGCGCGCGGCCGGCGTGCGGCCGACACCAGAGAGCTGTGTTATCACGAACTGACACGTCTTGTAGTTACATAATTTCTCCTTAAAAATTGGACAAATTGACAACAATGATATTGATGAATGAATGAAGTTCACACGTCATGTTTTAAACACCACGCAGTCGCACTGCTGCTACTCCTGTGTCGCCGGGAATCTGATCAAACCAACACCTACTGTGAATATACTCTCCGTGGGTATCGATCAAACCCTCCGAATAATCTCAGGGGTGCCCGAGGGACACGCGTAAACTGTCTTAGAACTTAGGACCCTCATCGAAAGTAATCATAAGAAAGGTTGGAGGAGTAGGAAGTAAGTCCTGTGTAGCTAGACAGTTTTGTACGGCTACATACACTAGTATTTTGTAACTATTGATAATATAGTGAGTTGTTATTCAGTAGTGTAGTCAGTAGGAGTTAAAAGTCACACTGCCCAGGCCGATACGTATGAATAAATAGCAAACTTCATTTCGTATAAAGAAACATATTTAATCTACAATATGTTACAAACAAGTTTCAAAAACCGGACAAGTGCGAGTCGGACTCGCACACGAAGGGTTCCATAGTCCATACATAACTACATTTTTTATAAAAATCTATGACCCTACTACGTTAATTATGTAGTAGTAGTTTAGGCGCTACAGTGGAAGAAATATACAAACATACCTACATATATACATATACTGCCAAAATGATTATGCTGACAAAATGTCAGATTTCCTTCATCGATCTGTCATTTTGTCTATTCATCCGTAGAAAGAAACCATTTCTATGGTGGTCATATCAGGCAGCAAAGTCTCAGTAATAGGGTCCTATTTTTACTCCTTTGGTACCTTAAACAATAAATTAAGTATATTGAAGAAGAGGCATACGATAAGCAGCGCCTTCATTTCCGGCATTCGTCAATCGAAGTATAGCCACAGAATAGATAATAGTACAAGGTACAGAAGTCTCTCTGTTTTGATCTTCACAAATGCCGCCTTTTTATGTGCCTATATAATTATTATTAACAAACGGACCGCACGCGAGCAGCCGAAATTGAGCTCTCAGGCGCCGCGCGAAGGTCGACATTATTCCAAACCCTGTCAGATATTCCGAAAATAGGGTTGTCATTTGTCAATACTTTAATTAAATATCTTAGATTATACTATCAGATTTATACTAGACGACGATATAATATATTATAATAATGATACAATACATATTATATAGATACCATACAACATACCGACCGAACATAAATACCACGCAAGGTATACAAGCGGAAACTGTTATACCTATGTACCTATTAGGTAAATGAATACCGAACATATAAATCAGTTTACACAGACACGACACGTGATTTTCTTTTGATGTAGGTATGGATTATATGTATGTATATGCAGCTACCTATTTTAAATAAGCATATAATATAAAACTTTTGTGTGTATATTTAATAATTATTGTTATAGATTTAGGTACCATGACAGTAGATATAAATGAGTAATGATTATCGTACCATTCGCTATCTTTCTCACTTGCCGGAACCGAGAAAAACTGACAATTGCTATTTTTTTCATTGTTCCGACAATCGGCTGCAATGCAGTATTTTTTTGGATACATATTTTTGCCAATTAAAATATGACACGCGTTTGCGACGTAAAGTGAGTCGTACTGCGTAAGAGGCGCGCGCGTGCGCCACGGCGCGGCCGGTCAGTGCGTGCCAAGTGGCAACCATTGAATCGCCCCAACGTTGGGGAGTCTCGGTATGTACTTGTAGCTCGGCGGCGGAACGGCGTAGTGACACCCCCCTGGTATAGCTTCCTATACAACATGTTTAAAGTCATTACAATTTGATGCCTTCCGCATAACAAAGGAAGATAATATATTTACCGGAACTCAGTAACTCACAAAAATGTCAACAATCTAAAAGACCAGTAACTATCAATTGTTCCTAATGTTTGTACAGAGCTGCAGCTCAAAACAATATGATGTTCACACAATATGACCTTTACTACTCTGTTATAAGGATCATTAAGTATGATACGCTTACAGGATAGCCAGGAGTCGATGTTTCCCTTAGTATGAATATCACAATTTGACCCTTAGCACTCAGTAATAATGATCACTATAATACAGGATTGCCAGGAGTTGGTCCTCCCAGCACTGATAACAGTATCTTTTGTTGCCCAATAATAGAAAAATAGGCAACACTAATTACCACAGATAAGAAACTTTCCATGGCCACAACAGATTCTGTTTACTAACAATCATCAAAGATTTTACATTGTACTCAATTAGGTAAAAAATATTCAAAAAAAATTACAGCTATATTTATTATAATTAAAGCTTCACATCCAATTGGAATGTTGTCTAGTGTAGAATATCACATTTTTATAAATTAAATTATAAAATTGTTGATTAAATACATAATTGAAGTGATTAAAAACTAGAAAAAAATATTGCCCATCTCTTTCTCGCAAAACGATTTGTTACGTCACAAGTTGCTACCGCCATACAATTTGTAATGACAAATGTATGGCGGGTGCAACCCGTGATGTCACAGGCCCATATATCGCTCTCTTTCATATTGTAAATTTAAATTGTTTGTATCTTCGTTACTTTTTAAGATAATACGAAAATGGGTTCTAGAATGTTTATTAACATGTTGTCTAACATAGAAGAGACAAAAAAATTTTTTTTTAAGGAAAATGCCTATTTAAATTTAGTCAAATTTAATCGTTTTATTTATGTTTAGATTAAATTTAATCAGAACAGAGAACACAGAAATGGCTATAGAGAATAGGCATGTTGCTTAAAAATTCTTTTTGGGTGGGGTCCATTGGGTGGTTACTGACAGTGGTAACTCATTTTGACAGTTATGCACTTCTAATGTGGTAAGTTCTTCTTCTCTTTCTTAAGTTTTTGGTCAATGAAAGACCTTCCACTCTACCTAAAACGTAAACTCGTAGACGTGGACTCCTGCCTATTCTAATCTACGGTGCCCAATTTTGGTCTTTGATCGCTTCGCCAAAAGAATTGACCGTATCCGAAACTCCACTCTGCGCTCCCAAACAAGGCTAATTGACGTGGGCAGGAAAGCAGCCAGCCTGAAGTGGAGCTGGGCATGGCACGTCTCGCGTATGCACCAGGACAGGTTGGCGCGTCAAGTTTCGGAGTGGCTACCGACTGGTCGGCGAAACAGAGGCCAACCCAAAACAATGTGGCGCGACGCGTTTGATAAAGAGTGGCCAGAAACAGCTAAGGACCAGGACTTATGAAAATAGAGAGGGGAGGCCTTTGCCCCGCAGTGGAACACTAACGACTATTAACAATAATAATAATTATTATTTTTATTGTGTAAAATTAAGAATAATTCATGGATAAAATTTTTGTTCATTGATAATTAATATAATTTACTCCCAAATTACTTGATTTATTTTCTTTACCTTATTGATGATGTTCGTCATGGCTGACAATTCATTATATTAGTGAATGGCCGTTATTTTGCTGGAGTCCGCTGGGACGGACCCCCCATTTCTCATAAATGAAAAGTGTTATATATTTTTTGTTTTGTTGATTTTTGGGTCCATTTTTGTTGATGTAAAGTATGTCAACATATTATGGAAAGAAGTATGTGAGGCGTAAAGTTAAGGGATAGATGGAAACTCAGACATTAGAAAGATAATAAAAGTAACAGATGTAACTAAAAAGCGAGAATACTTAAATGGCGCTGGACAGGCCACGTGATGAGATCTGACAAAAAAAATGGACCAAGGATTTGACTGAATGGTATCCGAGGGACAGAAAGAGGAAGGCAGCACAAACGGTGGGAAGATGACCTACCAAAGAATTGGAGAAGGGATTGTAGAGACAGGATTAAATAACATAATCTGGAGGGGGCATATGTCTTAAGACAGCCTAACAAAACAAAAAGAAAATAAGAATGGAAAATCAAAATGAAACATGTCAATAATATTTTAATGTATTTATGAAATGTACATACTATTGTTGGGAATAAAGGCTTGTCTTATCTATATTTTTTTTTGTTTTTTTGGGGCTCTACATTACTACCAAAAGTTAATAAATAAATAAAAATGTAAAATTAGCATATTAAAATCTCTGTAAAAACAAGGGATAACAGGAAATTCTATTGTTTCAATGTTAATTACAATTAATAATCGTGAGCAGTATTTACAGTTCTGCAGTTCGTTTAATGCAACATACTCTAAGTTGCATAAAATAAACTGCACAACTGTAGCTCTTTTAGAGCATATCATAAATTGTTTAATAAAAAGAAACTCACCTTATTGTGTGGTAGCACTATAAATGCACCGCCTCCGGCAGATTCCACAATGATAGCCAGGAACTTAGGATTCACAGCACAAAACGTTGAGTCCCAGGAACTCTTGGAGACCCTGATATTGTCATAGCACTGCTCTCTTTTGAGTGCCTGTCCGTACACATGGCGAAATTTCGAACTACGCACCACTCTAAACGACATCTGAAAATCAAACGAGCCGCTCTACAAAGGAAATAACTTTAAAGCTGTTTTTCACAATTTCATAAAAAAACATAACCTATCCACTCAGTTGTCTGACCTATATTGAAACTACAGAAATCATTAGCGATTTTAATTTCAACTCACATTTGTTTTATATATAAATTACTATGTAAACACTAAATATTGCAATTAATTCATTAGCTTAAATCATAAAAAATAATTTAACTAAAAGTTCCTAAGGTTCGAAGGGAGGACGGTTGGGAAAACGAGCAAACACCTTATTTGGTAATGCCTTCAAGCTTCAGCTACTGCATTTAATGATTACAAATAAAATTGTATCTAATATTTTTGTTATTTCTGTGAGGAAATGACTGTTTAATGAATTGGTTTAAATATTTTTAATTGAAATTTATCAATTTTATTTTCCTGATTATAATAAAAATATTTCTATAATTCAGTGATTTCTGAACGGCACCGAAGACGTCAAAAGTCAGTGAAGTGACTCCTGGAAGCAAGAAGACGTCCGATTTTATTTAAATATGAAACTACTATTTAAATCCTTAGTGAATAGAATTAAAAAAAGATTATTTGTTTTAAGAAAATATACCGTAGGACTTTTAAAGCCCGCTCCACACTTTTTGCGCGAATCGCGTGCGCGGTCATAGATGATAAGTATTACTCGGCGCGCGGTGCGACAAAGCGAAAGGTCCACAAACACGATGTGAATGGAGCCGATTTGCCATAGATGTATATATTATAGACGAGACATGTTAAGGCAAAAACTGTCTCCACCTAGATTTTGGAATTTTGGGGCCATTTTGACATTTGAAGTATGGTAAAATCAAGATGGCTGACATTGGAGGTATGGTAAAAACCAAGATGGCGTAACATTTTATTGTTTAAAGTTTTGTTCTGTCAAATGTACATCATAGCCTTTCATCTTTAGTTTTGAAATCTTTGCGATTTGCACATTTTTTGCTTAATTTTCGACCGCGAAAATACATAATTTTCTTGTCTTTATAACCATTCGAAGTCAAAATCTAATGTAATGTAATGTTTTGAGGTGTCGCGACTCGCGCGCGTTTACTAGTGGAAGTATGGAGCGGGCATAACAGTGAAATGGTTATCTAATAGATTATTCGCATTCGTTTAGTGGCCATTGATAATCAAAAATGGTTAAATATTTATGATAGTACACACGTCTGATTAACAAAACCATATTAATTTAATAACTTTTCATCATCATCATCGACCGACGACAATGTACTTTCTACGGCATGGACTCTGTCCTTAGGTCTCTCTTCAATTGTAGGCTCGCAAGCCGCAAGCCTATTATGGGAAGAGCGTGCCTAGGTTTGTAGTAAAATATAAAGGTCCGCATGATTTAAATTACCTTAGGACGGTCTAAGCGGCCTTCTGTTGCTTTGGACACTTGAGCATGATAGCTGTAACTGCGCTCTCTCCCAGCACGTTTTGAAATAGATACTTTGCGTGTGCTGGGGCTTGTGAAACTGCTGTGTCTCTTAATATCCTTTAAAAAGAATAGTTCAAGTAAATAACACTTTAGTGGAAATCTAAAATTCGCGATCTTATCGTAAAGTATGCCGTATTTAACCTATTTAGTTAAATCTATAAAATTGCATGCGATGTCTTTTGTTGTTAATTAAAGCTAAGTAAAACCTTACTGCAACATCGACGTCCATTTTTCAAAGTGTTTTTGCTTTTTATTGCGCTTTTTATATTTATAAATGATAAGATAGGAAGTAAAGACACAAAGAACAAGAACTTATTTATGCAGGTCACTCTATAATGATAAAATGATTTTACTGTAGGGTACTTGTAAAAATTGTTGATAAAGGATATAGCAACTCTACTAATCTCAGGTGTGGCTGTATTCCAATAGCTTTGTCAGTTGCTTTTTTCTAATAATTAGAGGTAAATTTAAAATAGCTGGAAAATAATTTTTAGCATTCTATGCTTCCCCGTAAATGTAATCGATGTTTCTTGCGATTTTCCATTCGCACTACGGCCAAAGACTAAAGACTAACTATTGTTTTTTTTTTACATCACCGACAACAACTAAAACGTCAGCATGAAAAAAAAAAACTGTCAACTGTCGCTATCAAATGTCATCAACTGACATCTCACATCAGTCAACAGCTGACCTGACAGCTGTCCATTCCAAATCTAAAATTTTCGCAAAATTCGTTTATATACTTGATAATTTTATATTTGTTTTTGATATAGAATCACAAAACGTAAACATAAATGTATCGTTGTTAACATTTTCGCGCAAATTAACCGTATGTGACATTGTTCATTAAAATGGAGCTCTCGTTTTCTAAGGTAGGTAAGGTAAATAAATTAGGTACTTACTGTAATATTATGATATAAATATTTTTTTAGATACATACAGAAATGTATATTTTATTATACAAGCATGAATTTTTGAATCCAATGTTTTATATTATTACGTTTCTTTTGGGTCATATCAGCCAAAAATATAAATTACAAAATATTTCTTTTTTATATTGACATTAGCCTTATGTACTAAAATGTCTTGCTGAACTATTTAAACAGGAGATCATGTAAAAATTACTGTGCATGTTTATAAAATCTATAGCTGTGTATGTCACATTTAAAATACACACAACCTCAATACAAAATTGTATAAAGAAAATTATTATTTTGAAAATTATAGTCATTAATTAATGTATAAAATATTGAAATATACTAAGAATGGATAGTTGTTAAACGTGGTTGCCTCACATTTTATGTCTTCTTTGGAAAGAAATACTGCGGAGGAGTTATAGTCATTATCATTGCTCAATTCTCAAAGCAATAGTATGAGGTAAGAGTCTGGATGACATAATGTTGTCCAAACTATAGGTATTTACTTTTTAACAGACATACAAAAATAGGAGGCAATTTACAAGAATAGGAATGCATAACTGATTCTGACGATTCAACGATAATTCGGCTGTCTGAGGACCGATTTTCAAAATTATTTTTTTGATGTAAAGGGTATAATCTCAAGTTGGTCTCGTTTTCACCAAAGTGGTGACCTGATGATGGGATCCATGAGGATTCGAGGGAACTCCTCGAAATTCATATTGACACATAATATGGTGATTTTGACTTTTTCTGAAGTAGTCTAAGCATATGCTACCAAAAAGTAAGATTTTGCACCAAGGTATACCCTGGATCCAAAAGTACTGAACAGAACTCCTGACTCTTTATTGTATATAGTCCTACGTGTTTGGGGATTCCGGTAATGTTTAAAGAACTGCAAGCATATGCCATCATACCACTTACAGTAATCATCATCATCACCACCATCTTCACACGAAACACCAACATATTATGATGACATAGGTACTCACTACTCATCAGAGTTTTGTGCACCAATATCAATGTCTTTCAAATTTCTTTCAAAATTCAAAAAAAATTATTATATTTGTGATCATCATCACTATAATATATTTATTTATTGCTTAGTGCAATTTTTTTCCGTCAACTATTACAATAGATAATAATAATTATTTAATAATATTGTATCTAATAAAATATCTGGTGATACACTGGTGATTGTTTAGTAGGTAGTAGGTACATAGATCGGTAGTGCTTATTTGGGGATTTATTATTTGGTTATTAGGTTCTTACAATAATATTAATCAATTGCATAACTTTACAGTGTTAATGTACCTCATAATTCATAAGCTATACATCATACTAGTATATTGTTTTTTTTTCTAAAAATATGGCATAGTTGATGATTTTCATTATTCGAACAACAGCTCGCTCACAAATCACACTACATCACTGTCATAAAAATCATAAACCAAATGTAAAAGTGAATAAATTACAGTATGTAACAAGACAAACTTAATCATTATATTTACTAGACAGACCTTGAACATAATTTTGAGCTAATCTTTGTTTATTTAACAATAATTACTTTTTTGGATTCTTCCATTGAATCATAAATTTAATTACATGTGAAGTTAATTAGCAAATAATTAGCAACTAAACCAATGCAGATGTTGGATAAATGCTAAGACTTATTAGCACACTAGTAGAGTCTATGCAATATTTTCCCCTTCAGAATTAAAAATATGGTCATGGTTGATAAGTTCTCCTGTCCCTTTCTGTCAAGCCATGTTACACATTCACATTGATTAACTGAGTATTGTAAATAATTTTACAATTATTTACAGATTTATTTATTGTATTTACAGAGCTATAGATTTAGTAGATTACATAATGATAATTGTATTTATTGGCATGTTTTGTATGTTTTAAGTATGTCTCATGTTCCGTATTGAAAATTGAGGATGATCATTATGATACAGTGATGGATCACCTCTTATAACCGCAAGCTTTGCCACAGTTTCGTGGGGGCCATGTCCAGCGACTATGGTTCATGGTCACACCCAGGTTTGCCATTCAGAGATATAAAAAGCCCTGACAAAAAGATTATGATTAAGTATATAAATGAAAATTATATTTTGATTTAAGATGCGTGGAAAGTTCATAAAGATTGAAGACTGATTTAATATTATGTTTAAGTTTCATTACTCTATTTTTTTAGGCGATTTAAACCAAAAAATCCACACAAATTAAAAAGTCTGACAAAGTCCGGTCTAACCATACTCCCACCTCGATCCTTCGCCTTCCCCGTGAGATCACCTCACGAGGCCGAGGTTGCGGCGATAACACTACACTCACTACAGGTCATCTGCGTTTAGTGCCCAGTGCTTGAACATATCATATTGGTGAAGTTTATGTCGCCGGGTATGTAAAAGGTGCCAGTGTATGTCGACGAGTTAATTAGTAAGAAAATGTTATGTCAGGTTTTGGATACTAATTTAATTTACGTATACCGGCGTAATATACCGTTTGCGTTATTCGTTACCTCACATTTTACTTTGTGAGGTCAATAACTGTGTATGCAAATTGCAATGCACCTATATTATATGAGCACTTTGGTGTTGTTGGCGTTCACTGGCAGTAGTTATAGCTACACGCGTTTACCATCAGGCGATTATACTGCATACAGTTATAAGTAAGTAAATAAATTTTATTGTAAATTGTAAGTTTATATGCCGCCTTTGTTGTGACAATGATTAATCGGTTGTCACTTCTACAACCATTAGGTCCTTACATATGAAATTGGCGTTTTGTCGTACTAGCTACTTTGATCTCAAATATATCTTCTTTGGTTAGGAATTCCAATTTCAAATTTATACCGCCATTTACTCATGAATTTGTGTTTCGAAAACCTTAATTCATTTGTTTTTTCCTCTTTTGGTTTTTTCTTTGCGTCGCGTCACTCTGTTTACAAAATGGAGAACTTTAAATATTGTATTATTTTTGAGTACGAGTTCCACCGTGGCACCAGTGCTGCAGAAACGGCTCGATGGAATAATGTGTATGGCGCTGGTGTCGCAAAAGAAAACACAGTGCTTTTTTGGTTCCAACGTTCTGGAAATTTCGATCTGCACGGCGGCGACGTGGGCGGCCGGAGACCAAAGTTGATAATGAAGAATTGAAGGCTATTTTGGAAGCGAATCCATCGCAAACCACGTCCGAGTTAGCTGCAGGCTGCGGTGTTAGTGATAAAACTGTTTTAATCCACTTGAGGCAAATTGGGAAGGTGAAAAAGCTTGAAAGGTGGGTACCTCATGAATTGAGTGCAGCAAACCGACAAACGCGCATCGACTGCTGCGTTACATTACTCAACCGGCACAATAATGAAGGGATTTTAAATCGAATGATGAACCTGTGATGAAAAGTGGATCCTGTACGATAATCGAAAACGCTCATCGCAACGGCTGAACCCTGGCGAACCAGCTAAAGCCTGCCCCAAGCGAAAATTGACTCAAAAAAAAGTTACTTGTGAGCGTTTGGTCGACTAGTGCCGGTGTCGTTCACTCCAGCTTTCTTAAATCTGGCCAGACTATTACGGCAGATGTCTACTGCCAGCAACTGTAAATCATGGTGGAAAAGCTAGCTGCTAAACAACCGAGGTTGGTCATTCGCTCTAGGCCACTGCTGCTTCAGGACAACGCTAGACCACACATTGCACAAAAGACGGCTACCAAATTAGAGCTTCAATTGGAATGTCTTAAGACATTCACCGTACTCCCCGGACCTTGCTCCAACAGATTACCATTTTTTCGAAATTTGGATAACTTCTTGCAAGGGAAAAAATTCAACTCCGATGGGGCAGTCCTAAGCGCCTTCAAAGTTTTATTGATTCCTGTCCGCATGGTTTTTTTAGTAAAGGAATCAATGAACTACCTATGAGATGGAAAAAGTGCATAGATAGCAATGGTACCTACCTATATACTTTGATTAAATAAATATATTGTTTAAAAAAACGATCGACTTTATGTTTCTCCTTTACAAAACGCCAATTTCATATGTAATGACCTAATATTAATATACACGAATGAAATTAGTGACAAATATTTTGTTCAATATTACATCATATTATTATAATTATATAAATAATATTATTATATTCGGAAGTTGTATTCGTAATGTAAACATTTGATATTTGATGTAGGTAGCTAGTAGCATTTGAGGCAACAGATACCCATTTGTTATCGACAAAACACTCGAAGTAAACGCGTGACGTCATAGTTGCCTACGGGCAGTGGTGACGTAATACAGACTCGCCCTACAGACAATTGCAATAGTACCAATAGGAGACACATTACTGAACCAATTCATTACCTTGATGATCTAAAACAGACAAACGCGTGGGCGGTGTAAGCTTATTTAATGTGGAAATTCAATTACGTTATTAAATCGTTAAATTCTGTTACGTACGTTGATCATGGTATTAGGGAAATGAGGTAATGAATCGCCTGATGGTAGGTGACTTCTGTTGCCAATACAATATATCATAGACACGAGCAATACTGGAGGATTGCGTTGTCGGCCCCTCTTTCTAAAGCCTTCTCTTTCTCCTCCTTTCTTCTTGGGCCTTCGATACCTCCCTCGGTATAAATACTATATTTATGCCGATATAAATACTATATTTGTGCTGCAGAATCGAGCTGTTCGGGCAATCTACAAGCTGGCCCCCAACACGTCATTAAGAGAGAAGTTTAAAGAAACTGGAATCTTAACTGTAGCTTCTCAGTGTGTTCTATCAAATGTATTATATGTTAAAAAAAAATTAAACCTATTCAAAAAGAAAAGTGACAACCACAATAGAAATACCCGAAATAAGCATAGGCTTGATGTACCAGTGACTAGACTTAGTAAAGTAAAGAATTCGTTTAAAGGCCAGTGTATACGCCTATACAATAAGATCCCAGAAAACGTTAAAAAAATTTCAATCAATAAATTTAAAAAAGTAGTTATTGAACGTTTGTGTGCTAAAGACTATTATAAAGTTAATGATTTTATGAATGATAGCACACCTTGGGAATGAGGTGACCCCCTGCAAGGCTACTTCTAAATTACATATATTATTGTACTCTTGTTATGTAGTTTTAGTCATAACATTTTTATATATGCCTTTTTTATATTTTAAAAGAACAATTTTCCATCTTTTTGATAAAAGATGGCCCCGCGTTCAGAAAGTGTATAAAAATACCTATTTTGAATAAAAATTTTTGACTTTGACTGACTTTGGTAGTACACAACTCAATTTACACCACATGCTGCAGCTGTCTCGCTCATGCAGTAACACCGTGCTTGCAGGCGCGGCACCAGCGGCTGGTGACGGTGGCGCTGGGCGCGATGAATGCCGGCGCGCTGCTGGCCGCGCTGCTGCTCGTCTGCGGCCTGCGCCCCGAGGACAGGTGAGATCCGTCTCCATGTATACGAGGACGGCTACTCCTGTAGCTAGATCCGCCCTATTGTAAGAGCTTGAGCCAGACGTACAGACCATAAGATTAATCGTACAATACTACTAATATTATAATGTGAAAGTTTGTGACGATGGCTGGATGGATGGATGTATGTTACTCTTTCATGCAAAAAGTAATTGAACGGATTTCGATGAAATTTCGTATTTCAGTAATAAATTACTGAAATACGAAATTTCAATTCCAGAATCTTTTCATTCGAATTCAAACGAACACGTTCAAAAGAAGAAAACATAGGCTTTGTACTTTTTATCCCCAAAAAGTACTGTGTTCTCGTGGGATACCGTATTAACGCGGGGGAGCCGCGGGCAAAAGCTGGTCTCCTATAATAGGATAGGTTTAAAGTAATATTAAGATTATAATGTGCGACGTCTGGTATCTGGTCCCGACCCCTGAGAGAACGACCTTCCGCACCGATATAGCGCGGGGATATAAAACAATAGCATAAGTACTTGATTGACTGGTTAATCAATTGCCACTTGCGACCGACACTTTTGTTTTCGTTTGCGAAACAGATGTTGCGTCATGAACTCATCATCATGATGTATGTGTTATGTGGACATGTTTGTGAGGATATACGTGTTCGTTACTATTTCACGTAAAAAACGCTAAACGATATTTTGCACACAGATAGTTTATAAATTATACTTAGGTACCCTGAATTAACCACACAAGCTTCTTATTATCTTGGAAAAAAAGTCCTGAATGGTCCTGAAGCGCAACTAGCTGTTGCCAGCATCAGCTAGTTGTGTTAAGGTATCTTGCTTACTTACGAGCATGTCTCGGTGAGAGTAGTGTGTTTGCTGTGGCGAGATGACGCGTCACGCGGACCAGGGATCAGCTGGTAACTGCTAACGAGCTCGTTTAATGCGCTTACGTCACGCGTGCGAAGGTCACGTCAAGTGTCAGGTTTCCCTGAATGAAATAATCGCATCGAAGACCGAGCATGTAACTACTACGGCAGCTAGGGGGCTAGAGTCTAGCCGCTAGACGAATAATGAGTATCTAATGTCGAGTTCACGACACCAAATAAAAAATGTAAACAATTAAAAAAAAAAGAGATGTCACTTCTTCGTCATCAAATTCACCCTAATTATAGCACCAATCACATACTGCTACAATACAACGCACAACTGTGGCGCACACTGCGGGCCCGTGCTCTTTACAAATTATTTACTTTGGTAAAATTAATGGTTGACAGTCGCTTTATGATAACCTGACCAAGTAAAATTGTTTAATCATTTCGCATGTTAACTTGGGTTGAATGAATTGAATTAATGATTCTTTTCATATTGACAGGCTATCATTGTTTATATAAATGAATTATTTTCGTGGTTTTTACTTGACTAGAGTTATGTTTTGGTCATTCTCCAGGATCTCGGTGCGTCGCGGCGCCGCGCTGTCGGCGCTGGGGCTGGCGTACTTCTGGTCGCTGTTCTCGCTGTTGGCGGCGCTGGCGCTGCGCACGGCGGCGGGCGCGCGCGCGCTGCGCCGGCACCGCTTGTCCGCCGCCGACGCGCTCGACGTTGCCAACAAGCTGGTGTCGGCCGTGCAGGTGATTTTAATTAGGTTTCTTTACCCGAAGGGTGAAAACGGGACCCTGTTACTAAGACTCCCCTGTCCGTCTGTCGGTCACCAGGCGGCGGGCTGTATCTCCTTAATCGTGGTAGCTAGACAGTAGAAATTTTCACAGATGATGTATTTCTGTCGCCTTTATAACAACAAAAGATAATAAAAATAGAATATAAAATAAATATTTTTTACCGGTTGGTACCTTTGTGCGAGAGTCCGACTCGCACTTGGCCGGTTTTTTTTTCAGGTGGCAACATTTGAAGATTTTACATTTTTGACATTAAATTGTAACCTTCCGGCTATTTAATTATTATTAATCCCTGGCCTTTCTGGTTCTTCTCGCCGGTCTAGTTTCTGAACCAGCGGTAGAACATAATTGTTAATTTAGCACATTTCTTTATGTTGTAGTTCATTCGCTTTAAGTTTGTTGTGATTCAACAGTGCATATCAAAATAGACCAATAAGTAATGACGTTTCTGCCACGTTCACATTCATCAATTGAAGTAAGCCATTTTGACATTTGCAGCGATGAACCACTCCGACATTAACGCGAATGATCTATAGTTTCTAAACTTCAAAGACGTGAAAGTGTTCGATGTGCAGGCGGCGCTGTCGTGCGCGGCGGGCGCGGTGGTGTGCGCGTGGTCGTGCGCGCGCGACTTCCTGCGCACGTCGCACTACATGTCCGAGGCCTACGCGTGGTTCGGGGCCGCCTACTTCTTCTACGACGTATGGTCCATGTACACGGTGAGTGAGATACGTCCTGCTCGTACTATTGAGCACTTATACTTCTACACTATATGTAAAAGTTGTATGGCTAGTTGGGGCTGGTAGTCCGTAGTTGATGCGGTCGGGGTTATCCACGCACGCGGTCGATTTGGTTGATAAAGTCGAAAGAAGAGAACTGTTTGTACTGGTTTAATATACACTAAGCACAACTGCACTGATTTAATATAGTAATAAACTGCTATGACTAGCTGGTCAACGGAAGAAATAATATAATAGTTTTATGGTGTAGTGGTTGGTGACGAGCTGTCACGGACAGCTTTGACAGCTTAATCGGACGGACTCGAGGCGACAACTACCTAAAGACATTACGAAAACGATATATTATACAGAAATGTAGAAATGCTGAGCCGTTCGACTATACGAGGTAGAAACTTGTATAATTATGCTGATAGGTCATGCTAAATAATTTTTAGGAAAACTATTTTGAGCGAAATCGGACAGTAACTTTGGAACTTATTAAGAAACCTTTTGCGCGTTGACAGCTACGGAACCCTCCTGACATGTCCGGGAACGCTCCTGGATAGTTTTTTTTTTGTTTTTGCTACCTGCCAGTATCAGTACCAATGAAAAAGTTTATTGTTCAATTGTATTTTTAGAATCAATACCAACACCGAGAAGCCGAATATTATTAAAGTTGTTTTGATAAATTATGGCCCGTGTCGAGTTGCAGGTGTACGTGCACTCGGTGACGGGCGGCGAGCGGGGTGCGGGGAGCGCGGGCGTGGGAGCGGAGGGCGAGCGGGGCGCGGACGGCAAGCGGCGCGCGGCCGGTGACGCGCCCGCCAAGCCCACATTCCTGGCCTACTGCCGCCACGACCCCGTCATCCTGCTGCACCACGCCTTCGTGGGGGGCTTCGGCTTCCTGGTCATCGTGCACCTGCGCGGCGGCCTGGGCGACTGCGTGTTCGGCTGGGTCTACCTCATGGAGCTGAGCACGCCGCTGGTATTTTTTTTTCATTAAATGGACCAGGAACCGACTAGATCGCCTTGAGTTAGTTCCCGATACTTTAAACCCCCCCGATTTAAATCCTGCAATAATACAGTTACGATCCAGCAGCAGAAAATTGAAAAATGGTATTCTTATAGACGTGAAATAAACGTCAAACCCGTTTTGATTACTTCAAATCCCAAAAATCTGTTTATAATATCACGACAATTGATATAATTCAATAAAAGGAAAAAAAAGGGTAGGTTAATTACGAGAATTGGGATTCTGGACTTTCTACATTATTATCTGCTGTTTGCTGACGGTTCTTCACTAATTTACAAGTCGAAATAACATGTGACCCTGCGAGGTAACTGTGATGTACTTTGCTGCAGGTGTCGGCACGGGGCGTGCTGGCGCGGCTGCGGCTGCAGGGCTCGGCGGCGTACCGCGCCAACGGCCTGGCGATGCTGCTGGTGTTCCTGCTGTGCCGCGTCGTGGCGCTGCCGCTCGTGATGCGCCACTACAGCAAGGTCCTCGGTCTCGGCTTCTTTGAGGTGAGTATCACACTGCGCTGCCCGTGTGACTTCATGTCGCGTCGAGCGGCAGTAGTAAATGACGGCACGTGTGTCGCAGGCGCTGGGCACCCTGCCGACCGGCTGCCTGGTGTCGGTGGGCATCCTGCTCCTGCCGCAGCTGTACTGGTTCTACCTGATGTCGCGCGGCGCCGTCAAGATCTTCTTCGGCGCGCGGCGGCCGGTCGCGGCGATCGGCGGCGCAGGGGAGGTCGCGAGGCGCAGGTGATGCGCGCATCGCCGGCGGTAGGCGAGCCCGCGGTGGCGTTACCAGGCAACGAAAGGGCCACGTTTAAACGATAACTAGTAATGTATGACGTAAGGTGTTGGTCCCTCGGTGGACTTTTGAGATGTTCTAAGGCCGCCACACACGTAACATTTTATCGTAGCGATTAAACTGTGCAAATTGAATTTGCGTTTGACATAATATGCCAAATTCCATGTCCACCGCGACGATCAAACGGTTTGACTCAAACACGTAAATTTTGGTTTGTGTCAAACCAATTTCATCATTTACAAAGCTCGTTTGAACGGTTTGTCAAACATTTACGGGTTTCAAGCTCGTTTGATGGAATTACATATTTTTGTTTGACAGTGAAGTGACAGTGCAACTGAACAGTGCCGTTTGACAAATTGATCAAACCACGGAATATAAAACACAACTTGTTTTATATTCCGTGGATCAAACCGACTTCAAACGGTTGCATCAAACATGTAAAGTTTGAGTCAAACCGGTCGATCGTCTCGGGGGCGCTTTATAATTGTGTATATGTCAACGATAATTTGCAACCACGGAGAACAGAGTGAAGGAGCACTCGAAGGCGGAAAAGCTAAAAAGTGCAAAAATTCTAATCTCGCATCTAGTCGCATAGTCGAAAATATTTTTATAAATTTAACCGAAGAAGATGCTAAGATTTAGTTTACCGCTTTTTTACGGACACTTTTTCTTGAACGGCGAAGGTACCATACTCTAGTCTCCATGATCGTCGCTTTGCCATACACACAACAGATGATTAGGCAGTTGGGTTTGCAGCGTGTAACCGTTACAATAGTATATTACACGTGTGTCGGGCTTTAGGTAAATTGACTTAATGATTTCCGTTTCCGTGTGGGCGATTTTTTCAATATGTGTTTGACTAAATCCGTGATAGAAGTCTTCTGCCCGTATTTATTTTTCATGCATAGCATGACCTAGAAAATAAAAAAAACACGAAATTTTACCGTCCGGCAGTCCGATTTTTTTCTTATGCATATAATAATAAGAGCGTGAGGCTGGGACTATTTGATCCGGAACCCGGCGGGCTCGGGAAAACTCAGAGCACTGGATATAGAACTCTGCGCTAAAACTATAGAACTGAGCGAACACACAAGTGTCGAATCAAATGTCAATGTCATATATGACAGCTCGACACTCCGAATTTCAAGTATATTGTATTAGCGCAGAGTTCTATTTTCAGTGCTCTAAATTTTCCCGGGCCCGCCGGATTCCGGATCATATAGTTCCAGTCTCATTAATAGAAAATCGGATGACGGACCTACGTGTTAACCAATCACACGAAGCACCCTCCACCCACACAGGCAGATTTTTTTTATTCCTGGTCAGGCTACACCGCAGCTGCATCTGCGATAAAAAGTGTATATCCAAAAATCCTTCCAGTTTTCTATGAGTCATTTAATCTTTGCATTTATTTATTAATATATACTCGTTTATCTGTGTATTAGAAAAAATTTCGTCGCAAATGTATTCCGTCACTCTGTTTCCATATTACGCTATATTATACTCTCCCTTGTCACATATTATTTATGTATGTTAGATTTAACTGTAAACTTTTCTTGGTGCTGGGTGCCATGCGAGCATGCATGTCTGCGTATTTGTGCATGCGTGCGTGCGTGCATGCGTGCGTGTGTGCGTGTAGACGAGTATAGTTGTCTGGTATGACTTGACATTATTAATTGAGGAGCTTCTTTTCAAAACTTGACTACTTATATAGATAGTCAAAGATTGCAATATTTATGTGAGAGGCTAAAAAAACAAATAGTATATATATATTGTTATATTGAGGGCTAAAAGTTTACTTAAATTATTATTATAAATATAATAGTAACCAATAGAGGGTGGCGAACTGAAAGGTCTATAACCTAACTCTATACCAAAGGGTTGTACGGTCCGTGCCCCTGTGTAGTGTACACTCTGATTTATAATCGCGGGCAGTGAAATGACAATATGCACACCTCTCTTTCCTTCCTTGTATACAAAAATCATTCTGTCTCTGCTAACTGTAGAGACAGAATGATTTTTAGCTGTCATTTTACTGACTGAAATATAAACCGAGTATTGGACGCGTGTGATCTTATGTTTTAAGCGTTGTGTTTGTACTTGTAAGAAATGTATGTGATATGATAGCTACGATATATTGTGTGTGTATCTGTTCAGATCCAAGTTAATCTAAACGTAAACAAAAGACAAAATATACAATTTGAATGTCACTATATTGGATCTGAACAGTCGAGTACACGTAATTATTATTATTATTTATGTAATACATCTAATAAAATGTGGTTTGCTCTAGATGTTTTGTTCTTAGACTAAAATCTAAGTGATAGTAAATGTTCTAGAAAATGTTGACAAAATCTCTTCGATTCATCTCTTCCAGATCTGTCGGCCATTACAAAATGTTGATGGTGCTAATAAGATTATAGGGTGTTTATCTATGAATATTTAATTTTTTACCTTTCAAAATTGCTTTTTTTAGGGTTCCGTACCCAAAGGGTGATAACTTATCACTGATAAGTAATGACGGGACCCTATTACAAAGATTGCGCTGTCCGTTCGTCCGTCTATTACCAGGCTGTATCACATGAACCGTGATAGCTAGACAGTTCAAATTTCCACAGATGATGTATTACTGTTGCCGCTAAAACAACAAATGCTAAGAACTGAATAAAATAATATTTAAGCGGGACTCCCAATTCCCATACAACAAACTTGATTTTTTTTCCGTTTGGGACGGGACCCTCCGTTCGCGAATCCGACCCGCACTTGCCGCAGTTTTTATTACATTTTTAAGAAAAAACCAAGCGTTGCTTTACCTACTTATCTACCTTTGTGCATTATTTTTCGGTATTCAAGGCTTAATAAATTTTAATTATACAAATGTTTAGATCTAAGATGTTTGTTATCGAAATTGTGTTGTTGTTTAGAGATCTATATTTATTTTGGACTTGCGAGCACGTTAAAATTGTTTCGTTTGTAGAGATAATGTAGAAAATCACGAAATATTGTATTTTAAATAGAATCCGATCCGAATAATAATCGGATTGTTTTTATACATTTGTTAGTTTGGAAATTAATAACTCTCCTAACTAGTACCGAAGCTAAGTTATCCCCAGGTATCGTGTTTGTGATGCTCATAATGTTAGTCATTGAAACCCCTCTGTTTTTCTATGCGAATCTCCTAAGGCTGGGACTATAGGGTCCGGAACTCTGCGCTACTACAATAGACTTGTCAATCGAAGTGTCGAGTCATAGCTGTCATATTTGATACTGACATTTGACTCGACACTCGTGTGTTCGATTTCCATCTCCATTGTATTCGCGCAGAGTTCCATTTTCAGTGCTGGGAATTTTCCCCTGCCTTACGGTTTCTGGAAAATAGAGCCTTAGCTGTGGGTGTACCAAAGGCATCGGTTACTTTGCGGTCTATTTAAAATATGATATGTGATGCGGTCAAGTTATTATGTAGGTGAAATATCTTCAAGTATACCCTACCCACGTAGGGTTGTTCGTCATTGTAGCGTTTACTTGCAGTGTTGCATATGCATTTGTATTCAATTATTTTGTTCCGAACCTGTAGGAAAAATCTGTATGAGCTATCTATATTCTATAGATTTTGGCCAGTTTTTAAGTCATTACTTATGATTTTATAACGTTTTGTAAAATCAATTACAGAAAATTTGTGCCCATGATATACTGCTAATGTTCTTACATTAGCAGTCGACTATGTGCCTAAATTAGATAGAAAAGTATTTGAAAGTTGAAAAATATATGTTAAAGGTATCTAGCAATGAAACTGATCTTCGCCTCTGAGGCCATTGACCTCACACTGTCAGCTAATTCACCTAAAAGCTGATTCATAATGTAAGTTTTTATTAAAAAAAGACGTTTTCAAATCAGCCGTGTTACATGGAGCAGGAAATCATGTGCCCAAATTTTCTGCAATTGATTTTGCAAAATGGTATACTATACGTGTAGTACAAATGTTGATTTCATAATATCGAGCTTATTACGTTAGTGATAGAGGAGTGAGTGCACTGTGCTGTTGATGCCGTGTTCACGAGCAGTGACATAGACACGCGCTCTTGCGATGCGATTTGCATTTGTAAACTTCATATACAAATGCAAATTCGACGTTTTATCACATTAGTGAAGAATGTTTTGTATACGTATACATTTACGTGTCGTATACGTTTGAAAAGGCGCGTATCTATTTTAGTGCTCGTACTTGGTTTGTTTTTGGCTAAAATGTATTATGAAAAGAAGTTATGTTCACGAAACGCACACGTTCAACAATAAATACCATTCATTATGTTGTTTTGTTTCTATCCAAAGTTCCGAAATCGCTGTATTATTATTTCAATATATTCTTATCAGCAGTGGCGTGCACAGGATTATGACACTGGGTATGCGGCGAAGTACTCGGTCACAAAAACTTTTTCGTTTATAGATTTTTAGCATAGCTACAGCCAAGCGACGGATCTCTAAGTCGAAACCATGCCAGCAGAGCAAGTCTTAGATGTACCACTATTCATGTACATCTTCTACGGCAACGCAGACAAAACAGCGATCGATCGTCGCGGCGGAAGAAATTCTAATAAGTAAAATAATAAGCATATTTTAAAATATTATCACTACTCACCAGTCAATCAGCTTCAATTTTCACATATTCAAGGTTCCGGTTACTTGAGATTACTATATCCCGATGTAAATAAACGCAAGATTTCGGCCACCTCAAATACCTTATCCAAGTGAGTGAGGCCGCGGAATAGAAATTATTTAAATCTGAATATCCCGAATCAGTCCACACTATACTAACACAGAACTACTAAATAATATGCAAGGAAAACAATATAATTTAATCTTGTGTACACAACCACACAGCCAGTTATACGTTTCATAACTTTTAACATGAAATTTTCGAGTTACATTATTAAGCTATTGCATAGCTTCTATCGCGGGCCTTGAGCGCGGGGACCGAATCCAGAAATTCCGTAACGAAAAAACGTCTAACGTCGTTTCAGTTCGGCAGTCTTCGACACGGCGTTGTGTGCGTGCGATTAGACGTATTGTACGACTCTACGAAACTCGCACGAATCGAGACGAGCTGCTCCGAAATCGGACGAATACATAAGCAGCTGTTTATGAGAAAGTATATAGGTGTATAGGTATTTATGTACAACAGTGAATAGCTGTATTTGTAAAATTTGTGTATAAAGTGTTTTGAATATGAATGAACAAAGTGCATTTATTATTAATGAAGAAAGTCACGAAAAAATAGTGAAAGAAAATGAGTGAGTACTCTATATACATACATTTTATTATTATCACAAATGCTTGCTATGCAATAGCTTTACCGCGGCAGTCCCCGAGTGCCACACGTCTTTTTTTTTTTGCTGGTTTAATTGTTGTAACTCGGGTACACACCTACCTTTAGACAGAATTTGAATCTTTTCACTGAATGACAATTGTGAGAACTTGTTATTTTTAATTTTTAATAAACACACATTATCAACGCAAACCCTTACAATCAAATAACATTTTAAAAAAATCAACTTAACGCACTAGTAAAAGCAAATCACTACAATTATTATAGAAACTCAGTAAGAAACTGTTAAATGTACACACTTTCAAATGTTAAAATGAAAAATATTTTAAGAAAAATATAAATAAACAGGAGCGATTAAATTGTAACCAATGCTTATCACATGAAAAATGCAATATGGCCCCCGCGAAAAACAAAATGTTTCTTCTATTTAAATAAATAAAACCTTACTAAACAAAAATGCATAATGTGCATACATGATTCATTAGATTCACGTCGATTATTTTTAGTCGGATTATAGGCAACAAATAATTTCCGACAAGCCAGTTCGGCTGTTTTCGGAAGCGATCGGATAGCCGAACCGAGCTCCCAGCTCGGCTCGGCGTGGTTCGGCGATCGCCTGCCGCATGAGTTACCGCTATAAATCATGTCGATATTCATCGATGTGTGCGTTTGCGAAGTATGAAAATTACACACACATGCGATGATTTTTCCTGCAGGACTTACCGGTATGAGTTGCTATTTATAAAATATTAGGCGTTTTTAAGTTATTATATTTTTTTAATTAATTTATTTACTATTAATTAAAGTCATCTAAAACGTACGAACGTTTTATTAAAATATCTGTGAATGACAAGTAAAGCACTGCATTTCTGCCTACAAGGAGCGCACGCCCCTGCTTATCAGTTTTGTCGATTTGTCTGACTGAGTCGGATTCACAATCATAATATTGGATATGCACGCGTTCACATAATTGCTTTGACAATAATTGCGTTTAAATATTTATCTTACAGGAATTCGAACCCACCACATTCCGAATTTCCAAACAATGCAAAAATTATACGTAAGGTAAAATCACTAGTAGATGGCCATGCGTCAGTAGTTAGCCACTTTTAAAAAAAGTTTTATTATAAGAGTTTGAAACTGTATTTTCAACTACCAATACCATATTGAGCTACAGCAGTCATCTGGGAGAGTGTTAAGAAAACGCGCGCATGTGGCGCGCTTAGTTACAAGATGGCGGATGACGACTTGTGACACGCCGATTTTGTCAGCTATTCTAAGGTAATTTCTTATGAAATATAATTAGAAAATAGGTTTGGTATTGAGATATTTTCGTAGTAATAATTTACTATTCCATTAATTGTTGTTTTGTTTTGCATTTTATGAAGTTTTAGGATACATATTTGCTAAATAAAAATTCGTTGTTGTTTACAAACTGATCAAGAGAGGGGTGGCCCATTTCTAGTACCTAAGGTTGATCAAATTTAGTAGTTAGCCGGCCTGGCAATTACTAGCACTTAATGTCTTTATTGTTATTTTGTGTTCTATTGCTTTCTGTGGGTATGAGAAAAGTTGGGAATTGAAATAGACTTACAATATTGGTAGTTGCTTGTTTTATTTTAGTAATGGGCCGGGGTGGGCAACTACTAGACTTTGTTATGGCCAACTACTAAAAGTATATATTTTGGACGTCATAAAAACCTACTTAACTAAACTCAGTTAATTAAGAACTTATTTTTTAGATGCCTGGATCAAAAGGAAATTTCCTAAATTACGAGGAGGAAGCCATGGAGCGAGCCATCGACGATGTTCGGCTTCACAATACGTCTTTACGTAAAGCTGCGACTAAATTTGGAGTTCCTCGCCAAACGCTTGCCAATAAAATCTCCGGCAAATCACCAATGGAGAGGAAGATGGGTCCTGCTACCATTTTGACGAAGGAAGAAGAACAAAGGATTTGTCAGTGGGTGTACGACTCGGCGGCCGCTGGTTTCCCCATAACGCAAAGCCAGTTACTTTTTAGTATCGAACGATATTTAAATGATTTAAAACGTGACTGCAAATTTTTCAAGAATAATAAGCCAGGGAAAACTTTTCTCAAACTATTTATGAATAGAAACAAGGGCATAGCTTCAAGAACTTCCCAGAATCTAACATCATCAAGGGCAGCTGTCACAGAAGAAGCTATACAGGGCTGGTTTAAGAAAGTTGAAGATAAATTGAAAGAAAAAGGTTGGGCCCACATTCTGCAGGATCCAAGCCGCGTTTTCAACTGCGACGAGACAGCATTTATGTTAGCCCCTAAAACCCCCAAAGTTCTAGCAAAAAAAGGAGCGAAAAACGTGTATCAACAGGTAAACTCTGATGACAAAGAGTGTCTTACTGTTCTTGTAACTGGTAATGCTGCTGGAAATTTAGCACCAACAACTGTGCTATATCCATATAAAAGGATTCCTTCAGAGATTTCAGAAAATTTTCCATCACAATGGGGGCTAGGAAAAACGGAATCTGGGTGGATGACGTGCGAAGCTTTTTTTGAATTTATAGCCGATATTTTCTTTCCGTGGCTTATAAAAATAACATACTGCTGCCTGTAATATTGTTTGTGGACGGGCATAAATCCCACCTGTCGTACCAATGTAATCAATTTTGTGAAGAGAAAGGCATAATATTGATTCCGCTTCATCCAAACTCTACACATCTTCTTCAGCCAATGGATGTAGCTGTTTTCAAACCTCTGAAAGTAGCATGGAGGAAGCGTGTGCATAGTTGGCTAATGACACATTTCATGACCTTCATGATGCTGCTAATGCGGTAGCCGTATTCCCGGACAACGCTGCTGACATAGTGCCTCAGTCACTTCCTGATCGGAACACTGCTGATATGTTACATAATACATCTCTTGAAACTGTATGCCAACTACCTGGACCATCAACTGCTGATACTGCATGTAGCTATCTCGTCCCGAGTCCATTTAAAAAACACTTCTTTTATAAACCTACAGAAATTAGCAAAGAGACCAAAAGAAAGTCAAGGGAAAAATTGCCTGCAATATCATTCGGAGAAGACTATTCAAACTATTTAATTAATAAATTTAAAAAAATTGAAAAAAAGAAAGCTTTGCGAAACTCAAATTAGAAAGAGCCAACGAAAGGCAGCGTAAGAAAACAGAAAAAATTGCCCAGAAAGAACAAATAAAAATGGAAAGAGAAGCACTCAAGCGTCGTAAGACAGAAGAAATAAAAAATGGGAAGGGCAAAAAATTCAAAAGGAAATTAAGCTTCAGCTCTGTTTCTTCTGAATCCAGCACGAAAGTTACATCTGGAGAAAGTGACATGGAGGAAGATGACGAGGAAGATAATAAAAGTGACAGGAATTTGAGTCCTCCTGAAAAAATCGATGGTGAATTCGTCATTGTCAAATATGATTCCAAGTTCTACCCAGGCGTAATTATCAAAGGGTACGCAGAGAAGGCTTCGGTTTCGGCCATGGCACCAGTAGGAAGACTCTGGAAGTGGCCAGAACGGCCTAATGTTGTAGATTACACTTGGGAAGCTGTTATTTCTAGCGTAAAAGAGCCGCAGAAGACCAGCAAAACGCGGAATTTGTTTCATGTTCCTGAAATTAATAATTTTGACTGATATGCCTTTAAATAAATTTATTCCTTTCATATTAACACGTTTTTTTAATAATAAAGCCATCAATAACTAAAAAAACTGAATGGGCAACTACTGGTGGGGTAAGTGGCCAATTACTAATTTTCAATTATTTTCAAGTGGCCATTTACTAAATATTTTTTTTGAATTATTTTTTTTATTGTTCAAGTCTTATTTTTTTTTAAATGAAGCCGTTTTTTAACAGTTCACAGTTAATTAGATGTCGGACCATCGGCTTACGTTATCATCTAGAACATATTCTAAAAAATGATATATTTAGAGCGCGGTAATGGGTAGGAACTGACTAAAGTGGCCATCTTCTGGTGCTTCTACCTTAGGTACGCATACCAAGCTGCCATATACTAGTCAGAAAATTACTCCACTATAGCATAAGGAACTCAGCTCTTAATCTTTTGAGTGCTTATCTTAACAGTATGACTCAAAGGTTAATAGTCAACCGGGACTAAAATAGAATAGGTGTCCCACAGGGATCTATTTTAGGTCATTTCTTTTTCTTATCTACAGAATTGACTTCCCTTATCTAGTTCAAGATAGATATGAGATAGTACTCTCTGCCGATGACACTTCACTAATATTTAAAGTGAAGCGACAACAATCGAATTATGACGAGGTTAATGCTCTCTCAAATATAGTAAACTGGTTTAGTATTACTTAATACTTTTAAATGCAAATAAAACAAAATATTTAAAGTTTAGCTTGTCAAATGTTAGGCGAGTACAAACATATTTACTACTCAATGATGAGAAAAAGAAAGTTGGTAGACTCCACTATATTCCTAGGTATTACGCTAGATTGTAAATTACATTGGGGTCCTCATATTTCTAACCTAGCAAATAGACTCAGTTCTGCAGCATATGCAGTCAGAAAAATGAGGAATTTCAGATGAATAAACGGCACGCCTGGTTTATTTCAGCTACTTTCATAGTAAAACGTCTTATGGCGTACTTTTATGGGGAAATGCTGCCGACATAAATTCAATATTTTTGCTGAAAAATCGAAATATTCGTGCTATTTATCAAATGTCCCCTTTTGAATCTCTAAGAGAAAAGTTTAAAGAAATTACACCCAGTACCTACTGGCCGTCGCTTCTCAGGATATTTTGGATAATTTATAATACGTTAGAAAAACTTAGAAACACAATATAAAGGAGACAATGGATAATCATTGTATAAACACTAGAAATAAGCATAAACTAGATGTACCAGTGATGAGACTTAGCGAAGTAAGCAAATCTTTTAAGGGCCAATATACGCCTATACAATACGAGGGCGGCACTGAAAATTTCGGGAATCAAGGAAGTGACACAACATTACTATTTAAAAATGTATTTATTGCTATTCGAAGTATTCTCCGCGAAATTTGACACATTTTTTCATACGATGGAACCAATCATTGAAATTTTGACATTGAATTTTGAAAATTTGAAAATTGATTGAAATTTGAGTTGATTTTGAGAGAAAATTGATTTGATTGAATTTGAACATTGAAAATTGATTGAAACCATTCCATTCGGAAGTTGGGGTCTCCAAAATGGTCGTTTTGCAGGCGTCCACAGCTTCTTCAGGTGATGAAAATCTCTGACCACGCAATTTATTCTTTATTTTAGGGAAAGTATAGAAATCATTAGGGCTTAGGTCGGGGCTGTACGGCGGATGGTCTAATAATTTTATGATTTCTTGCTCTAAAAACTCTTTTGTTCTGTGCGCGGTGTGAGAACTCGCATTGTCGTGATGGAGGATGATGCGGCGGTTGCAGTTCTCTTTACGGAGTTCAGAAACGACATGTGGCAAACAAATGTTAGCATACCATTCTGCATTAACCGTTCTTTGTCCCTCAAGAGGAATAGTCGCAACATGGCCGGTTTTGGAGACAAACGTGGCCACCATTTTTTTTGCAACACTCCGGACAATTTTTGTTGGCTTTAACTCATTTTCGAACACCCAAACTCGTGACTGTTTTTTTGTTTCGGGTTCGTACGCGTATATCCAGGATTCGTCACCTGATACGATGTTGTATACAGCATTTGAGGATCCTGCGTGGAATCTTTCGAGAGTTCTGACGCACCAAGTAACGCGAGCCGCTTTTTGCTCTTCACAGAGCAAATGCGGTATCCATCGGGTAAACAACTTTTTTACACCTAATTGTTCATGCAAGATTATTTGTATTTGACTCATGCCAATGTCTAAAGTTGCCTGAATTTCGCGGTATGTCATATGTCGATCTTCCTCAATCAGCTTACGCACAGCATCAAAGTTTTCTTGGGTGACTGCAGTTTTTGGACGACCTTGACGGGGATCATCACTGAGCTTGACACGTCCACGTTGAAATTCAGCAAACCAGCGATAAATTGTGGTTTTGGATGGGGCTTCATCACCAAATGCAAAAATCATCCGGTCAACACACTGTTTTTGTGTTAAACCACTTCGAAAGTCATAATAAATCATCGCTCTAGAGTTTTCTCGAGTCAATTCCATTTTCTCTACGACTAAACAAGTTTGACAAGACCTTGTGACAAGACCGAGAATCTTTTATTAAATAAATAAACGGTATTCGATTTTTAAAACCAAGGAGTTTTAAATTAAAAAGAATTTAAAATGACAGGAACAGTGGAAATATTCCATTCCCGATACTTTTAGTGCAGCCCTCGTAGGATCCCAGAAAACCTTTATATTAATAAGTTAAAAAAAGTAGTAAAAGAACGTATCTGTGCTAAAGCTTACTTTTAAATTAAATATAAAGTACCTAAATGATTTTGTTAACGACTGCACACCTTGGAAATCTGTAGATAGTATAGTGTAATCTGTAGATAACAAAAGTACACAAGAAGGTACTACTTGTGTACTTTTGTTATAACAAATGAGATGACGTAGATTTTTAGTTTACAATGTAAAATATACATACCTACATACCTACATATTGTTTTTAAAAGAACAATTTTCAATCTTTTTGCTAAAAGTTGGCCCCACGCGAGTTCCTTACGCCGATTCTTCTCTGCGGCTTAGGGTTGAACCGGTGGAAGCTTTTTCTGTTGACTTTCCGAAAAAAGCTTGTGAAGTTTCATTTGGAATTTTTTTTTTCATTTGCATTTTAAAAAGAAATTTTTGCGAGTTTTCGCGTCACCTAATCTTCTAATGCTTGCCTGCCAATTTAGCTATATCACATATGCCTAGAAATTGAGGGCTTATCGGCTTTAGATTGCAGATTGTTGATTACGACGGATGTCATATTCATCGTCAAATTTTATCAGAATGTGGCTGAGACAACAAGTAAAGGGCACCTGTCTTAGAGCATTAAACCAGTTGGTTGAATGCTCTAAGGCACCTGATCAATTGGACACTTAGCGCGGCGGCTGTTTATCAAGTAGGTAGTTGCCGCGCGGAAAAGTTATCGAATCCGAGTAAATAGCCCCGCAGGAATCTAAGGGGGCCCATACCTACACGGTCCGGTTTTCCTTCAGTTCGGCCTGAACGGATGCAAAATCGTATCGTCTGCAATTTCGAGATCGCATCAGTCGCCCGTATGGACTGAAGCGATTCGTTCCAGTGTTGTCAACTCTGTTTTTGCGAAACTACTAAACTGGCGTTGTTTTCTACTTAAAACTACTAAAAGAGTACCGATAACTATAAAAAAGCTACTAAACTTAGGAATCCCTAAAAGTTTTTTTAGGGATTTTGTGTTTACAAACATACATACATTTTGTTTTAATATTTAACCGATAAAAAAAATATATATACTTAGAAGGAAATATTACGTATATATAAATTAAATCGGTAGTTTTAAGCGACTTACGGATGCATGCTAGTATGTGCTATTATGATAAGGTGTCATAATAGCACATAGTAGCAGGCCACTTTGCATATTATGATTACTGTCTAGCTATTTTCTACAAAACCACTACTAACAACTAAATTCCTACTAAGCAGGGAATAAAATACAAAATTTAGTAGTAAAACTTTGTAAAACAACTAAGTTGGCAACATTAATTGTGACCTGTAGGTACGGATGGACTGAACGGCAATAAAATTGGACTGAACGGTAATAAAATTTGACTGAACGGTAATAAAATTCGAGTGTAAAATAAAATCGGTCAGGTGAGAGTCGGCAAGATGAGTTCGGTGCACGGAAAAAATCACGTTTATTGTATGTGAGCCTCAAATTTTTATTTTAATCTGTTTTTAGTATTTGTTGATATAACGGCAATAGAAATACCTACCTCATACATTTGTAAAAATTTTAACTGTCGAGCTATCACGGTATAAGAAGGTTAAGATACAGGCTGGCGACAGACGGACGAACAGCAAAGTCTCAGTAATAGGGTCCCGTTTTTACCCTTTGGGTACGGAACCCTAAAAATGGCACGTGGTCTAAAGAAATTAATTAAAGTTCATTGTAGTATTTAAAACTTTAGAGCCACTATGGTTGATAAAATCTAAAGACTATTACTATAAAACAAAGAGAAATGATTTCTATAACATAAATATTACTGGAAAAATGTATGACACAATAATTCGGTTTCGTCGATAGCGTGATTACAGTTGCAGCAAAATACAATTAATATATAAAATAGTAGCCTAAACTCCGTAGTATAGCCTAGATTCCGTAGCTATCAACACGCAAGGTTTTCTTTGAATTACTACAAAAGTTATTGTCATAAAGTTATTACAGAAGCAGAAGAACAGGACAGACCGACAGACGGACGGGCAGAGTGAAATTAAGGGTTTCTTAAGTATTACGGAACCCTAAAAACACGACTGAAGCTCGCTGTAATTTTCCGTGTATGTGCTCAAATCCGTTCATCCGAACCGGGTACGCGCATGAAAGTGAAGTAAATTATACTGAGCCATATCGGCTCAGTTTGTTCGAACGACCCGTCAGTTGTCAAGGTCAAGCGCTAGTGCATACATCTCCGACTATTAAAAACATTATGAGGGTTTGTGTCGTTATTGGGTGTCACAATGCATCGGAAAAGAATTAAAAAAGCTTCGGACATAACATTTCTTAAGTAAGTACGAAATGTTATGTCCGAACAACTTGACTTGTATTAAGTCAAGTATTTAACACATTAATTTAAAATAAAATCATATTATATCGCCATCTTGCGCCCTATTGCGAATTGTGAAAGTGTTACTAGTAAAAATTAATTTATTTAAAAATTTTCATGGCTAACTGATAGTTGCAACTAAGACAAAGTCTTATAATATTTTCTGATTTTTCTAACTAGTTATCAATTTAAAGCATTGCCAGTATTAAAATAATCCTTAATATAATCCTTATTACCATTTTAATATAAATAAAGTTCACAAATTGTGTTTAGATGGTTTAAAATGAAATATAAGTTATATTTTTACATGTCACAATATTAAGAAAAACAAATACAATGATTCCGATTTTAAGAGTACACACTCCACAACTTTAAAGTTTTGTTTGTGTGCGTGTCGGTATGTAATGCTTACGCCTACATCTATCTGTTGCTTGCTCCACTTTGTACGATGCGTTTGTTTGAAGACTATCTAGGCGTTATTAATCTAAAGGGGCCCATACATGGTCCGGTCTGCCTTCAGTTCGGCCTGAACGCATGCAAAATCGTGTCGTGTGTGTGCTCGAATCCGTTCAGGCCGAACTGACGTCAGTTGGGTCGGATGCGATTTTTTCCGTGTATGGGCTCGAATCCGTTCAGGCGTCAGTTCTAACTGAAACGATCGGCCTTTCGTCTGTGGCTGGCTTAAGGGCCGATCTGACGTCAGTTCGGTCGGATGCGATTTTCTCCGTGTATGTGCTCGAATCCGTTCAGGCCGAACTGCCGTCAGTTCTAATTGAAACGATCGGCCTCTCGTCTGTGGAGGCCTTAACCAACAGACGACAAACACATGATAATAATATGCTCACGGAGCACAGTTTCGGACAAGTCTGTTTAAGACATCGATGCACTCTAGGAACAAGGATTGCATACCTATACCTATATATATCTTTAGGTAGGTATGCAATATCCTATGATGAGTATGATAGATTATACCATATGACGCGCACTGTCAAAAAGCTTCGTTCCTACAAGAATAGTATAACAGAATAGCGAAGTGGCCAGGCCACATATTTCTATCGTATTGGCATCACTTTACATGAAAATGTTTTTAGTGGGATTTCACTTCGTTTTGAAAGTTGTTATCACAATATATTTTTTATTCTTAATGTTACTATTTATAACACGGATCCCTACAAAAACTTTCAGACCTCTTAGAGTAAAAATTTGCGTAGGTAAATATCTTACAAATTTTCAACCCATAGTTTAAGTAAGGGGTTGGAGGATAAAAGTTCCAAGTTTGACAGTTTTATGTTGTTTATGTGCTATTACTAGCTTATATACCAAATTTCACCTTTCTCGGACATCCAGAAGTACTCTATAATTTTGTTGATCATCAGTGAGTCAGTGACGTAATCAGGGGTTTTTAGATATTAATAAAATCTAAAATATAAGACCTATACAATACAATCGAAACTTTACATGTTTAATTAGTCCGCTACTGGGAACATATCCTGAAAAGAAATATATCATTTAACAATTTCGACAGTGCGATTGGCTCTGACACAATAGAGCCGAAATTGTTGATATATTATTGTTTCACACCGAAAGAAAAGATATACCTATTATGTAACTTAATAAACAAAAAATTTAACCGACTTTAAAAGTAAAAATGCACAAAAAAGTATGAAATAAAACTTATTTACTAAATAAACCCCTTCATAATTTTAATGTATTCATTATTATAATAATAATTTTTCCCTTTTTAGTGATATTTGTTAAATTATTATTAACACATTTTAAGAACGTTTAAAATAAACGATCGAATGTATTATTGAATACGCGCCAAGCTTCCATTAGGTATTGTATAAAAGATAATGATGATGATTACTGTAAGTTACATAATGGCATATGCTTGCAGTTCTATATAAACAATGTCGAAATTTTCAAATTCCTAATTCGAAGTTTTCGTAAGATCGGCGGTATATACTTAGTCTGGCCATAAATACTGTTACAATTAAAAATAAACAAAATATTTTTTTTATGCACACAATATGGTACAGAGGCGGGCTTAATGCCTTGTGGCATTTTCTACTAGCCAACCTATGGGTGATGCAGACACAGTGTGAGTTAGATGCATAGTATTAAAAGGAAACATAGATTTAGACATTTTGAGTATATATCGAATCCTCCATGCCTGCCCTTATATCGCTAGTAATTTTTAATAGAGCCGAAGTGGTACTGTGTCCAGGTCTGAATCCAAATTGTAGTGGAGAGAGAATGTTGTGTTTGGACACAAACCGAGACAACTGCCTGTGAACACACGCCTCGATCACTTTGGAGAGGAACGGGAGAATGGAAATCGGTCGAAAGTGTGAGGGTTGCACAGGAATTTGTACCTTTGGTAGAGGACGGACTTGCGGACGGCCTTACGCCATAAATCGGGAAAAGTAGAGGAGATATTTTAGGATGGGAATGATCATTTGGCGGCTGATTTCATCACAGCCCACGAGAGCTAATGATTGTATTGATCTCGCCCGCAGTAACTGGTGTAAACTGAAAATATTCTATAATTTCTTGTGGTAATCCGTTTAAATAGCTAATAGTTTGAGACTTAGTATGCATGTCAATGGTTATGGAAGTAGAGAAATGGATATTAATGTCATCCAAACTAATCGTACACGGCAACTCCACATGACGCGATTTCCCTATACCAATGGTTTTAAGGAATTTCCATAAGGTAGCAGATGAAGAAGAGTTATTAACTATATTATGAAAAATTTGTCGGCGTTTAACATTCTGTATCATCTGATTGCACCTATTTCTTGCTTTCTTAAAATTGTCCCAATTAGTATCGCATCGATTAGCCCTGTATTTGCGAAAAGCACAGTCCCTGAGTCTCATCGCCTCTCTTATCTCAGGCGACATCCATGGTGGTATATTTTAATTCTTTTGATCGGCGCATGTACATCATAAAGAGCAAGAATTAAATTATAAAAAAATTGAACTTTATCATCAACGGTGGGAGCTGCTAAAAGTGGATCTCAATTAATTTCCGCAGCGTCCACCATAAGCTGTTTAGTATCCACGCGTGAAAAACAACGGTTAAACAATATTTTAGGTTTTATTTTAGGAGGTTTTATGACGTACCTCAGGAAAAGGAGATCATGAAACGAGAAGCCGGGGGCAGGATATTGACCGTGGGAGTGGACTAATAAGGGAGTAGATGTTAATATTAAATCTAACCAAGTATCCTCACCATTTAAATTATGGTGTGTAGCTTGAAGAGGCAAATGATGCAGATATTACATTTGAATTTGGAATCTGTCATTTTTATATGATTGTTCATTGGTTTTCTCATTTTGGCGCCAATAAATTGTACAGTATTTTGCGATATTAAAATGGAGTGGGGTGATAAAGAGAACCGAATCGCTGTGATTGCATTACACAAAGTAGGTATGGAGCCAAATGCAATTTTTAAAACTCTCCATACGCTTGGTATTAGTAAAATGTTTGTGTACCGAGCTATTAATAGGTACAATGAGACCTCTGTTTGTGACTGAAAAAGATCTGGCCGTCCACGTAGTATTCGTACGAAAAAGGTGGTCAAAGCAGTAAGGGAAAGAATTCGAAGAAATACTGTCCGAACGCAAAAGATTTTATCTCGGGAGATGAAGATAGCACCTAGAACCATGTCGCGTATTTTAAAAGATGACTTAGGACTTGCAGCCTATAAGAGACGTAGTGGTCATTTCTTAACTGATAATTTAAAAAAGAATAGGGTGGTAAAATCGAAACAACTACTGAAGCGGTACGCAAAGGGAGGGCACAGAAAAATTTTGTTTACGGATGAGATTTTTTTTTACAATTAAGCAACATTTTAACAAACAAAATGACAGCATTTGTGCTCAAAGCTCTAAGGAAGCTTCCCAATTAGTCGATAGAGTGCAACGTAAGCACTATCCGACTTCAGTGATGGTTTGGTGAGGTATTAGCTATGAGGGAGTTTCTGAGCCATACTTTTGTGAAAAAGGTATCAAAATATCGGCACAAGTGTATCAAGATACCATTATTGAGAAGATAGTGAAGCCCCTTAACAACACCATGTTCAAAAAACCAAGAATGGTCCTTCCAGCAAGACTCGGCGAGTTTTGCTCGCTCGCTCGCCCTTGACGTAAAGAACATACTGACGTGCAGGTTTAGGCTATTTATTTAATTGCAATTTTCCTAAATACACAGTTTTTACGGTTTTAAATTTAAACATTATTTTACAGGTAAAAAAGCAAAAAAAAAAAAAATTCTCGCTCGCTTCGCTTGCTCGCGTTGAACATAAAAATATAGAATAAAGAACATATCATATTACCAACTGAGTAATATGATATGTTCTTTATTCTATATTAATGTCTAACTAGACCTTCGGCTTAGGCTTGATTTAAATGTATTTTTCCGAAGTACTAATACTTAGGATTTAAAGTACCTAAAATTTTTAACCTAAAAATAAACAAAAAATGTTAATAGTTAAAAGTCCGCTTTAGGTAATGGGCTGCAATTTTAAATGGCCCGGGCCCCAAATCTTTAAAGACGCCCTGAATCACAAAGAAAAATTATTTGATGGCAAGTATATGTCCTCATTAAACATCTCTTAAGAAAAATGGCACGTTGAAACGTAAAGGTTCGCCATCTCTGTTATATGGCAATAGGCGGTAGATTTGAGCAATTTTAGTGTCAGCTACGCCTACACTACTCTACCGCCCTTTTCCAGCTCGCCAGCGCTGCTTAATCTACGTCCCGCAGATAAGCTTTCGAAATTAAGTTTTATACCTAGCTTTTTTTTCGGCTTGTAATTTTTACCACATTTAGCCCTCGTTCTCACGAGTGGTTGTCAAATTTGATAACTCGATACTCGATGTGTGTTCGATTTTCAGCTCTATTGTATTAGCGCAGAGTTCTATTAACAGTGCTGTTTTTACTTACGCTGATACAAAAAATCGCTCTTGTGAACGTAAAGCTAAATGTGTAATAACTAATAACCGTATAAAAAAGCCCTTACTCATAAAAACAACTTAGTTATAAAATGAACAGCGAGTGAGCGGGACGAGCGAGAAATTTGTAGAGCGCTTTTTACGTTCATAAGTTTATAGCTTTCCCAAATAGTATTTTTAGTTCACTTCTTAGTAAATTATTAGGTACTGAAAACCGACCGTTAATTTATTTTAAAAAACTTGCTCGCTCGCTTTTAACGTAAAATGTTTATAATTAGTGTACAACGAAAAAATATATAGTAATGTTATGAAAACTAGAGAGGTGTCAAGGGACACCCGGATGGAACGAAGTTCCTTTCGATTAATTAGTGAAGGAATTGTAAAAAAACATATTTTTTTAAAGTTATAACAATATTTTTTTTATTATTAACAAAATATATAATGTAATATAAACTTAATCAGTAGGCTCAATTTTAGTAATAATTGGCTTGTGGTAAAAAATTAAAGGGAATTTATAATTTATTCCACGCCGCACGGCTTACAACTATAGCAAAAAGTGTCGTTACAACTTTTGGTCTTAATTTTTTCCGTCTAGCCCCCATTCGCAACGCGCGATAAGGAACTTCGTTCCAAAAATAAGTCTACTTATATCTAAGATAAACGAACATTATTTGTCACATTTAAAAAAATCAAATCTATGATTGCCCCCCTTGAACCAAATACTGTATCCGCGCCTGAATTTCCTACAACACGTTTTTTTCCGCTAATCAATTAATTACAATCCGAAAACAAAAGCTAATCATTATAAGTTAGTTCCTATCGTAATTTTACTATCGGAGATAACACAATCGCACTGATTTATTGACGACAATTCCCGATAATGATGAGGTGTCATTAGGTGTTAAATACGGGCCACAATTTCGGCAGTGGTACAAACATGTTGGTGAATACAGTTTTCGTTCTGCTGGCTTTGGCTATCAGCCAGGTATTTATTTTTGTACAACCATTTAAAATTGCTTCCGTAGTCTTTTATTCCTTTTTAATAATTTTGGAATCTTCTGAAAAGAGAATAAGGCTTTTATAATGAGCTTGGTAAAGTTGCTGAGAATGGCCCCTACCGCCACAAGTACAGACGTCTACAGTCCACTGTCACACGTACTGCTGACTGCTCGTACTCGTAGAAGGTAACTGACAGTTCTGTCCGCAGGTGCCGGCGGTGCCGCTGGCGCAGGTCCCGGCCGAGTACCCCAGCGGTTTCGAGGCCCCCGGTGAGTTTTCATATCCTAGGTCCTACTCTTTTATTGTTTACATCACTGTTTGATTTTTAAGGTTTCGTAGTTCACGTCTCGGAACCATTAGAGCTCACACCCATGAGAGTTTTTGTTTGTGGTCGCGACAGACAAAAATGCACTGTAAATAGAATGGATGTGAAAATTGAAGTATCAAATGTCAGATTTAACAACTCAGATTTTCAGCTCTATTGTATTAGCGCACAGTGTAAATAGTTACAGTGCTGGTTTTTCTGTCGCGACCACTAAAAAACGCACGTACGTAGCCTTATAGTTTCGTCCTGTCCGTTCGTCCGTCCTCGATAATCCGGTTAATGCTAGAAAGATGAAACTTTGTGTGGATCTATGTATTTACTATGTCGACCAAGTGCTAAAATAAAATAACGAAATATTTTTATTTTGGGCACCTCCCCTACACGTAAATTGGAGTGATTATTTTTTTCTTGAGTCTATCTAGTGTTGGGTAGCACTAGATAGTTCTTTTTTAAGACATTGAGAGGTCGATATGAACATTAAAGGAAAACTATAACGGCTTTACAATTTTGTTACTTTAGGAGTTATAGAGATCTTACGTGTAAAATGCGCTACCTTGGAAAAATTCGTACAAAAATAACTAAATAATAAGTACCTAAACATGTAAAATATAAAATATTAAAAATAAAATAATAAATGGGTGACTACGGAACCTTATTCAATTAGTAGCCTGACTGCACTTGGCCGGTTTTAAGTTTAGTAGCTCTTCTTACGCATTAAATGCCCTCCAGTTATTGGGCTCCTCTTTTGAAAGGATTTTGATAGGGAAGTCGATATAAATTTTAAACAAAAAATGATAACCGACTTCCAAAGTAAAACTACACATTTTAAGAAAGTTATAAATACAAAACAGACTCCGGCTATTCTCCCTCTCTCGGCAAAACAAACTGAAGCGTTATTTTAAGCTAGTTTTCTGAGGAGCCGTGGTATTTCCCCAAATAAGCATTACCGATCTGTGGACCTAATAAATAATCACCAGTGTTGATAATGATTAGATATTATATTATTAAATAATAATTAATATCTATTGTAGTAGTCGGCGAACAAAATGTAGCAGTAAGCATTAAATGTAATGTAGCGATGATGATGATCACGAATATAATTTTGGCAATAGCAAAATTTCAAAGACTTTCATATGTGTACACAAAACTCTGATGAGTAGTGAATACCTATGTCATCCTATTAATATGTTGGTGTTTCGTGTGAAGATGGTGGTGATGATGATTATGAATTACTGTAAGTGGTATGATGGCATATGCTTGCAGCTCTTTAAACAACGCCGGAATTCCCAAACATGTCTAAGGTAAGTAATCTATAAGGAGTCAGGAGTTCTGTTCAGTGCTTTTGGATCCAGGGTTTCCCTTGTTAAAAAAACTTTGTATTAAAACCTACTTATGTACAGGTTTGGTCCTTTCTTCTAAGTTTGGAATCGGCGTGTAGTGGTGCCCTATGAATTATTATGATTGATTTTTGTTTGCTAATTTTAAATTTTTATCGTTAAAAATGCTGTTTTAGGGTTCCGTAATACTCAAGGAACCCTTATAGTTTCACTCTGTCCGTTCGTCTGTCTGTCCGCGCCTGTAGCGTCTGTAATTATGAATATAAATGGATAAAATTTGGTATAGTTAAAGACTGTGTATAGATCTCGGTTTTGGCATCGTAAAATAATAATAAATTTACATTATGGAGTGAGGATAAAAAAAATATTTTTATTCTACCCCATTGTGTGGGATATCGTTGAATATGTCATTTAAAAGGCAAGTATTCATATATGACTTTTTACAAAGTCAACCATTTTTGAGTAATCGGCCTCCAAAATGGTTTATAAGTTGGTCCCCCGCCCCTGGCATTTCTAAATTATGAGACTTAGAAAATTGCGATTTTTCATGCTGATAGATTATGCTAAATACTCTTTAGGGAATTTATTTTGAACGAAATCGGACAGTAACTTTTGACGTAATTTGAAAAAAACCTATTACTGACATGCTCTTGGTTAGGTTATTATATTTCTAAGTGCAGCCTTCTAGCCGTAAAATAAACTCATTTTAATGGACAAAAATTGAATGTACTAGACTCAAGTACTTACTACTACAAATTACATTTCTACTGTAAATACTAAATAACGTTGGCGATGATTGCAGAATCTGGACTCCGAAAACCTTTAAGCTCTCGTTCGCACGAGGGCTTTATTACCGCGCTGATTGTAAAGCTGTAGTTATATGCGTCCGCGCGACTTGGCCGCTCCACCGCGAACCGGCTTGGCCGCTCCACCGCGAACCGGCTTGGCTGCTCTACCGCGAACCGACTTGGCCGCTCCATCGCGAAATGACAAGCGACTGTACGCAACGATTTATTTGAATAGCGAAGCATCGTTGCAAACAGTTGCTTGTAATTTCGCGGTGGAGCGGCTTGGCCTCTTGGTCGCGCGGACGCATATAACTACAGCCTAATAATAATAATATAGTAAATAGGTGATGCACTGGTGGCTGTTTTCATTGAAATCAGACCAACTACGTAGGAGTTATTAAGCTAGGACACTAGCCCAAGTGTGGGAGCAATACACAAGAGCACTTAATTTGTTTACTGTCGTAGCCATGGAGGTTAGAGAAAAGGAGAACGTACACTGTAGAAAAATGGGTCCCAAAAATATGGACAAAATAAGTGAGGCGCTGCGGGCCACCAATGCCGCGAAGAAAATTATACTACTTACCGACGGCAGCGCGGCTGGTGGGTAAAGATGAGTTATAAATTCTACTAATTTTCAGGGACAGGCGGGGAATGCTTTAGCACGTAGCGATCGGTCTCCTATAATCTAACCTCCATGCTCATAGCCCACTGCCCAGTTGGACGGATGACGGACGCAAGAGAACAGACGTTAAAATTGAGCAACGCTGAAAATATACGATGCGGAGAAATCAAACAGGCAATGATTTAAAAACACGACGCTCGTGTGAACAGATATATGTGTATATGCATAATATATTTAGCTATATTCTTACACTTTTTATAACACGCGAAAATACACGCTCGTACGAACGGGGGCTTAGCTAAGTAATTGGTTTTTTATCCGCGCCATGACGCGATCGAGTGATAAGCAGTGATATGTCTTTTAAATCTGTGCGCTCCTATCGCTTCAAATGGCGGCAAAACTAATAAACGGTCACACATAATTATAGATAAAATATAAAGCACATTATAATCCTTTGTGACCATAGATGTATGTAAAAAGAGGTAGATATGGTGTGAGCGCGTTAAAAGTGAAGACTCGAATCTGCCCGAAGTCGGGCAGTTTGTGGTTAGTATGTCCATGAAGGAATTATGTCTCTGTAATAATACATAGCATCTATGTTAAGACGCTTTTCCTGCACGTGTTTTTTTTCGAAACATTATACAAAACATCGAAACATTGGGACGTGGCTATACACATTTTTATATGAAAATACAATGTTTTTGTCTTCCGAGACGGACGGAAAACATTCTCCGCGCGGGTAGAGAGGGGAAGGAATGTTAAATTTCTTAAAAATACGGAAGAAATTATTTATCAATCCCAAATCGGTCTTCTGTTCGTAACTCCAGATATATACTAAAATTACGGGTCAGTAAATATGGCTTAACTCGAAATCTGGAGGTCTAAAAAGGACATTTTAGATGTTTCATATATATTTTTTTCCATACAAAAATGGTAAAATGGCTAAGTACCTACATGATTCATCTGATTTCATCATATTATAGAACATAAATTTGGCAGCTTTCAATAGAAATACGTAAAATGGCATAATATGAGTTGAAAAAAATATATGAAACACCTAAACGGGCCTTTTTAGACCCCCTGTGTTTTCTCCTAGATTTTGCATCTGCAATCGCTAAAACTGCGAGTGCTTACGTCTTCCTCATCGGATCATCATGATCTTGTCTACACAAAATGTTTTGTTTCAATCAAAAACATTTTGTATTGCAGGAGACAGCTTGTGTATAAAAACAAATGTTTTCGTTTCATGATTTCTGTGTAATGTTTCGAAAAAACATAAGCAGGAGATGCGCCTTTAGGTTAGTATGCGACGAGCCGGTCGACGAGTAGTAAGTACCTACTACGCGTCCCGTACCCGTACACCTTGCACAAAATGACATCGTGTGTCTATAACAGCTGTAAAAACCATGAGAAAAAAGTGATTTAAGTCAAGAAATTTCATTCCATATTAAGTTACTTTACAACATTTATTACTATCAGTCAAGTATTCTAATCTATTATGGATGCATGCATTAATTCTGCCATAGAGTAATAGTACCTACAAAAGCGAATATCGTTAGTTGTACAGAATTATAGACCGTTCACTTAATTGATTTTATATCTAGCTTTATTAGATATTATTTTGATAAGATCGAGGAAAAGAATTTAATTATATCGATCAATCATTTAAATAAATATAAACTTCTAATATTGTTAAACTGTTTATCAAGCTTTAAAAATTTTTAAGGTTTCCAAAACACACACAAACTTGCGCCTTTATAATATTAGTGTGATATACAAAGTGAAAGAGGACTAATTATAGTAGTAATAAAAACTTATTTTATTATTATTTTCTACAGTTTTACCGTTTATTTAATATTTCTTTGTTTTTTTTTTAAATTTTGATTGTTAAAATTACTACGCACCTAGATTTTAAAGCCTGTCATTATGAATTTCTTGATTTTCGTGTAAATCGCCAATGTTTTCACAATATTTTGTTAAGTACTTATATATTTAAAATTGTGAAAAAAACAGAAAAAAAATAGTTTTTTTCTATTTTTCGAATAGTGCCCATAAAAAATCGAATATTCGAATATCAAAATTTTCGAATATTTGCAAGCCCTACTTCTTACCCTTTGCATAAAAAGAGATTGATAGTAAGTTTTCCTGATGAGGAACAATCTCTGGAAAATAAGCTAACTTTTAACAAACTACTTTAATGACGTTATATTTACACAAAGCTTGGTTTAAAGAGAGTATTTTGTTAACAATAATTTTCTTCATGTGTGCCGTCCTTTATTACTTTGCGGAATTTGTACCCCAACGTCAATACTATCAAAAAGCGCAATAATACAAATGTGCTTTTAAATACCAAATTTCGATTCCTGTTTGGGACATTAATTAAAAAAATATATATCAGAATAGTTGATTTATCTAAATAATAGTAGGCATTCAAATATCACTTAGAAGAAAGTCCTGGGTACACTTGAATCCTTTTAAGTAAGTAAGAAAAAATTGTCGAAAACTGACTCCTTTACAAAAATCAATATTGTCCAAAATTTAAGAAATAATCTAGCAAGTGACATACCATTTTGGAATCCTTATGAGCTGCGCCAACTTTTAAAATTACCTGCCAAACAAGCGTAGTACATTTTTTTTCCTGTACAGTCGGTTAAAGTCGAGCAAACTATTTAATTCGAATCATTGTTTTGGGCAAAAAACCTCATTTCCTTTCAAGTCGGAGTCGTTTGATTTAAATCTTAGGCACCAGTTTACTAAAGCATTATTCAGGATTACATACAAAAAAAATACAAAAAAAGTATAAATTTGTAGTGCCGGGAACCTCCACAAGATGTCGATTTTTCGTTTTTTTTTTTAAAGCTTTGTATTTTTTGAGACACATTATATTGGATTTTTTTTTAATTTTTCTGATAACAATAATTGTAACTTGGCCTATCACGGCTTGACGTCGATTTACGGGGTCTCTTTTTATATCATGTAGGTCTATAGTATCACGTTTTCAAAAATTTTAAAACGCATTGCAAGTGCTTTTTTTTGAGTCGTATTGTATCGTAACATATGAGTCTGTCCGACCAATACTAACGTATGTTAACTTACTCGAGTTAACGTTGCGCACCTGAGTTTGCGACAAGGCCGTAACTGCCACTAACGTGAGTGTTCGCCGCAATATATGCACGTCATTTATTTTTTATTTTTTAGTGTTAGTTACTTAAATATGTTGAACCAATTAGCATTCATATTGTTTTTTTTTGAGTTAAAAATGTTACTGAATAAAGTATTGAATCGGGCAGAACCTATTGCTTAAGACGGATTTTCATATTAAAAAAATAAAGTACGTGGGAGTTTCGACAATTTACATGGCACCATATTTGTTTTGAATATGACAATTACGATACTTTACGTGGTATTTTAAATTTTATTGGCATTTAAAATTGCCACTTAAGATTGTTTTGGAGGATTTTTTTACTGTTTTTATACAGATTCGATATAAGTACTTATGTAAAAATGAAGTTTTATGTATTGATTTTCTATATGAAATCAACATTAAATTACATATTTATTTAATTTACCAGCTTATTGGAATAATTTGAAGGAGTTGGTGGGTAATGAACCCTTCTTGGATAGAAGTTCAGCACAATTTATCAATCTTTGTCAGATACTTTTAAAAGATCACTTGACAGAAAATGACTAGGTCAGCTGACAGTTAAAGTATTTTATGAATGAGGAAGTTGGAAGCTTATGTCAGTCATTATGCAAGTAATTTTAAAAGTAGTTATATTGAAGATTACAGCAGAATAGTATCATTAATATTCTTACAGCACCCAGCACCGTTATCCGACTTAATGTTCCATATTGAAATAAAGCACTGTCAACTGTCATGACAATCTACGCCTACACATGGTCAGTTCTAACTTATCCAATCGCTGATTGGAGGATAAACAATAATCCCGACAACACTGCCAACTCTGTTGCCGATGTGGTGATGCAAGGGATGGAACTCTTCATTCCGTCCCCTGTAGTGCCAACTGGCTGCAGATTTCGTCCCTGGTTTGGTTCATCCCCCAAAGAAGCTTCTCGCCGGAAGCAGGAGGCTTACCAATCCTGGACCATTGCAGTGTCTGCTCGGGATTTAAATACCAGCACATATAAAAAGGAGTACAACCTTACCTCTAGGTCCCTCAAGAAAGAGATCACTCGGGCAAAGAAACAGCACGTCAATAGAATTGGTAAGAGACTTGAACGCCTCCCCTCGGGAACCCGTGCATTCTGGTCTCTGGCCAAAGCTATTGAAGGAAATTTCTGCAAGCCAACCCTACCATCCCTACACGTAGGAAATGGATCGTTGGCCCAGGACGCAAAGGACAAAGCCGATCTTCTGGGCAAGCTCTTTGCGTCAAACTCGACCCTGGATGACGGGGGGCAGAAACCGCCGACCATACCGCGATGCACGAGCATCATGTCGGATATTCGGTTTCATCAGCGCTCAGTGCGAAAAGCCCTCCGTTCCCTTGATATCCAAAAGTTGAGTGGGCCTGACGGAATCCCTCCTATTGTGTTGAAAAAGTGTGCTCCAGAGTTGACTCCGGTCTTGACGCGTCTTTTTCGGTTTTCCTACTCTTCTGGCATCGTCCCGGCTTCTTGGAAGACAGCCTTGGTGCACCCGATCCCCAAAAAAGGTGATCGCTCAAATCCTTCCAACTACAGACCAATCGCTATAACCTCTCTCTTCTCGAAGATAATGGAATCCATTATCAATAGCCAGCTTCTTCGATACTTGGACGGCCAGGGATTACTAAGCGACATACAATACGGGTTCCGTAAGGGTCGCTCGGCTGGTGATCTCTTGGCGTACCTAACTCATCGTTGGGCTCAGGCAATTGAGTCGAAGGGAGAGGCATTGGCTGTTAGTTTGGACATTGCGAAGGCCTTTGATCGGGTTTGGCATAAAGCGCTGCTATTAAAGCTTCCATCATACGGGCTGCCCGAGAAATTATGTAAGTGGGTCACTAGTTTCTTAGCAGATAGAAGCATAAAGGTCGTAGTTGACGGTGAATGCTCTGAAACTCAGTTTGTTGATGCTGGTGTCCCTCAGGGCTGTGTGCTATCACCTAGCCTATTCATACTGCATATCAATGACATGTTACAGACCAACGGCATTCATTGCTATGCGGATGATAGTACAGGTGATGCTGTATATACCGGCTCCCCCAATATTTCTTGGCTAAATGTCATTGAGAGTCGAAACGAACTTGTGTCTAAAATAGAGAATTCATTGGAGAAAGTCTCTGAATGGGGTAGACGTAACTTAGTCCAATTCAACCCCGCTAAGACACAAGTCTGCGCGTTTACCACTAAAAAGTCACCAATGGTCGTATATCCTCGTTTCGAGGGCACATCTTTAACCATCTCCCCTAGCATTGAGATACTTGGCGTCAACATATCGAGCGAAGTCCAGTTCCGATATCATCTAGAGGGTAAGGCCAAGTTAGCCTCGAAGAAGCTTGGTGTTCTTAACAGAGCGATACAGTACTTCAGTCCGGACCAACGCCTACAACTCTACAAGGCGCAGGTTCGGCCTTATATGGAATATTGTTCTCATCTCTGGGCAGGGGTGCCAAAATACCAACTGCTCCCTCTGGATCGTATCCAACGAAGGGCCGCTCGAGTTGTTGACTGCCATAGTGTTTCAAACAGCTTGGACCCCTTGGAATTACGCCGAGATGTAGCTTCACTCTGCATCCTCTATCGGTTGTATCACGGGGAGTGCTCTAAGGAATTGTTCGGAATCATACCACCTGCAACTTTTCGCCATCGTCCCACGCCAAAAACATACCATCCTCATCACCTTGATAAGTGGCAGTCTTCCACCGTGCGCTTTTCGCGTAACTTTCTGCCGCGCACTGTAAAACTCTGGAACGAACTGTCACCAGCAGTATTTCCGGACCTATACGACCTGCAAACCTTCAAGAAGAGAGCGTATTCCCTCTTAAAAGGCCGGCAACGCACCTGCAGCTCTTCTGATGTTGCGAGTGTCCATGGGCGACGGTAGTTGCTTATCATCAGGTGACCCGTTTGCTCGTTTGCCCCCTTATTTAATAAAAAAAAAATAAAAAAAATAGGATTATGGAGTATGGCTTCACATAAAAGCTTTTGCCTTGAAGAAAGAGGTGTAATTTGTATTATTTTTTTCCAATTTTCATGATCTTAATGAAAGCCCACTAGTCGGATACGTTTTTTAGCTCAGTTCAAAGTAGTAAAAAAATTCTAAACATATTTCTTGAAGACTTAAAAAAATAATGTAAGAAAACTAATAATTCATCATTCATCAAAATCATAGCTGTTTGAGATGACTGCTGCACAAGGCTTTCCTAATTTAGAAACCATATTATAATTATTGATATTTTTCACCTATTCAAATAGGTTTTTATCTTAATTTTGCCTTTTTAGAGGTTTTTTCAGAATATCAGCTTAGAAATTCTAGCTATGTTACTACTTAGCTGTCAAGTTTAAATTTCAGGACATTTTCTTTTATTTTTTCATGTGTAAGTGATCTTACGTTAAGACGATTAAGGTTTGGATAATGAAATAACAGAAATAGATTTACTTCTATTTCTGTTTTTTTTTGTTGTTAATTGAGAACAAATCAGGATTGTATTACACAATCCTGATTTGGTCGCAATTAACAATGAGAATGTTAATTTCCTCTTCCGCACTTGAAGTCTTAATTGTAGCAAACATTCTGTTGGTCTTTACAGAGATTTACAGATCTTATGTTTTGTGCAGTAAAAGTTACACAAGGAATAAATTTGACTCTTTAATCTAAAATTTAAGTTATTCTGTTATTATAATACAATGGTTTATAAATAAAAATCAACAAATAAGTGCGCCAAGCAAAGTACTGAGAATAACCACGATAGTAAATATATTTTATGTAAATTTTGTTCTTGTTATTCCATTAAAATTAATCGTAAGTACTGTTTCATATTATAGCAGTAATAAAAAGTAGAAGTATCAATGTCTTATTGACAGATGGTACAAGCACAGCCTATCTAGTTAGTTTATTTCAGTTAACCATATATAATACGTATCTGTGATAAGCATATCTCTCATATGTACCAATAAAGAAGAATATCACAATTGTTGCTGTATTTTTACCATCACCACTCAAGCGTAAGAAGGATCTGTAAGAACCAAGACGTCGCAGCCCACAAAAGTACAAGCAATCTACGAAGAACACAATCGAATGTGCCACAATAAAATATTTCTGATAAATAATACCAACGTAGATTATCGGAATCGGAAATCCGATACATTTTTGTTTATGCAGTTCCTAGAAAATAATTTGAAGTGCCAGTCACGATTAAAAGAGCAAGCACATTTACCTGGTATACTATCGTAACTCAATTTTCGCGAAAACTATTCAACATTTTGGATTTTTGATACAATGTGTGAGTGTGTGTGTGTGTGTGAAAAAAACATTACTGTTTAAGCAAATTTTCATAAGGAACTAACGATTAAGGACAAAGTTAAACTGATTAGAACCGATCAATAGTAGTAGGCTGTAGCCTCCGAGCAACCAAAAAAAACCAAGTGCGAGTCGGACTCGCGGACGTAGGGTTCCGTACCATTTAAATTTTCCAAGTAAACGCCATTTACAAGTTAACTTTTTTAGTTAGCTAACCTAACCTAACCTTTTTTTTTTTTTTTTTTGATCTCGCAGGGGAAAGGTCATTACGCCCTTCCCGGGTTGGGGGACCCGGGGGTATGTGGGACTCCCGGCGCGACTCGCCGGTTTACCCACTAAAACTAACCTGCGGATTGCCATCAGCCGCTAAATGGGGAGTGTCCCGGATCTGTCTAGCACAGGACACCCCCCGCGACCAGCCGGTCTACCTCAATAAGGACCGGACTTCCACCACAATTAGGGGCCGCTCCGACAACCTGAAGCGTCCCCCTCGGCGCCGGGACTAGCTAAGCCGGGGAGGTTCCCATCCTCTCCCGGAGCCCCGTTAGACGGAAGTTTGGAGGTTCGCATAACGAAGCCTCCGCACTCCCGTCCTACGCCGGCGGAGCGGAACAGAGGATTGATCGTTCTCTCTGTCCCGCTCCGCGGCCTCTTTCTTCGAAATGACGTCTTCGCAGAAAGAGACCGCCGCCTGCCAGGCCTCATCGCTCTCGAGCATGCAGCGCACCACACTCGATAGCGAGAGGTCCCGCCCAAGCACTGCCACGAGATCGTGGCGCTGCACGGCCCATCGGTCGCACACCTCTAGGGTGTGCTGGGCCGTGTCCTCCGCAGCGCCACATTCATGGCAGGCTGGCGTTGGCTCCCTCCTGGCGACCTTACACAGGTACGCACCGAAGCATCCATGCCCGGTGAGCACCTGTGTAAGGCGGAAGGTGAGGGGTTTTCGCTTGCGGCGCATCCACGCCGCAAGGACTGGACTCAGTGCCGCGGCCGTATGTTGGCCATACGGCGACTGCGCCAAGACCTCACCCCACCTCCTCAGCAACCACTGCTCTCCCAGCCTTTGGAACCGCCTTAGCTCCCACGGGGGGACCTCGCCACGTGACCTCCCCTCTGACACGAGGAGTTTCGTCTCGGCAAGGACCCTTGCCGTGAGCTCCCCCGGCGGTTCCACGCCGCCTTGTGACGGGGCCGCGGGAACGATACACACATCCGCGACCCCGCCGGCGGCAGGCGCACCTGATGGTAAGTGCGCCTTCCTCCCCCGCCTCCACCAGTACTGTAGCAGACTCCCCCCGAGTCTGCCACAGTACTGGTGGAGGTCAACTACACCTCGGCCGCAGAGGATAGGGCAAGCGGCGCACCGTAATACCAAACTTGCCTCTTCCCCTGCGGCCCCACCGATGCCGTTACCGTGCGGAACGGCCCCGCCAGCTCGCAGGGGGGTAGGGATAGCGGCACAACACCACCACCCTCTCCCCCTGCGATCCTCCACGGCCGCAGAAGATAGGGAGTACGGCGCACCGTAATACCGGCACTCCTCTTCTTCTGCGGTCCCACCTCCAGGCGCATCCGCAGCGGACTGGCTCCTCCAGTACGCTGGGAGCGCCCCTCCTCGGGCCGGCCCGGCCTCCTGCCAAGCCGGCCCTGGTTGCCTCTTGGCTTCACCGTGGTCATCCACGGTTACTGAGCCCCTCCGCCACGACAAGGCGGGCAACCATCGGGGGGAACCTAACCCTTTTTTTTTTTTTTTTTTTTGTTTCCGGAGGGGGAAATGCATTACGCATACCACCCGGGCGCAGGGGGCACCCGAGTGGTGATGTGGGACTCCCGTATAGGCTAATGAGACCCACGGTTTACCCACTAAACCCCCCCCCCCCCCCACCTTACTCCACGCCGCCTTGTGACGGGGCCACGGGAACGATAGACACATCCGCGACCCCGCCGGCGGCAGGCGCACCTGATGGTAAGTGCGCCTCCCTCCCCCGCCTCCACCAGTACTGTAGCAGACTCCCCCCGAGTACAGTACTGGTGGAGGCCAACCACACCTCGGCCGCAGAGGATAGGGCATGCGGCGCACCGTAATACCAAACTTGCCTCTTCCCCTGCGGCCCCACCGATGCCGTTACCGTGCGGAACGGCCCCGCCAGCTCGCAGGGGGGTAGGGATAGCGGCACAACACCACCACCCTCTCCCCCTGCGATCCTCCACGGCCGCAGAAGATAGGGAGTACGGCGCACCGTAATACCGGCACTCCTCTTCCTCTGCGGTCCCACCTCTAGGCGCGTCCGCAGCGGACTGGCTCCTCCAGTCCGCCGGGAGCGCCCCTCCTCGGGCCGGCCCGGCCTCCTGCCAAGCCGGCCCTGGTTGCCTCTTCGCTTCACCGGGGTTACTGAGCCCCTCTGCCACGACAAGGCGGGCAACCATCGGGGGGAACCTAACCTAACCTAACCTAACCTAACCTAACCTTTTTTTTTTTTTTTGAGGGCTTCGGTCTTGTCTAGACGTACCCGAAGCCCCAATCCCTCTATGCGGCTGACAACGAGGGCTGTCCCCTCCTCAGCCAGCCGCGCGGCCTCCTGATATGTCCTTCCCCGGAACGTGACGTAAGTGTCATCTGCATAGCAGATGACGTCTGTTCCGGGGAGGATGCCGCTCCGCAGGACCCAGTCGTAGCCGACGTCCCAAAGGTTCGGTCCCAGAACCGAACCCTGGGGGACGCCGCACTCGACTCTCCGCCTCTCTAGGGACCCCGACCGGTCCTCGTACACGATCTCCCTATCGGAGAGATACGCGTTCAACAGCCTCCCGATATACGGAGGCACTCCGAAGAAATTCAGTGCCTCCCGTATCACGCTGTGGGGAAGGCTGTTGAAGGCGTTGGCGATGTCCAAGGACACCGCCACCACCACCTCCCTCCCGCGTTCCGCTTCCTCCGTCACCGACTTCAGGCGCCTCACTGCGTCGGCCGCACCGCCGACGCACAGTCCGGTAGCCGCCCGCCCTTAGGAATCAGGACGAGCCTCCCCTCCTTCCACGCCTTCGGGAACTGACCGCACTGTAAACAGCGGTCAAACAGTTCCCGAAGGCTGTCTCCGAGGTGCACGAGAGCTATAGAGAGAACTCTACCGTGCACCCCGTCCGGACCTGGCGCCCTCTTCTTACTACGGAGGCGGAACAGAACCGCCTCCATTTCTAAGTCGGTGACGGGTGGCGGAACACCCTCCTCCATCGAGCCCGGCGCCCGTCGGGCCATCTGCGGCAGAGCAAAGTCTGCCGGGGGGTCCGGAAACAACTCCCGGACGATGTTCCCCAGCAGCTCTGGCTGGAGCGTTTCCGTCAGTGGGGCCGACTGGGCGCGAAGTTTGTCTCGCGCCCTCTTATACGGTCGACCCCACGGGTCATTATCCAGACCCTCCACCAGCTCCAGCCACGCTCGCTCCTTGGCCCGACTGATGGCCAGTTGCAGGATCTCCCTTTTGGCATGGTAGACCCTGAACAGCCGGCCATCACGCTCCTCGTCCTGGGGACGGCGCCGCCTGCTACGGACATAGGCGCGGCGCGCCGCATCGCAGGCGACGCGAAGGTCAGCCAGCTCGGACGACCACCAGTACACCGCCCGTCGAGGAGGGGGAGGACCCCAAACTCTTGGCATGGCTGCCCGGCAGACGTTGGTAAGTACATCGCCGAGACAGCCAGCCACTTCGTCCACCCCCAAACCTTCCAACGACGGGAGGCTCCAGCGGCCAACGATGGCCGCCTCCTCCGCAAGTTCCCGGTTGAGCTTATGAGTGCCCAACGCGGGAACCTGCTACGTCCCCCGGATACCGACGCCGAGCTCGATGCGGAGGCTGGAGACACCTCGAACCGTATGTAGCGATGGTCCGAGAGTGTCTCCACCTCCGTTACCACCCTCCACCCTGCCACCCTGCGCGCGACGTCGGGAGTGGCGAACGACAGGTCCACCACTGAACCGCCCGTCCGCCGCACGCAGGTGAGGACTGTCCCTGTATTGAGAAGGGACAGTCCCGAGGCTAAAGCCCACTCCTCTACCTCCCTCCCCTTCGAATCAGTGACAGGGGAACCCCACGCCGAGGACTTGGCGTTGAAGTCTCCTGCCACTATGACGGGGAGGGGGGCTAGCCTCCTGATCAGCGGCCCCAGAGCATCAAGGAATTGCTCTAGGGCGGCTAGGTTGCGGTTCGGGGAGAAGTATACACCAACTATTGCTAAATCTCCCCGAGCGGCAACGACATATCCAGCCCCCCTCATTCTGGGTATGAGGGGGGGGCCAGCACCTGGCCTCACCACAACGGCGACGGAGCCCTCAGAGTCCCCAGCCCAATGTGGCTGAGTGGGTACGAAGTAGGGCTCCGCCACCACCGCCACGTCGATTAACCACTCCGCCATCGACTGCAAGAAGAGGTCTTGAGCCGCAGCAGAGTGGTTAATATTGCTCTGTAAGAAGCCGAGATGTCCTGGCATTATTCAGACATCTCGGCCTCAGGCGCCACTGGTCCCCTCCCCAATGAACGTGAGGAGGAGGGAAACTTTCCACGAGTGGATGGGGGGGAGCATAACCTGCCCCCCATTACGCGGTCGGCCTTCAAACCGGCGTCGCTGCAGACTGCACAGCGAGGCACGGGGGAACTGCAGCCGGACGCCTTATGGCCCGGCTGTCCGCAGCGGTAACACAGGCCGCTGCGGTCCTTTTCGCATTGGCACAGGCCCGCCACCGACCCCACCTTCCTCCACGCCGCCTTGCGACGGGGCCACGGGAACGATACACACAACCGCGACCCCGCCGGCGGCAGGCGCACCAGATGGTAAGGTGCGCCTCCCTCTTCCGCCTGCAGTGCAGCAGACTCCCCCCGAGTCTGCTGCAGTACTGGTGGAGGCCAACTACACCTCGGCCGCAGAGGATAGGGCAAGCGGCGCACCGTAATACCAAACTTGCCTCTTCCCCTGCGGCCCCACCGATGCCGTTACCGCGCGGAACGGCCCCGCCAGCTCGCAGGGGGGTAGGGATAGCGGCACAACACCACCACCCTCTCCCCCTGCGATCCTCCACGGCCGCAAAAGATAGGGAGTACGGCGCACCGTAATACCGGCACTCCTCTTCTTCTGCGGTCCCACCTCCAGGCGCGTCCGCAGCGGACTGGCTCCTCCAGTCCGCCGGGAGCGCCCCTCCTCGGGCCGGCCCGGCCTCCTGCCAAGCCGGCCCAGTTGCCTCTTCGCTTCAACGTGGTCCCCATCCACGGTTACTGAGCCCCTCCGCCACGACAAGGCGGGCAACCATCGGGGGGAACCTAACCTAACCTAACCTAACCTAACCTAAACTAACTAAGTTATATAAGCCGTTATAGTTTTCCTTTAAAGTTCATCACATGGAGTTTTTAGAGACGGGGAGCCCTATTTTAACAAAACTCAGAAATATCATACCCACTTTAGGTACTGGTGGGGGAGGAACCCTTAAAAAACATATTTTTCTTGATTTTATTTTAGCACTTTGTCGACGTTTTGTAGTAAATACACATATCCATGCAAAGTTTCCTCTTTCGAGCACTAACCGTTTGGACGATAAGCGTTTGGACGTACGACATAACGAAACCATAAGGGTTCAGAGATATGAACTACGGAACACTAAAAAGAAGGGGCGGCTTGGGCGGGTAACTAAAAACAAATCAGTATTAAGTCTACATCGCTTCAAGCAATCAACAATCCTTTCTCAAAATAATGCTTACTCAACCTGCTAGAAAAATTCTAGCTTACATGTAAAGCCAACTGTACTTTGCAGCGTCCAGCGGGTCCCGCATCGTGTCGGGCTGGGACGCGCAACCGGGCCAGCATCCGCACCAGGTCTCGCTGCGTATGATCAGCGCCGCGGGCACCGCCACCGGTTGCGGTGGCTCCGTTATCCATCCCTCCTGGGTCGTCACCGCTGCGCACTGCACCGCCGGCCAGCTGACCGTCATCGTCCGCGCCGGTCTCATCAACATCAACAGCCCCGAGGCGGTGCAGGAGACGTCGGAGACCTACAACTACCCCACCTTCAACGTCAACACACCGCTCGTCGTGCAGCCCAACGACATCTCGCTCATCAAGCTCCAGCAGCCTCTTCTATACTCCAGTGAGTCAATTTACCAATTTTAATTGGAATACTACTTATTTTTCATGAAAAGTCCCTCAAATGTACGAGTACTCTCTGACCCATAAAATTTTAAACGTTTTATTTGTTTCGTTTCATCAGACAACCTCCGCGGCATCCGCATCCAACCGTCTTCAGACGCCTACAGGGACTACAACGCGCTGGTCCTCTACGCCAGCGGTTTTGGCAGGACATGGACTAACGGTAATCATTACGTGAATCTTACCTCGTAGAATTTTTGCTTTGTGTATGCAGGCGTATGCTGACTCATAAAATACTAAATAACTACTTTTTTACCGGCAGGTGCTACATCGGACAACCTGCAGTGGGTGTTCCTACGTGGCGTGTCTAACCCATCTTGCGCGCAGCTGTTCGGTTCGGCACTCATCACAGACAACTCAATCTGCGCGACGTTCTACAACGTGACGTCACAGTCCATTTGCCAGGGCGACAGCGGCGGCCCTCTCGTCAACGTGGAGGCCGACGGCACCCCGACCCTGGTCGGAGTCAGCTCCTTCGTGGCGGGCGGAAACTTCGGTTGCCACTCAGGCATTCCTGGCGGTGAGCTATTGGCCATATCTGGCCTTAATCTTAATTGTTATTATATTGTAATGATTGCTCGAGCATACATCACCTAAATAATCTAAGCAAGCAAGTATTAGAGTCTGGCAAACGAAACTTGAACCTGGGTTATTTGCAAACTTTTAACTTGGCAACTCTATACGACCTTCAATGTCCATTTATTAAAACTAAAATTTGACAGTGGTTTTTGCTTGAAAAAGTAAAAAAAAACTCATTTTATTTATCATGTTAGTACCTACTAATTAACTAATTAATTAATTATCATGTAACTTTATTTGAATTTTTCATAGGTATTTGAATTTTTCATAGGTATTAGAATGTTGCCACCTTTAAGTGTTTTAAATTTGCCGCCATTTCTCAGATTCAACTTGTTTGCCAGAGTCTACAAGTTTTTCAATGTTTCAGGTTTCATTCGGCCTGGACCATTCCATTCCTGGTTCACTCAAATTACTGGCATCGATTTTAACAACCTGGAAGAAGAAGAAGAAGACCCGACTACAACCACAACGACTACACCTGCCCCCGAGTCCAATATTCCTACAACAACAGCTGAGCCCGAGACAAATATTCCAACGACAACAGCTGACCCCGAGACAACTGTCATTGTAACCACAACATCTGCCCCTAACACAACCACCCCCCCTACTACCTCCACAACAACCCCCATAGCTCCAGAAGAAGAGGAAGAATCTGAAGAAATCGATGACCCTGAAATTGCTGACCTTCTGAAAAGATTAGAGGTCAAAGTTAAAGTTAAGGTTAAGTTGAGCAAATACTTGAAGAAGAGGAGAGATTAGTATTTTAAATAAAAAAGGTAAATAGCTATTTTGCACTTTTTGTGTTTTATTTAAATGTTTTTATTTACATAATAATATGTGTTTCTAACAATGATTGAAAATGTTATATTATAAATTACAAAGTAAAAATGCACAAAAGAGTATGAAAAACTCATTTTATAAATAATTCCCCTTTTAAATTCGGATAAAATTTTAACTATTTCTCTACTCAATCTTCATAATTTTGAAGTCGGTACCATCAAAGTTGAACGTAAGTTCTATAAAATATTATTTTATCAGAATGTTGTTAGGGCTGCATTTTTTCTTTGGAAATCGATTTAATTTTTTGTAAATAATTATTAATACATTTTAAGAACGTAAAATAAACGATCAAATGTATAATTGAATACGTGCCAAGCTTCCGTTAGGTATTTTAAATATGATGATGATTACAGTAAGTTACATAGTGACATATGCTTGCAGTTCTTTAAACAATGCCGAAATTTCCAAACGCGTATATTTAAAGACTGAGGAGTTACGTTCAGTGCTTTTGGATCCAGGGTATACCTTGGTGCAAAACCTTACTTTTTCGTAGCATATGCTTGGACTAATTCAGAAAAAGTTGAAATCACCATATTCCTCCATATAAATCGAGAAGTTCCCTCAATTCCTCATGTATTCCATCATCAGGTCACCACTTTGATGTCAAAAGGAACAATTTGGAATTATACCCTATTCATCAAAAAAATATATATTTTGAAAATCGGTCCACAGACGGCGGAGTAATCGTTAAACATACAAATATATATAGGTACATATACTGGGTATTTTCCAGTAGTGAATATACTCTTGAATATTATAAGCAACTTTTAATATGGGATCAACTTTCCTACTTGAAAAATAAATCAGCTGTTTCATACAAAAGGGCTACGCATAAGCAATAAATAACATTTTGTAGGAAACAACAGATTTTTTTTTCAAGTAGGAAAGTTGATCCTTTAGTAAAGTTGCAATATATATTCAAGAGTATATTCACTCCTGAAAGTTTGGACACTGACTGAGGAAACACCTGTATATACAGCCGGACGTACAACCGCCTCCTTTTTTTGGAAATCGATTAAAAATTTATTTAAATTATTGGCGCTAATTCTTCAGCCAATCAGGGCATTTGGCTCTTACCTTTTTATGCGTGCACAACGTCTGGCACAAGCACAGCAGTGAATTGTATGGTACTAAAATAATATCATTGAATTTATAAAATCCTTATTATATTATCGTAAAATTTTACAATGAAAAAAAACCGGCCAATTACGAGTTGCACTCGCGCACAATGGGTTCCGTACCATTATACCAATATTTAAAATGTTTCCTTAATATTTCGTTATTTTTGTACTAAGTGTTCCAATAGGCTACTTGACCTTGTTTTTATTTATGTCCTAAACGCTTCATAATTGTTTCATTACATAAAAAAAATATATTACATCATTTTGAAACCTACACCTACAAAAAAATATAAAAAAAAATACACTTTTGAAAAACAGCTGAAAACACTATTCACCATGTTGGTTGATAGATTATCTGTGCTGTGACGTCATACATATATGTCAAAGATAATAAGTAGTACTACTGAAGCAATATATGTACTCTGCGCTATAATCCGTAGTAGTAAAATGGCGGTGTGACACTCCGTTTGACGTTTTTACATAAATGTAAAATAAGTAAATATAAAGTTAAGAATTTTAGAACAAACATGGAAAACAATATTTACAGGAAAACCATTTTGAGCTAATTCAATATAGCATGGAATTAGAGGAAACAAAATACTTCACTACTACATAATATGTGTTTAGTGTGTTTGTGTCGTCACATCCTTTCCGGAAGTTACTTCGAGGTGTTTTCATCAGTAGAAATTAAAAAACAAAAATAAATCTTTTTAAATCAACTTTATTTAATAATCTTAAGTTTTTAATTTATGATATCGCTAGAATACGTTTACCTTAGCCAAGTACTAAAGGAAATGATCCTTCAATGTATGAAATTAAATATGAGTCAAGCCTATTAAGCGCATTTTACAAGTTGCCTCTATAAGCCCTGAACTATCAACTAGCAAAGTTATCTAAGCCATTATATTTTTCAAAGTTCATCACATGGGCTACCATGATGAGTTTTCAAGCCAGCCGTTTAACTTTTAGAGGAGAAGGGGCTCCCTATGTTAATAAAAAAAATATTTTTCAAAGTTGAATATCTCGCAGACGGTATCCGATTCTACCTAATCAAAAAATCGTCTAAACAACCTCTCAATGTTTTTAAAATACCTATATAATTATACCCCACACCATGGGGTAGACGCTTGGTATACGCGAGAAAACGCGATCATCCCCACTTTACTTGTAAGTGAGGTACCTATAACTTACCTCAAAAAACAATTTTCATGGTTTTATTTACTTTGTCGGCGTGGTAAATCTTAACACTTTTGGCAAATATATAATTATTCATCTGAGTTTGGCGGTATGAGAATATATGATGTTGTTGTTTTTGTATGTCCTCCACAAATTTTTGTTATTTCGATTCTTAATGTGTAATATTGTTAAAATATTTTAAAGTAGTTTAAAGCACGTTGACATTCCCGGCAAAACTCCCGACGGAGTTTTGCCGGGAATGTCAACGTGCAACGTTGTTATTTTTGTATATCCTCCTAAATTTGTGTTATTTCGGTTCTCAATGTGTAATAGTGGTAGATTATTAACCATTAGATATATTCGTTGACGTGGACAAGTGTGGGCAACTACAAAAAGAGTGCTATTTTATGTTCCCTCCAAAACTCCCAGGAAGTTTCAGTAAAGAGCTACCACTTTATTGAATCGACTGACTTGACTTAATGACTGCATTGACGATTTATGTGGACTTTGACTAGACTTTGGACTTGACGATTTAGAAAAACGGTGTTGAAGCCTTTTAGAAATTCCTTCCAGCCTTTTTAACTTGACAGTAGCAATGGTTTAATACCTTCAGCCATGCTTCAGCCATATATTTGAAAAAAAAAAGTTATTTGTCAATAATGTCAGTATGAGTCAGTTGTCAAAAAGTCATGGGTAGTTTTAGTGTATGTTCAGTGTGTTCAGTTTTATTAATTTATTTTGTTTGATAAAAAGAGCGAATAAAATGAAATGGAGAGTTCTAATATAGAAGGTAAAAGTGCTATTCTTAACACGTACATAACTTCCTAACTATTCTTTAAACGAACCAGAGAAAATGTTTAATTTTCATTGAAGTAGATGTGTGGGCGAAACTTGTTTTTATTGTAAATTATCCTATGTTTGTGCTTTGTATAATGCCTATTCTACGGGCGGCACTATATTAGATGAAGGCATTATATTAGATGAAGTTGAGCCAACAATGTTTTTATGGCACCACTAGTGTTTAGAAATAAACCTTTTAATATTTTATGCTAGATTTGGTATTAAAGATGTTCTCTGTCTACCCCCATAGTGTGGGGTATCATTAGATTTCTTTTAAAACATTTTTTAAAACAACAGAGAGGTTGCTAAGACAATTTTTTTATTTAGGTATCCGTTTGCGAGCTTTTCAACTTTAAAACACATTTTTTTGTTAAAAATTACTGTGTGGGGGGGGGGGCCACTAAAAGCTGGCTGGCCCCAAAAAGGCTGGCTCGAAAAATCTTAAAAAGTTCGTGGTAGTAGTCCACCATGTGATGAACTGCAAAGGAAAACTATTATGGCTTATAGAACTTTGTTAGTTTATGAGTTATAGAATGATGCCTCACTTGTAAAATGCTGTTAATTGGAAAACTTCATACAAAATAATGAAGTAATAAGTATGGAACCCTACATGTTCGAGTCCAGCTCGCACTTGGCCGTTTTTTAAATATAGTTCTTTTTACCAGAGGTCCAATTCTCGTTATCAAAAATGTTCAAATGGCAGTCTGGCTTCAGTCTTAAGTAAAACCAGTAAAGTCACATTTGCTCACACATCAAATTGTCCAAATGCTAGTGAGACAAAATTTGAGCATAATAGGGTGTCTGCCTGCAATTTTATTATTACATAAATAAATAGTGCTCTGAAAAATAAGAAACTACAAAAATAATAGTACATTAAAGATCAAGCACTTTTATGAATCTTGGGAAAACACCCCGTACCCGCAGGCAGCAGGTGACGTCTCGTGCGCCTGTAAGTTGTTACAAAATGTATGTTCACATGCACAACATTTCTGATATCTCCAAGTTTGCTCGTTTATGTTGTTTAAAGCTTTAGTACATCCAATAGAGAGTATAAATATATTAATTTACAATTTTACTTTTTTCTTTTTATATATAATATTCCTTCGGTTTTTAGAGATTCTCTTATTGTTATTAATATTTAAAAATAAGATTTGTTTTAAACTTTACTACCACATTTTATTTTATGTTAAATATGAGACTGAGTATTTAAAATAATATAAAAGTAGAAGTGACTGAAACCATATAACTATTATAAATGTGAAAGTTTGTGAGGATGGATAGATGGATGTTTTTTACTCTTTCACGCAAAAGCTACTGAACGGATTTCAATGAAATTTGATATGGTAGTAAAAAAAATCTTATTATTCAGAATAAAAAACAGCTGTTTTCTGAAAGTAAAACAGAAAAAAATTAATTACAATTAGGCATAAGAAACTCGCACATGTGCCACCTTTTAGTAAAAAGTATGCCAAAATTGTTCTTTTAAAAAAAAATTATAACAAAAACAAAAAATATGTAACCAGAAATAAATAAATATTAAATTACAATATATTACACTACAGAAGTACATTGTTTAGTTAGTAAACTGAAATTGCCTCATAGCCTCATAGAGTCATCTTATTCCCAGGGTGTGCTGTCCTCAATGAAATCTTTAACTTTATAATAACCTTTGGCACTTATAACTACTTTTTTAAATTTATATATTGACAAATTTTTGTCATTTTCTGGGAGTTTATTATAGAAATGTATACACTGACCTTCAAAAGAATTGCTTACTTTGCTGAGTCTAGTCACTGGTACAGTCAGTTTGTGCTTATTCCTAGCATTTATGTTGTGTTGGTCTCATTTTTTATCAAATTCATTACTTTATTTTTTTACATACATAACATTATCAAAAATGTATTGAGAGTGTACAGTCAGTAGTGAGTGAGTCAGAGTGTATTTCTTTATATTTTTGTCTTAGGGAGGCATATGGGGACATCTTATAAATAGCTGTCATCGCTTGCTTCTGCAGCACAAAGATAGAATTAATGTCGATGGCATTACCCCATAAAAAGATACCATTCCATGCTATGGAAATAACTTTTTTTTCTTTTTTTTTTATTAAATAAGGGGGCAAACGAGCAAACGGGTCACCTGATGGTAAGCAACTACCGTCGCCCATGGACACTCGCAACATTAGAAAAGCTGCAGGTGCGTTGCCGGCCTTTTAAGAGGGAATACGCTCTCTTCTTGAAGGTTTGCAGGTCGTATAGGTCCGAAAATACTGCTGGTGACAGTTCGTTCCAGAGTTTTACGTCAGGCCCGCTCGACTTTTGGATATCAAGGGAACGGAGGGCTTTTCGCACTGAGCGCTGATGAAACCGAATATCCGACATGATGCTCGTGCATCGCGGTATGGTCGGCGGTTTCTGCCCCCCGTCATCCAGGGTCGAGTTTGACGCAAAGAGCTTGCCCAGAAGATCGGCTTTGTCCTTTGCGTCTAGGGCCAACGATCCATTTCCTACGTGTAGGGATGGTAGGGTTGGCTTGCAGAAATTTCCTTCAATAGCTTTGCCCAGAGACCAGAATGCACGGGTTCCCGAGGGGAGGCGCTCAAGTCTCTTACCAATTCTATTGACATGCTGTTTCTTTGCCCGAGTGATCTCTTTCTTGAGGGAGCTAGAGGCAAGGTTGTACTCCTTTGTATATGTGCTGGTATTTAAATCCCGAGCAGACACTGCATTGGCCCAGGATTGGTAAGCCTCCTGCTTCCGGCGAGAAGCTTTTTTGGGGGATGAACCAAACCAGGAACGAAATCTGCCGCCAGTTGGCACTACAGAAGACGGAATAAAAAGTTCCATCCCTTGCATCACCACATCGGCAACAGAGTTGGCAGTGTTGTCGGGATCATCCGGCGAGAAGCACACGTTCCCCCAAGGATAGGATGCATCCTGCATTGCAATGCGACCGCATCCCATCCCTTCAGTAAGTCAGGAGACTCACCAAGCTCTATACAAATTTGATGAGTTAAATGTTTTAATAACGTCACGTGACTCAATTTGTCTAAAATGAAAGTTGACCTCTCATTTTTTAACATTATCTTTAAGTAATGATTCAGCAGCTGCGAGTGAAGATTTTAGATTTTTTGTAGTAGAAACTGGAATGTCTGCAAAGAATTTCTCAAATATTGATGCCACTTCATCGTCTGAGTTAATTATTATTTGTTGTATTATTATATTAAATAATTATTATATCATTATTTTATTGTATACACAAAGCTTAAAATCTGAATTACGACGGCTACTCTTCCAGTTTAACTATTAATTATTTTCTAAGTTGTTTTTATTTTATTTTTAGAACACTTTATTTGATCTCTTATGTGTATTGCCTTTGCCGCAATCGACACTTTTCTAAATATCTTTGAATATTTTTTTATATGAAGAGCATAATTTTCACTATTATTGTAAGATTTTTCGGAGTACATTTGCAGTTGCCCATTCATTATCTCTACTAGTACTTCGAGGCCTAACTGATTTAGAACTAAAACCAGTATTATATTGACTTTAAATTAAATTAAATAATTGTGTAAAATCGAAATTTAATCGTGTTGCTCCTCAAAGCACTGCATATTAAAATATTATATATTGCTTCTAAACTTCTCAATACGTTTTTCATTTATTGGAATAAACACATTCTTATTAGTAGATAAATTATTTTTTAAATACACAATATTCAGTGTAACCAGCTGCCCCCAGATGTGTTCTCTGTGATCAGAACTCAATACATTTATTATTTCCTTTTTATTTGTAGTCAAGTTTTTGAAAATATTATCAATACAATAGCTGAGCTACCACTCATACTTGTAGGTTCAATAAATAAATTAATCAGATTACCTATATGATTTCAATAAAGATATGAATCTAACTGTGGTTGGATTATTATTATGTGAAAAGCGATGTTAAAGTCACCACATGACATTATTTGTTTGTTAGATACATACTTTGTTTAATAATGTTTCCATAGTTTTTTTCAAAAAATTCATATAACCCAGATGGAGGCCTGTATACATTCACAATAATAAAGTGATCCATTTCTATGCAGACTATTTCAGTAGAACGCTTGACTGATCAAGAGGCTGACTATGTCTTTTCTTTCTTTAAATTTTTAACTCTTATTTATTAATATTATTGAACTGCCTCGAATAGCTTTTTCTCGGCTGAAAGAACTTGCAACCTGGTGACTACAAAAGTTTAGTGTGAGTTCACATTTCTTCAATGTTGTAAAATACATGAAATGTCTACATTGTAATGTTCTAAAAACAATTCAATTTCTAATTCTTTACCTACCAATCCTTGCTTTGGTGCACCAGGTTTATATAACATGACTCTTTTTTATTTATGACATTATTGGTAGGTAATTTTGAAAAATTATTATCTATATTTAACCTACTTATAAAGCTAGAGCTAGAGACTTCCTCTGTTGTCTTGGATACTAATTTAAATTATTTGGAACATTTTCCAAACTATCCAATTGAGCAGTGTATTACTAGTAATACATCACTTACTAGTAATACACTGCTCAATAAAAGCAGGAGTCGGGTTTTAGCCACTCTATTGGCTAGTCTTAAATCGAAAAAATTTAATAGCGAATATGCAATGAGTCTATGATGGTAATTAGATAAGTAAAACTTATGTAACGTAAAATATTTAAATCTAGAATAACCTAAAATCTTGTTAATTAAAAAAAATATATTACTAAAAGCACTACATAGTAGGCTATGCTTTGATTAAAACATACGATACTTTTTGTCCCGAAAAAGTACAGTGTTCCCGTGGGATACTGTATTTACGCGGGAGGAGCCGCAGGCATCAGCTGGTTTATTATATTAAAGATTTGAAATATTACAGTTAAATTGTACTTGCATATTTCATTTTCTTTTCTTTATTGAGTTCAAAAACTCTCATAATGTTGTCCGAAAGTGTTTTCATTATGTATTAAAATGTGTTTGGCCTGGTATAATAATAATAATAATTTTGCCTTTTTCTCATGTTTATTATATTATGACTGAGTAACATATTTTAAGAAAGTTTAAAAGAAACGTTCGAATGTATAATTGAATTATGTGATGATAATGAGCTTTATTAGGTAAGTATTGTATATAAAATAATGATGATGATTACTGTAGGTTACATAATGGCATATGCTTGCAGTTCTTAAGGAGTTCCTTCGATTTCTCATGGATCCCATCATCAGGTCACCACCTTGGTATCAAAAGGACCAAATTGGGATTATACCCTATACAGCAAAAAAATAATTATCGAAAATCGGTCCACAGACGGCGGAGTAATCGTTGAACATACAAAAAAATAAAAATATATATACAGCCGAACGTATAACCGCCTCCTTTTATGGAAGTCGGTTAAAAATAAACAAATACAAATAAAAATACATATTACAATAATTGCAATAATGAAGTATGTTGTATTTATTTAGAAGTCTTGTTAAAATCATTTTTATGTTAAGAGCCCTATTACAAATCTGCACTCTGCGAGATTAGGTATTTGAGGCGTTCCCGACATTTCCCATTTTGTAGTAATTTTGCATTTTGCTTACTAATATTATCGTAGATGGGAGTAATTCACAGCTAACTTAAAGCTATTTTCGAAGATTTTTTGGCTTAGAATAAGATTTTTTTCTATATTAAATCAAAGATATTTCAAAATTCTAAGGCCGCTACGAACTATACGACTATATAGGAGATAACATTCTCATTTTATTATTTCATTTGCTTAGAACAGTAGTTCAATCCAAGAGCTCAAAAAAGTGCCTTCGCGCATATTAAGCAAAATTTACAAAAAGTGAGACCGCTACGAACTAGGCCAATAGCTATTAAATGCACTATTCAATATGTCAAAATTGTTAATATATCTTTGTTTCTGTGATGAACACCGTAATTGGCCATTTTACGCAAAAATCACAGTCGAGATGTAATATGCCTCTTAATCAAAATCTAGATGTGAGATTTCTATAACGTTAAATAACTACCCATTACTGGGTCCCGGTTTCTCCCCTTAAAGTTGACAAAAACAAAAATGTTGTCATTGCAAGTGAAATATCAAATTACGATTCGTACTTGCTATTTACGATATGAATGGAGTCACAATGCGTACGTGAGTTCGTGACCGTTCGTCAAGTTTTCCCGTCGCCGCGCGCCGTAGTATGGGTGACGCGCGCTGACGTCATGGTAGGGGAGCCCAGTAAGGGAATTCTGTACCAACTCGCGTCAGATTATGCTAGTATTATACTTCTCAGGTCTTATAATATTATACTCAAAGTATAATAATTCACAAAGTGTGGGTATTGGTTGGATGAACTTGTCATCGTGTAATCTTTTATTTTTTACACATTTATACTAATATTATGTCCTTATCTATGAAATTGACGTTTTGTCGTACTGGCCACTTTGATCTTAAATATATCTTTGCTGAGAAATTCCAATTTCAAATTTATACCGCTATTTACTCTTGCATTTCTATTTCTAAAATCGTAATTCATTAGTTTTTTCCTCTTTTATTTTGTCTTTGCGTCACTCTGTTTACAAAATAGAAAATAGAAAACGTGAAATATTGTAATATTTTCGAGTACGAGTTCCACCGTGGCACCTGCTGCAGAAACGGCTCGAAGGATTAATGATATGTATGGCGGCGGTGTCGCAAAAGAAAACACAGCGCGTTTTTGGTTCCAACGTTTTCGTTCTGGAAATTTCGACCTGCAGAACAAGCCCCGTGGACGGCCGGAGACCAAAGTTGATAATGAAGAATTGAAGGCTATTGTGAAACGGATCCATCGCAAACCTCGTCCGAGTTAGCTGCAGGCTGCGGTGTTAGTGATAAAACTGTTTTAATCCACTTGAAGAAAATTGGAAAGGTGAAAAAGCTCGAAAGGTTCCTCATGAATTGAGTGCAGCAAACCGACAAACGCGCGTTGACTGATGCGTTACATTACTCAACTGGCACAATAATGAAGGGATTTTAAATCGAATCATTACCTGTGATGAAAAGTGGATCCTGTACGATAATCGGAAATGCTTATTGTAATGGCTGAACCCTGGCGAACCAGCCAAAGCCTGCCCCAAGCGAAAATTTACTCAAAAAAATTTACTTTGAGCGTTTGGTGGACTAGTGCCGGTGTCGTTCACTACAGCTTTCTTAAATCTGGCCAGACGATTACGCCAGATGTCTATTGCCAGCAACTGTAAATCATGGTGGAAAAGCTAGCTGCTAAACAATCGAGGTTGGTCATTCGCTCTAGGTCACTGCTGCTTCAGGACAACGCTAGACCGACCACACGCTGCACAACAGACGGCTACTGTTGTGCAGAGACTATTATGAAAAAATGCTTTAGTTAAATATCGAGAGGCCCAGAGGACAGGTCGTGTCAATAGGTCATCTGGCTGTCGCGGTCGGGGACCGGGGTGAACGGCCGGCCGTCGCCGTCTCCCCCGGAGAGGGTGGCAATATACAGATTGCGTCCACTTGCCAACTTACTGACTAATGTTTGTCTTTTTCCTTAATATACTGGGTGATTTTTATTAGTGAAACGGGGTACAACAGGTACATAAAATACAGTAATAGTGCATATGTAGGGGCTACTGCTGCAGCCTCCAGTACATTAATATAATATAAAAGATGTATGATAAATATTTGATAAGTCAGAACGATCGGGGATGTAAATAAAACCGTTCCGGTTGAATGTGAATGATAACTACTTTATTTTAAATGAAAATAAATACAATTGTAAGCGCGCACATGACACGCGTTGACTAACAAAGAAAATGCTTACTGTGCTAAAATTATTCATGTACGGTTGGCAACAACTCGCACAGCATAGGTACTTTGTTTTATTTTTTTTCTTGATGAAAAATTGTTTTACAACAGAGCGCTACTCATTTAAAATCGCAATTTATTAATATATACGTTTACAAAAGTATTTTAGAAAAAATTGAAATTACAAATAATTGACGTTGCGCGTGATTGGACCGCACAACGGCGCCCCTGCAACGGGTGACCAAAATTGATGATCTTTTTAAGATTTTCCAACTTTCAAATATGTCCTGTATCTCTCGAAACGGAAGGAAAATCACCCAATATACGTATGCATCGAATCTTCACTGCCAAGAATTGAGATGCTATTATGCTCTCTCTACAAACAAACACCACGTTTCTGACAACGAGCTGCTACTTATGGTACAGAATAACTTCGCAACCACGCTTCACAAGAGCTTCCGGAGAGCTAAGACATTGTGCTGTAACTTGTTAGAAGACAACATTCTATAATCAGTGCGACATAAGTGCGCACCTCGCTGGCACGTAACCACGCCCACAGTCCAAAGTCCACGTCCACAGCCCACAGTCCAAAGTTCACAGTCCACGTCCACAGTCCACGTTCACAGTCCACGTTCACAGTCCATGTCCACAGCCCACGTCCACAACCCACAGTCCACAGTTCACAGTCGACGTCCACAGGCCACAGTTGACAGTATCGAGGTGCACAGTGCACTGCTGTTCATGAACAGGCACATAACACATTTGTGTAGGTACACAGTACGTGAGTCCAAGAGATATTTAGTAATTTACTAGCTGGGACCCTCAACTTCGTTTCCGTTGAACTAATGGAGACGGAACCCGAAGATAAAAGTAGCCTGAGTTACTCCTTATAACAACAGCTATCTACCAGTGAAAGTCCGGTCAGAATCGGTCTAGCCGTAGCCGGAACAAACAGACGGACAGACAAACAAAAGTTTTAAAATTTGTTTTATTTTTGTGTAGGTACAGTATATACGTACATAATAAGCATTTTGTGCAAAGCTGTTAATTTGTGTAGGTACAGTATATACGTACATAATATGCATTTAGTGCAAAGTTGTTAATTTGCTTAGGTACAGTATATACTATCATAATATGCATTTAGTGCAAAGCTGTTAATTTGAAATTACAAACGGACACTTCAATCTATACTCTAAACGAGTGAATATTGTAAATATATATTTATAATCGTAATCTCGAAAATCTAACTTTCATGGTAATACTTGTAGCCGGTATTACCACTATTACCATGTAATTTAGTATGCAGGCAGTTTTGGGGGAGAAAAATTGATCTATCTAGGTGCTATCCCTGGGAAACTATCCATTTCTAAGCTACATAATATATATTTTCTTTCGTCGTGCACCAATACATCAATAATTTCGACACTATTATGTCAGTCCGATTGGCAGATTGGTATGTTTATGTATAATTTTTGCTTTGTTCGGAAATTCGGAATGTGGTGGGTTCGAATCCCGGTCAGATAAATATTTTTGTGATTTTTTTTTTAGGTATTTATTAGAACTCTGAGCGAACCTCGGTTACCCAGGTACTTTTATTTATTTGTGTAGATGTATAGATATAGATTGTATAGATAAAGGATACCAGTTACAGTAGATACATATAATATTATTTTGTATTGGGTGTTGTTTGATGTTTCAGAGAGCGCGCGCTGCGCCGCCTGCCTCAACAGCCTCGAGGCGGCCGGCGACGGAGGCGCGGACCGCGTCGAGGCGCTCGGCCAGCTGTGGCACCGCGACTGCTTTAGGTGACCACCTTCACCATCTGCGCAGGCTCCAGCCTCCACGATGACATCGGTCACGTGACACTCTCCTCAGATCCAATTTCATCTAAACGTAAACAAAAGGTGAATTCGACCAAATGAAGGAATATAATTAGTTCTTTATTGCACTCTGAGTAAGTGCCATTCTGCACTGCAACTCTGAGTGATAGCATTATGGGACGCTACCGTTTATTTGTTTACGTTTACATTCTATTGGATCTGACAATCGGACGGAGTGTGCATGGAGGACAATCGAGCGCATCGCCCGATGGAAGGCGACTACTTCGACCTTGGACAGCGCGCAGCCGCCCCACCAGCACGCTCAGCGTGACCATTCTGCACGTGGACCGACCATGATATCATCAGTCGAAGATGATACGCTGTCAACGCGTAGCTGTTTTCACTATATTGCTATTTTCCCCGTATGAACTCATGGACAGTTTTCCTGCTCTAATCATTTTGCAGTTAGTATTATTTCAATATGCACACTCAATTTTTCCCGTGCAGTTTGTTTACCTATATTATAACATTTTGCAAAATCAAACTTTGCCCACATTATTTACTGCTTTTGTATTGAAGTTTAGGCAGAAAAAAGTCCACTTATGAATGAGTCCAAGGCACTGAAAAAGTAATTGACCTCACACGTCTGCCACACGGCTGTTTTGAAAATGTTTTTTTTAATCAAGGTATAGCTGGTATATCGCCTAATGTGGGATGGTTACAGATGTTCGGGCTGCGACTGCGCGCTGGGCTCGTGGTTCAGCGCGCGCGGCGACCTGCTCCTGTGCCGCGCGTGCTGGGCGCAGGCGGGCGGCTGCGGGCGCTGCGGCGCGCCGGTGTCGGGCCCGGTGCTGGCGGCCGGCGACCTGCGCTACCACCCCGAGTGCTTCGCCTGCCACGCCTGCGGCGCATACCTCGAGGACACCGAGCCCTATGCGCTGATGGAGCGCTCGCGCCTGTACTGGTAAGCGTGCACCCTACAGCCGTACACCGTAACTCCGCTTCGATCCTATTCAATCTAAACGTAAGGAAAAAGATTAAAACCGACCAAATGAATGTGTCCTTATTGCGTGGTAAATAAGTGTGATATACACTTGTAGCGTAGGAGCGTTTTACTGACCTTTTGGCTACGTTTCGTATAGATTGGATCTGAACGAGAGACCATCTGTCACTTGTGTGAATGGACACATTAGTAGCGGCACCATATTGTATGAAATAATATTAAAGATACTAAAGTTCATGCAATCTTAAGCACACGATCTCCTTTCGCCGTCCCACACTAGTTAAGTTATTTGAAAGTTGTCTTTTAAAAAAATATTTAATCTTAAAACATTGAATTTACGATTAATGGGTAACAATCAGCATAACGTTGTTACGTAAGAGGTGGCTTTCAACTGCGGTCTACTCCGAGTTATAATAATTATAAGTGAGCTTGTTTTTTCCTCTTTATGTAACTATCATAATATTTGCGAAGAGTTGTGATTGGTTCTAATTTGATACTCTACTTAAGTAATTGTTTTATTGTTTGTTTGTTCGAGCAGTAAGTTTTCCTTTGAATAAAAATAAAATATTTTTCAAATTTATTTTTGCATAAATTACATTCCTCTAAACGCGCGTGTGTGTTGCAGTGGAGCGTGCGACAGCGCGCGGTCGGGGCCGGACGCGCACGCCATCCGCGTGGTGCGCACGCCCGCTAACGTGCGCCTCGCCGCGCTGCCGGGCGGCGACGTCATATTAGCGCAGTGAGTAGCTCTTTGTCTTCCAGTGTAAGAGTGATAACGTCATTGAAGTTATACTTTTTTTCCGCGTTTGGAAAAAATAATAGAGAAAAATTTAAAGGCGTGCGCGCACACCGACTGCCAAAAACGCGATCTGATGAAGTAAGCAGATAACTGTCACACAAGTTTCCGTAATAATAACTTAAACGTTAAAAACAGTAATTACTAACTTCAAAGTAGTACTATAACTTTTTACTAGATGTCGACAACCACTATGGCTCAGTGGTTAGCGCGTTGGCGCTCGAGCCGGAGGTCGGAGGTCGCGGAATCCTGGGTCATGGATGTGTATTAAATATGTGTATTATGTAATAAAAGTCTTATATATATGTGTATAGTATAAATATAAATGTATTAAATATACTTCCTGTTGTCTGGTCCCCCGTAACACGAGTTCTTCGGATACTTAGCACGGGGCCAGATTGACGTAGTGTGAAGCGTCAGTTAGTTGTTTTACGTATCCTACATACAAAAGAAATTAAAACGTGTGTGTGTGACCTTTTTATAATATCATCTAAATAGTTGTAAATACTTACTACTAATGTTAAACTCTATGTAAATATTGTAAGTGGTGGAGCACCGCTAGTGTACATATTATGTGATGCGGTGCGCAGCGCGGCGTGGCGCGGCAAGGCGTGTCACGCGGCGCGGGCGCTGCTGCGCGCGGCGCTGGCGGCGTGCCTGCGCTGCCCCGCCCTGGCTAGGTGCCCTAGGTACCCCGTAGTGCTCGACCACAGTCTTGAGTGTTTCTTCACGTTTGTTTGTTTATTGCATCGTTGTGAGTCCACGTGTTTGACTTTTGCTTGTGGGTTGATTTTGTATTGGTTCGTCTGCAACGTTTAGTGTATTTTTAAGCAAAAACGGAAGCCTGTTATGTGTCTAATTGCTTATACTATGTAGATTATTACTGTGTTGAGACCATTTAGTAAGTCTTATTATTTATAAATGCACGCTTTTAGTGTTTTTGATTTCATAATTGTGTGATTACTATCAGCCGCTGTTTGCCCTAAGGACGGGCCTTAGCTTAATAATTTCTCTGTCGTGACTGCCGTTGAGATGTATTAGCGTAATGCCGTGCGCAGGGTGCCGGACGGTTGCGGCGTCTACGCGGGCGACGCGCTGCTGGAGGTGGAGGGGAGTGCGGCGCGCGGGCGCGGGCTGGCCGAGCTGCAGCGCGCCGTGGCCCGCGCCGCGCGCCTCACCGTCGAGCACCGCCCTGCCTCCCCCGCCCCGCCGCCCACCGTGCCCCGCCCCCGCCGCGCCCCGCGCCGCGCCCCGCCCCGCCGCGACGGGCCGCCCGCCGCCAGCCGCTGCCGCAGCATGTCCAAGCTGCTCGACGAGTGAGTACAACTGCACGCGTCGTATGACCACCGTAGAAATGGTTTCTTTCTACGGAAGACTAGACATAATTACAGATTAATAAAGGAAATCTTTAATTTTTTTCATACAACAAACATTCAGTTTGTCTAATCTACTTTCATAGTCCAGGCGACAAGCTCATAATGTTGTTGGAATAGGTGGAAACCCCAAAGGGAGATCTCCGACCGAGCGAGGTGCTATGCTCGGTCAGGCCGAAGCCCACTTCTAGTCATTTCAGCTGTTGCATATATAAGCGCGACACACCGAACTACAGAAACTTCGATAGCGCGATTCAGGATTGTGGCGCTAATTGGTCCACCACAATGTTATAGCTCAAAAAGTAACGTCAGTAAAAGTGATCACGAGATTAAAAATGAAACTGCAAAATAAAAATTTATATACTTACCAATACTATCAAGAAGAGAAGGCGGCGCGTGAAAAACTGCAATGCCTAGTAAAGGATCTCATAGACCAAATAGAAAATATTAGGTCTTATTATATTCTTATTGAAATTGCCGTTTTGTATGAAAAAATTTAAACGGAATTTGGAAAAAGTAGTAGTCTGTAGGCGCAAGGTCTGGTGAGTAGGGCGGATGACGGAGAGCTTCCAACCCCAGTTCTTGCAACTTGGAGACCGTCTGCTGTGCAGTATGAGGTCGCGCGTTGTCGTGCAGGAGCAGCGGAGACGAGCGATTGACCAATGCTGGTTGGAGATGTGCCAGCTTCTCCATCATTGTGTTTAGTTTTTCACAGTACACATCTGCAGTAATGCTCACCCCGTTTGGTAAGAAGCTGTGTTGAATCACACCCGCGCTAGACCACCAAACAGTGACCATCACTTTTCTAGGGGTAAGTTTTCGTTTAGGGCATTGTTTAGGTGCTGAACCAGGATCCAACCAACTTGCTGAGCGCTTGCGGTTATCAAACAGAATCCATTTTTCATCGCAGGTAACAATGCGGTACAAAATTCCTTCATTTGTGTGTCTGTTGAGCAGTGCAAGGCACGTCTCGACGCGTACTTTGCGCTGGCGATCATTGAGTTCTTGGGGCACCCATTTGTCAAGCTTTTGTACCTTGCCAATTTGACGCAAATGGACCAATATTGTTTTGACGCTAACGTCGAAAGCTGCTGCTAATTCAGCCGTAGATTGTGTATCATCAGCTTCCACAATCGCCTTTAATTCGTCATTGTCGACGAAAAAACTTCTTCTTCGGACGACCGCGAGGTTCATTTTTCAGGTCGAAATTTCCAGAACGGAAGCGAGCAAACCAATAACAGGTGGTGCGTTGGTTTATAGTGTTAGCTCCGTAAACGTCGTTGATGTTGCGTGCCGCTTGTGCCGCGTTGCTGCCACGACGGTACTCATATTTCATAATTACTCGAATTTTTAACGTATCCATGATGACGAAAAAGATTGAAATGCGATGAAAATGTAACACTAATCAATAAACAAATGACTAGTTATGGAAAAAAATCCATGTTTTTAAAATAAAATTAATTTGAAATTAGAATTCTTAGCCAAACAAAAATTATTTTGATTTGAAATGGCCAGTACTGCAGAACGGCAATTTCACAGGTAAAGACCTATTATTCAGGAACAACTAAGGAAAGTACAAGAAAACAAAGACAAATCGACAAACCAACATCCTATCACCCAGGTGCCTTCCGCCGATGTTGAATATGAGACGGATGAAGAAGAGCTTGCTGAAGAAACCGAGTGGTCACGACAAGAAAGAAGCATAAGCTTAACGTTTCACTTGTAACAACAAAAAGTAAATAAGCCGCCACCTATGATTATCGAAAATGTCAAAAGTTACCAAGAATTTTATGACTTACGAGTTACGATGAGTCTATATAAAGACACGTTCACCGCCAAAACGATGAACGGTAAAAGCATGAAAATAAATGCTACTCGTTAGTAGACTCATACAGAGCCGTAACTAAGCTGCTTCAACAGAACGGGCTATTATGGTACTCGTATGTGAATAAGCAAAATATACCCATTAAGGCGCGTCTCCTGCGCGTGTTTTTTTTCGAAACATTACACAAAACATCGAAACATTGGGGCGTGGCTATACACATTTGTGTAGGAATACACAATTTTTTTTTTCTTCCGAGACGGACGGAAAACATTCTCCGCGCGGGTAGAGAGGGGAAGGAATGTTTCATGTCTTAACAACTGTTACACCACTCACATGACCATTAAACATACAAATCCGCAAGTAATTATTTATCAGTCCCAAATCTGTCTTCTATTTGTAACTCCTGATAAATACTAAAATTACGGGTCAGTAAATATGGCCTAACTAGAAATCTGGGGGTCTAAAAGGCAACTTTAGATGTTTCATATATTTTTTTCCATACAAAAATCGTGGAATGGTAAAATGGCGACATGATTCATCTGATTTCATCATATAAGAAAACATCCATTTTGACAGTTTTCAATAGAAATGCGTAAAATGGTGCCCATAATATGTGTTGAAAAAAATATATAAAAGACCTAAAGAAGCCTTTTAGACCCCCAGTATTTTCTCCTATATTCTGCATCTGCAATCGCTAAAACTGCGAGTGCTTACGTCTACCTTCTACAAATTCATCGGAACTCATGATCTTGTCTACACAAACTGTTTTGTTTCAATCAAAAACATTTTCTATAGATGGAGACAGCTTGTGTATGAAAACAAATGTTTTTGTTTCATGTTTTCTGTGTAATGTTTCGAAAAAATATGAGCAGGAGACCTTTAGAGTGATGGCAAAAAAAATTGCAATTTTTCTGTTTGCCTGAAATAATAGTGGAGGACCTAAAATTCAAAGGTTATAAGATCCAGGAAGCGGTAAACAAGCTGAGCTGGAAGAAGAAAGAACCCTTAAATATGTTTACGCTCTCGTTTGAAAAGGACGAAAACATAAACAAAATATATAGCATCAAATCAGTGCTAGGCTGCAAAGTGGATATCCAACCACTAAAAACCACGAAACTGATACCACAATGCAATAGATGTCAGGCTTACGGCTACTACACACAAGAATACTGCTCAAAAGAACCTAGATGTGTAAAGTGCAGGTAAACATTTAACTAAGGAATGTCAGAAACCAGCTGAAGCAAAACCGAAGTGTGCTCACTGTGGCGAACCTCATCCCGCTAACTACAGAGGATGCGTTGTAGCCAAAGAGCTCCAAAGCATGAAATTCAAAGCAATGAAGAAAAAAGGGGCACCGACTGCTAGGATCCAACTAGCTACTAGTTGACTAGACTACTGAAACAGCAAAATGAGTTACAAGTAGTTCTAAGCACAGATAATGTTGATCTGTGTCTTATATCTGAGACACATTTCATAACAGAATCACACGTTCAAATAAAAAATCCACGCCTTGCACCCTGACAATACTGTCCGAGGTGGTCATGTGCTGTCATCATAAAGGAAAACATTTGTCACTGCTCATAGTTGGTATTAAGAATACAAATATGAGCACACTCTACAATTGACCAAGTGCATATAAATACTACATTTGGGACAAATCCCTCCACCATGGCCTTATCAACCGATCGTGGTTATACGGGCCAGAATTACTACATTAATAGAAAAAGCACGAGAGGAAAATAAAGTCTGCACAACAGTCTTCTTGGATGTAGCGCAGGCCTTTGATAAGGTTTGGCATAAAGGCCTTATTCCCAAAATTATAAATCTACTTCCAAAGCAGTTCGCTGACATCTTAGAGTATTACCTAACACTCAGAATGTTTAAGGTGAGACAAGATAAAGCATACTCAGAGCTTAAGCATATAAAAGCTGCAGTATCTCAAGGAAGTGTCCTAGGCCCGGTCCTGTACCTACTTTACATTTCTGATATTCCAGAAATAGAAAATAGTACCATTGCGGCCTTTGCAGACGACACAGCCATAATGGCTACGGGCGAGATGCAAGCGGAATAAGTGGAAAAAGTACAGAAAGCTATCCATACAGTATATCACTGGACGAAATAAGTGAGGAATAAAGCTTAATGAAACAAAAACAATTCACGTAGATTTTACAAACAAGGGACCATCATCCGGTATATATTAACAATACTGTTATACCGCACGAAAATACAGACAAATATTTTGGCATGACACAGGACACAAAGCTCCGCTGGAAAGCTCATGTTAAAAAGAAGCGCGAAGAGTTAGAGCTTCGATACAGGAAAATGTACCAGTTACTTGGAAAAGAGTCAACCTTAATTATTATTTAAACATAACAAAAGAGTACTTGTATAAACAAGTACTCATGACTTATGGTATTCAGCTATGGGGCTGTACCAAAAAAAAAGCAATATCCTTATTATACAAAGATTTCAAAATAAAGTACTTAGAGGTGTTGTGAATGCACCTTGGTACATTAGAAATGAAGACCTACATCGAGACCTTAAAGTTTACATGGTCTCAACTATTATCAAATAATACGCCGAAGCTCATGAAAAAATACTTCACAATCATGTGAATGTTGAGGCTATCCAGCTCCTTGACAACACGAGCATAGTCAGAAGACTGAAAAAGACCAAAACCTTTCGAGAGTCAAGGGCGTGCCCTCCTTGTAGGCAGAAATGCAGTGCTTTACTTGTCATTCACAGATATTTTAATAAAACGTTCGTACGTTTTAGATGACTTTAATTAATAGTAAATAAATAAATTAAAAAAATATAATAACATAAAACGCCTAATATTTTATAAATAGCAACTTATCACATGCCGTTGCGTTCTGCAGGACATATCATCGCATGTATGTGTAATTTTCATACTTCGCAAACGCACACACCCATGAATATCGACATGATTATATAGCGGCAATTCCCGCGGCAGGCGATGACTCTCGGCTATCCGATCGCTTCCGAAAACCGCCGAACTGGCTTGTCGGCAATTATTCGTTGCCTATAATCCGAGTAAAAATAATAGACGGAAATCTAATAAATCACGTATGCACATTATGCATTTTTGTTTAGTAAGGTTTTATTTGTTTAAATAGAAGAAACGTTTTGTGTTTCGCGGGGGCCATATTGCATATTTCATGTGATAAGCATTGTTTACAATTTAATCGCTCCAGTTTATTTATAGTTTTCTTAAAAGATTTTTCATTTTAACATTTGAAAGTGTGTACATTTAACAGTTTATTACTAAGTTTCTATAATAATTGTAGTGATTTGCTTTTACTATTGCGTTTGTTGTTTTTTTTTAAATGTTATTTGATTGTGAGGTTTGTGTTGAAAATGTGTGTTTATTAAAAATTAAAAATAACAAGTTCTCACAATTGTCATTTAGTGAAAAGATTCAAATTCTGTCTAAAGGTAGGTGTGTACCCGAGTTACAACAATTAAACCAGCAAAAAAATAATGTAACTCGAAAATTTCATGTTAAAAGTTATGAAACGTATTTCTGGCTGTGTCGTTGTGTACACACGATTAAATTATTTAGTAATTCTAGTACAGTGTGGACTGATTCGGGATATTCAGATTTAAATAATTTCTATTCCGCGGCCTCACTCACTTGGATAAGATATTTGAGGTGGCCGAAATCTTGCGTTTATTTACATCGGGATATAGTAATCTCAAGTAACCGGAACCTTGAATATGTGAAAATTGAAGCTGACTGACTGGTGAGTAGTTATAATATTTTAAAATATGCTTATTATTTTACTTATTAGAATTTCTTCCGCCGCGACGATCGATCGCTGTTTTGTCTGCGTTGCCGTAGAAGATATACATGAATAGTAGTATATCTAAGACTTGCTCTGTTGGCATGGTTTCGACTTAGAGATCCGTCGCTTGGCTGTAGCTATGCTAAAAATCTATAAACGAAAAAGTTTTTGTGACCGAGTACTTCGCCGCATACCCAGTGTCATAATCCTGTGCACGCCACTGTTCGAGTTAGTGTGTTAAGTTAGTGTTAAAGTCCGTGAAGTGTGTGACTATACTGTTATAGTCACACACTTCACGGACGAACACAAACAATAATGTGTATTCTCCTTTATAGAGACTATAAGAAATGTGTTGATGGACCCATCTTAGTGATCTCTACTTAGCAATTTAAGTTAACGTAAAAATACTTGTTAGTCTAAGCTGTTATAAAATACCTAAAAAGGTACTTCATGTAATAATAAAAAAAAGTTAAATATGTGATATATTGCAGCTCGTCGGCGTCGGAGAAGGAGAAGGAAAAGGAGGAGGAAGAGAGCGGGCTGGGGCGATGCGTGTCGCTACGGGCGGGCGACGGCGCGCGCGTGTTCCGCGCCGCCGACCTGCTGCAGGGCGAGCTGCTGGGCGCCGGCTTCTTCGGCCAGGCCTACAAGGTCACGCACCGCGACACGCGCGAGGTCATGGTGCTCAAGCAGCTGCATCGCGCCGACGAGCGCGCGCAGCGAGATTTCCTGCGCGAGGTGGGCGTGCTGCGCTCGCTGCGGCACCCGAACGTGCTGCGGTTCGCGGGCGTGCTGTACCGCGGCGGGCGGCTGCACCTGATCACGGAGTACGTAGCGGGCGGCACGCTACGTGCGCTGCTGGCGGGTGAGCGGGCGCTGGGCTGGGCGGCGCGCGCGCGGCTGGCGCGGGATGTGGCGGCGGGCGTGCGCTACCTGCACCGGCGCGCCGTCATCCACCGCGACCTCAACTCGCACAACTGCCTGGTGCGCGAGCGCGGCGCCGAGCTGTCCGTCGTCGTGGCGGACTTCGGCCTGGCGCGCGTCGTGCGCCGCGCGGGGGGCGAGCCCGCGCCCGGCGCCGCGCACGCCTCGCTGCGCCGCAAGCGATATACGGTAAGTATTCAGTTACACACGTATACTCGTACATTATATCAATCGAGATTAAATATTGAACAAAATTAAATAACTGGCGAACTCGCCAACACATAATTGACACCGGGTGGCGCTTATGTATAAGATTGCTTTATTCATGAAACCGTGGTCAATATTGCATTAGAATGTACTGTAGAGTGTAAACAAAACACAAAGGTTTTCCTTTTTCAACTTTAATCTGTGCGTACCGTGCGACTGACGTGTGTGAGCGGGACGGCCGGGCGTGGTCCTATGCGCGGGAGCGAGACACACTGACGCGCGCCTGTTGCAGGTGGTGGGCAACCCGTACTGGATGGCGCCGGAGATGATGAACGGCAACGTGTACGACGAGAAGGTCGACGTCTTCTCCTTCGGCATCGTGCTGTGCGAGGTGGGGCGGAGCTCCTTATTTTGACGCGATAAAAATTAGCCTACGACCGTCCCCGTGGTCTACTCAACTAAAAATTGGCCGAATCATCAAAATCAGTGCAGTTTTGGAGCCTATTCAACGCAAAAAACAAACAAATATTTTCTCTTTATAATATTAGTGTAGATATCAGAGCACGTATTCATCGCTTTTCTGTTATGACATACATTTGAGATACTTTATGACATTGCTGTTGTGTCTGTGTGCGTACACAGACGCAAGCGAACTACCAGACGCAAATGTCATGTATTATATACTATATGTTGTATTATTTTATTCGAAAAAACTTACAGCATATAAAATATAACAATAAAAAATACACCTTGTAATAATATATTAAATACCAATATTTTGACGACCTCTGTGGCTCAGTGGTTCCAGTGCGTTGGTGCTCAAGGCGGGGGTCGCGGGTTCGTATCCCGTTGAAGGAATAAAAAGTTTTTCCGTGTTCCTGGGTCATGGATGTGTATTAAATATGTGTAAAACATAATAAAAATTATAAATATAGTATAAAAGCATTAAATATTCTTCCCGTTTACTGGCACCTGTAACACAAGTTCTTCGGATACTTAGCACGGGGCCAGACTGACGCGGTGTGAAGCGTCCATAGCTATTATTATTATTATTATACACATTAAAAAGCGAAATGCCAATAACAAGTTTTCACTAGTGTAAAACAAAAAGTGTAAAAAATTCATGATATTACATAACTCAATCCCTCAACAAGTAAAACTTAAATCAATAATAATATCAAAATGATCAGCATAGTCAATGCTTAAACCTCAAGGAAAGGCTCTTATTGAATTATCATATCATATATTATATATGTTGTATTATTTTTATTGTGGTGTACGGTATTTTGCACATAACTTCTATCCTGTCTGTTTACGGTTTAGTTTAAATGATATCACCCCTCGCCTCAGATAATCGGCCGCGTGTCTGCGGACCCCGACCTGCTGCCGCGGCGCGCGGACTTCGGCCTGCACGAGGCGGCGTTCGTGGACAAGTTCTGCCGCGACTGCCCCGAGCCCTTCTACCGCATCGCCTTCCTCGCCTGCGACCTCGACCCCGACGCCAGGTATGAGTTGATGCCATAGTGGTCGGCAGAACGTATCGCCCGCGATGGATCAAAATAACCTTAAAATGGCGGCACTTTTCGAGGAATATTTGCTGCGTTCCCATTTCCCATTTGTTTTTGATTATTGTCGAACAAAACTCGTTGTGTAAATCTAAGTACCTGGGTAACCGAGCTTTTCTCGGATTTCTAGTAAATTAAAAAAATAAAATTAATCACAAAAATTCTAAAATATTTATCTAACCGGGATATGGTTGCAGGCCGCCGTTCTCGGTGCTGGAGGAGTGGCTGGAGCGGTTGGTGTCGCAGCTGACGGCGGGCGCGCCCGACACCGTGCTGGCGGACGTGCTACGCTACCGCGCCGCGCCCGCCGCCACGCCCGCCGAGCCTGAGCGCGCCGACGTCACCGACGTCGCGGACGCACAGCGTGCGGATAAGGTACGCAAAGCTCGGATATTACGGATTGCTTGTTATATTCAGTTTAAATCTAATTTTTAACCTACTTCTAAAAAAGGAGGCTGTTACGAGTATACGTTCAGCTGTATAATATATTTAAGCAGATAGCTCGTCTGTCCGGCTTATCTGTTTTAAGATAATAATTGTCAGAGGTTCCTCGGCGTTTGAGGGTCATCCAAATTGCATGTCACAATCCGGTGAGACGATTGCCAGATTAGGTGGAGGTCACCCCTCGTTATTTCAAAGCGCTCTATAAATATTAGGAAGAATAACATTCCCCGTCACACTTACATATAAAGTTATATTTGTACCCAAGGTACCTTGGGTGACCTCTATATATAGTAATAATAATAATATCTATGGACGCTCAATCTGGTCCCGTTGTAAGTTCTCGAAGAACTTGTGTTACGGGTACCAAACTACGGAAATATATTTAATACACAACAATGACCCAATAACACGGAAAAACTCTTTGCTCCTTCGGCGGGATTTTTTTAAAAGTAACTTCAATATGTTATACGAGTGCCTTTACATTACAGCCCTCGTCGTGTGTGGAGGCGGGCGGGGCGCGGCGGTTCGCGCTGGGCAAGTGCGTATCGGCGAGCGCGCTGGCGCCGCCCGCCGCCGCCGCGCCCGCGCCGCGCTCGCGCTCCCAGCACGCGCTCACGCCCGCGTACATCCTCAGCGAGGACGGCCCGCGCATCAACATCACCAAGGTAGGGGTTGTACTTTTGAATCGCTCAGATTATATTATGTTTACTTTAAATATTGAATTTGAGGAAAACTTTTCTGAATATTTCGTTTAACCACAGAATACATAATAGTACAAGTACAGAAGACTCACTCCGAAAAGTAATGTAAAGAAATAGGGACTCTTGCTACGATACGATTAAGTTCAATTTAGATCGCGCAGCGCTTGATTGCTTACGGTTATATTTACCTAGAAGTTGCGTCTCCTTCTATCGCGTAACTCTTATCTTTTCCAACGAAATTGGTGTTGTCTCCTTTTAGAAAATAATTTAATCTCAATATTTAATTACAACTTTTTTTAGAACCTACCTACTGTACTTTAGTGAACAAATTACTTTGCAAATAAACCTAAGGTAGATGTTAACAGTACTTTAACTGTAATAAATTCGCGCATGCCTACTTACGTTTCCAGTACCTTCCCGGGAAGTGAGACGGGCCTGATATTACTCAAAGGTTGAATCACGCCGCCTTAATATTACTCGGGGTACTTTTGTCAACAAATTACTTTTCAAATCGATCTATGATTCAATCCATAAAACAATACAACGAACAAATCTCGCGTATACGTCACTCCCTGCTCGCGCGTGAGGCCCTCCTGATTGGCCCGCTCGAGGCGGCCGCCGCACGGACTTACATTTTCGATACCTACACGGGGAGTAGGACAGGCCTGGTTTAACTCGAGTTCCTAAGTTTAAGTACGAATAATGCTTCATGTTGCGAGTTGTTATTTTCTATATAAAAGTAATCACCCCGAAATACTTTCATGATAGTACGTCCGATATTATGTTAAATAATTCGGCTTATTGCTTTTTAATACTCTGGGACTTTAATATTTCTCATGCTACTTGGTACTTCGATGACAACTCGATGATATGATACAAACAATGATTTGAAAGCCACTTCACTTGTGGATTTTATGCGATTGACGAATCTTTTCGGTACAATAGCTGCACTAATTGTAATAACCGCATTTTAGACTTGGTGCTGAGTACTGGTGATTGTTCCGTGACAAGCTGCTCAAACCCGCTCCCTGTTGAAGACGCCCACCATAAATCAATTTGTATAAGTTTTAGTTTTCCAACTACGGCATACCTAAAAGAAAATGGAACATCTCAAATTTATTTATCATGCCTCATACATTAAGGAGGTGGGTGAGAGAATCATAGCTATCGATTGATTTTCCCAAACGTTCGGAACTTTCCTAACTTAATACGGAGGAGTCAGTTACTTACTTCTGCAATATTTTATATGACCCGATGGTAAATATGCCTACAAAACTTGTCAAATCGAGTACAAACATTCCACCCTGGTATTATAGGGCCTTCCTTACCACGGGCCACCTTATAAAGTTGAAAAGACAAAACTAAACTAAAATTCACACTAGGTGAAAAAAATATAGTAATTATTACCAGCTCTTTAAGGAATAGGCTACTTGACCTTGTTTTTATTTATGTCCTAAACGCTTCATAATTGTTTCATTGCATACAAAAAAATAATATAACATTATTTTTAAACCGAAAAACCTACAAAAAAAAATATTAAAAATACACTTTTTAAAAACCATCGAAAACACTATTCGCCATGTTGGTTGATAGATTATCTGTGATGTGACGTCATACTAGTATTATTTGTAATCTGTGCTATAGTGCGTAGTAGTAAAATGGCGGTGTTACGTTCCGTTTGACGTTTTGCCATAAATAACTTTTTAAAATGTCATGAACTATTTATTTACAAAAACGTTCCGTTTGACTACTACATATGTGTTTAGTGTGTTTGTGTCGTCACATCCTTGCCGGAAGCTACTTCGAGGTGTTTTCATCAGTAGAAATTAAAAAACAAAAATACATATTTTTAAATCAACTTTATTTATCAATCTCAAGTTTTTAATTTATGATAACGCTAGAATACGTTTTCAAAGCTAAGAACTAAAGGAAATACTCCTTCAATGTATGAAATTAAATATGAGTCAAGTAGCCTATTACGCTCGAAAGAGAAACTGCTTCCAAAATAATGTTATAGCAACTTGAAATTTTCCGAAGACAAAATTCACTCATCCCCTAGATACTTTTATTGTAAATATAATGCATAGATAATTCATAAAGTCTAAGCTGGGGTCTAACTCTGTACCTACACACATCAATCTGAATGGGGAAACTTCAACCGATCCGGTACACATAACGATTATTTAAATTCAGTGTTTGTAAATTGTAATGACGCGATGCAATTTGATATGAACGTTTTAAATAATTCCTCGTCAGTTAGTAATAAATATCAAAAACTGAAATCTCCCAATCTGCTGTCTCTAAAGTATTTTCAACAAGTGAGTTGGCAAGCGATATGATAAGGTGCACCCCGTTCTTATCAGTAGACTGTATAAGCAATTTTCAACACCGCTTACCATAATCTATCTTAAATCAATCGCTGAAGGATGTTTTCCGAAATTAATTGTATAAGTAAATGAACCTTATTCGTTATATCTTATACCAATTTAACTACTTAATCTTAATTTTTTTACTTATCAATAAATCAATTTTTTAATTCAAGAATGTGGTATACATAAGGTCTCAAAAATATTATAATAGCTAGGATCCAACATTCTGCCATCACAATGGCGCGCAAAATATCCTCAACATGCAAGGTGTTAGGTGTGTGAAGTTAACATTTATACATTTAAGCAACAGTTTGGAATTAAATTAAATATAGACCTACAGTTAATAATTTAGGAACAGCAATAATTATTAATCATAACAAATTAAATAATATAATTAAATAAATCACACAATTTTAGTATTAGTCATAGAAATAAAATAAATATATATATATAAAAATGTATAAAAACAATTATTCGACAGCCATTTACTTAATTGTCTTTTAAAATTATCTAGGTTTAAGCTTTTAAAATGTTTAGGTAGCTTGTTATATACAGTAATGGCATTGATGTACACATTTTTTTATTGATATCATACCGGCACTGAGGCAGATATAGTTTATACTTATGTCTTGGTGTAGTGTGTAGTGTGTGTATGTGTACTAGTGTGTGTGTGTACTGTGAATTTTATTTTACAAAGTACAAATATCCCCAATGTACAAGCATACCAGAGGCAGAATACGAAATTTCTGAAATAAGGTTTTGCAACTGTCTGAGGGTCAAGCTCTGCAAATGGCTCTTACACACTTCTTCTGAACCTTAAATGCCATGTCAATTTCAACAGAGTTCCCCCACAGCAATAGCTCATACGAGAGCACCGAAGACACGTCATATCCGTGGTATGCGCATAATCCGGCCGCGGTCGAGACTTTGATACGTAACATTTTAATTGCGTATACAAACTTGTCTAGTTTGTTGCATACGTGGCTTATGTGATATTTCCAATCACAGTGTCTGTCTACTATGGCCCTAAAATTTTGTCAAATGAACTTCTTCTATTTTAATGCTATCAAAGGTTAAATTTAAGTCAATTTGTCGTGTCCTGTAGTCCCTAAATCGTATAATTTTAGTTTTATTGATATTAATTTCTAGATTGTTATATTTAAGCCATGAAATTATTTTGTCAACCGCATTACAAAAGTCATTTTGGAACGAGTCTACATTATCACATTTAATTATAGCTGTTGTATCATCCGCGAATAAAATAGTATTTTGATCTGTTACACTAGGTAAATCGTTGATGTACAGCAAAAATAGTTGCATAGAAACTTACGACCTACTCGTAATTTGTTTCCCTTGAGTAATTTATGAAATCTCTACGCACTGTCGTCTTCCCGTGAGGTAACTTTTAATCCAGTCATAAGCTTTGTCCCGTATTCCATATTTTTCGAGCTTGTATTGTAGAAGATTATGGTCTACAAAATCTAAAGCTTTGCTCGTGTCTATGAATACGGCGACTACAGACTTTTTATGGTTTAAAGATTCTGTAACATATTTTATAAGATTAAAACAGGCTAAGGATGTGTTGCTGTTTTACGGAATCCAAACTGTTCTGGCCCAAGTAATAAATGCGTGTAGTCTTAATTATGGTACTTTAGGTCTAGTAGTTGTAAAGTTTAGTAATGTTTGTATGCTACTGTTTGTTACCCACATAGATAAATAAATATTAAGAGGAATGTGTTCAGGTGGACGACGTGTCGGAGTGGCTGGAGCCGCAGCCCGCGCCGCGCGCCGGTGACGTGCTGCGTGGGCGCACGCTGCCCGCTTTCTGCCGCAATCAGTCCGAGGACGGGCTGACGAGCCGCGCCTGCGACCCTCCCCACGCTCCCGCCGCGCACGCCCTGCCCTCTGATACAGACTCCAGCGACGACGAGCCCAGCGAAGACGAGACCGACCCGCCAGTGGTCGAAGAGAACGCTACAAAACCCGCGGAGAAGCCGAGCTTCCTCGCGAAAACGCTGCTGGTGCCCACGCTTAGCCGGCTGTTCCGGCAGAGCCAGGATGCGAGCCCGGAGCCCGAGCGGCAGGCCCGCAGCCAGTTCTTCGTGCAGAGCCCCACGAGCTTGCGAGCGGCGCACCGGGTGCGACCCGCGGACCGGCCGCTGACGCCGCCTCTGCGCCGAGCGGCCGCGCCGCCCGAGCGCGCCTCCTGCCGCGAGCGCCGCTACGACCCGCAGCGAGCTCGCGCACGACCCGGCGCGGTGGAGCGGCGGCGTGCGCGAGTCGAAGGCGGCGACAAGAAGCACGACGCGGACAAGGAGAAGAAGAGGGACATCTCTATCGGCCGGGGCAACTACGTCAACCTCGCCAACCTCAGCCTGGCTAAGGACGCCCCTGAGCGCCCTGCGGCCCCCGTACCCGCACAGTGACAACACTATGACGTCACCTCACTGTCTTGCCATGTTTACTTATGTTACTGTAACGCTCGAATAGCTTTTGAAATAGTATTTTCATCTTGAATCATCTCATGACTTATAAAATTATGATGTTATAAAGTGTTTGCATTTCAAATAATGTAAAAGTGTAGTGGACGTAAGCTTTGTGGTGTTGTGTGGTTAAGTGCACTGATCTAACTGTGTGTTGAGTTGCTTCTATGTCGTGTTACTAATTAGTATGTGGTACAGGGAAGATACTCTGAAAATGTCTACCGAAAGATACATACTGAAGATAGTATACAAGTTAATTGTATCTTTAATAGCTAAGGTGTTTGTAATTTTGTAATGGAATCTCGGCTACTGAACACAATCACTATGAAGCAATATATTTTTATCAGCAAAATTTAATAGGATATTTTTATAATATACTACTATCCGGAATGAAAATAACCTAAATATGAACTGTTATGATCCCAATTAGATACAATGTAACTGATATGACTTTCTACTATGCTAAAGTAATATAGTAAGCTGAATATGTTTTTACATGGCGCGCGTTTAAATGTTATGACTGATTAGATGCTCATTCTAATTTTCAGATTATTTCAGTTCCATGTTTAACTATAATAACTACTCAGAACTCTATGCTTTAAATTCTAAAGAATATTAACAAAGCAGTTAACCAGTATTATATAAATTAATATACTATGTAGAAAAATGCCTGCTGATGATAATGCAATGCTATTCAATGCTGTGGAATGTGGACCACCGCATGAAAAGTGAATAATTAGATCGCTAGACTAGATAATAACAAAATTTATAGAATTTTTATAGTAGATTGTGCATATACAAATGTTCCCGTTTGTACCGTTTTTGTATTGTTATAGATGTATGTTCGTCTTCTTCTTTTTGTAAATGGCTCCTTAATGAGTTGCCAATGTCAGTGTAGGTGAATATACCTCCACTGTTGAAGAAGGTCTTATGACAAAACAAGTGTATGGTTTAATAAATAATTAACGAGGACGAACAAACACAAACATTTAAGGGTTAGTAATTAATTCCAATTTTATATAGATGTATGTTACTGTGTCTGGTGTCACAAGCACAGAGTTGAAGCACCAATGTTAATGCGTGGTGACTGGTGGGTGACATCAGTACACAAAATATGTTAGGCCTCTTCCATTCCAGTGCTCGGGGCTGTACACTATAGTGAGAGGGCACCATGGCTGTCGACTCAGTCGTAGTCACCTCGAGAATCTCTTACATCTGATGTGTACTTAAACTTCAGTTTAAATTAATTATTAATATTTGCCATAATTATCAAACGACCTTTAAGAATTTTATTAAAAATTATGTTACTCACGGCTTTGAGTGAAATAAATGTGTTTATCCAAATTGTATAGAATATTGTTATAATATATTAACATTTAAAGGTCATATTTTCCTTGTTTACGGAAATAAATGTTTAGCTGGTATCGTCGAGGCGGGGGCAGGGCACGCTCACCGGCGTACGCCCCGCCCTCGCCCGGAGTACGCTCGCGCAGAGAAATCGTTGTATTTAATACAATCTCCGCACCGCAGCAGTGCGAGTTTTTATTATCTGTGATACATTTCGTTTGTATGTTGCAATAACAAAGTATTATTTAGGTTTATCGTCCTGTAAAACATCGTGTGACAACGACGTCTCCGTCTCACGCATTTAAAATGCCATATTGTTTTATTTACTTATAAGTACAAAAATAAATCAATTTATTAAATATATTAAAATGATTTTTTATCCTATTATCTTAAACTGGCACCTTTACCTGTGGTAGTATGAATTGACCCTCATTTATAGGTAATGCAAAAATATGTAAAAAATTATCTTTAAATGCAATACCTATCTATATTAAAACAAATCAACAGCATGGCGTTGAGGCTATATTTCCACTGACAAAGCTGTTGGAAGACAGCTTTAGCCTTTGCCAAAATAGAAGAAAAAAATAGATCACCTGCTGGCTGCTCAGTTGTCAATGTCAATATCATTTGTCAATTGTCTTTACAGATATGGTATTTACTTTACAAGTTTCTGCATCTTTTGATAGGTTTTTAATGCTTTAACGTTTTATATTTTATTTAAACCTTATACCATGACTGAACAACAACTTGCAATGGAAAAACTGGAGGAAACGGTAAGGTTGTTTCTGTGTTGATGATGTTTATTTGCTAGTTCCAAATTTAGGTCAAGCGGCCGCTTTTAGATCTGTTAATAATGGATTAACTTTGGTTTTGTGCTGTATAAAGGTCTTTTACAGTATTTTTAGATGCTTTCATACTTTGTAGAGCCTAAATAAACTATAGCTTGTAGTACTTTAGTACCCACATAATATTTCAATGCTTGTAAAATACTTTCTTAGGTACTAATTACACAGGTGAATACACTTGCCCTACGACCTTTATAGAACAGAAGTTTTACACATTATTTGCAAAGGTGTTTTCATACAGTTTTTTCATGAAATATGTTGTATAATTATAGAAAATCAATGGAGAATGTTGCTAGGTATATGTAAAATCACTTGAAACATTGTACATAGTAAGGATTGTGAAACAGATCTTCTAATAAGTGTTGGATAGCTTATTAGAAGTTTTGTCGCTGCTTTCCTTACATAGAACAAAACATGCAAATAAGCTATCTATATAAACACTAATCAGTATATTGTGAAGGCGCTAACGCTATTATGTATAGGTGCAGATACACAAGTTTCTGTGATATTACAAAATATTTAGTTAGTAGTTATCATTTTACACACATTCAAAGTTCCCAAATTTCTTGAATCTCCCTATCTGTTGCATGACATCATATTATAACCCGGCCTTAATTACTTGAAAGTGGGTCACTTAATAAAAAAAATCTATAATAATAAATATATATTATCTATAATAATAAAATATATAATAATAAACATATATTATAATATATATAATATTTTATATTTTATAATATAAAATATAAAATTATCATTACAATAAGAAGCCAAAATAAAATCAATAAGCTGTCTATAACTGTACCAAATACAAAGTAGCATAGAGCCTCCTGAACATGAAACGCCACTTTAAAATAAATATCTTGGATACATATTTTAAAGTGGCGTAAATGTATCAAAAACATATTGTAATAATTATTTCGTGAGTATTTTTAAATTTCTACAGAGAATACCGAAAGCTTGCATTTAAGATTAGTGAACATTCTCCACTGTATTGTTCAGGAATTTAACACTATGAAAATCAGTCAAGTCCATTACGACTTGAAATTGTGTATAATGTGAACAGGTAAAGCATGCAGATGTGCAGCTGGACCTCATGGAATGGAAGATGGACAATGTGGAGAGGGAGATGGCGTGTCCCGTGGACAACCAGGATGTGTGCATAATAAACCTATTGAAATCTGTGTCTGAGGTAACACACTCTTTTGATGGTGACATACACAATATACATACCTTAATTGATATAATTCATACATGAATCATGATTCCAACCAATAAGTTTCTTACGCCGGTTCTTCTCGCCGGGCTAGCTTCCGAACTGGTGTTAGGAGTCATGTAGACTCGACATTCAGAAAGTGTATATACTTGCATGTATGTACTTTGAATTAAAAAACTTTGACAAATACTAACAACTAATTATTCATTTATTAACATTTCAATATCCATACCCCAACAATATTCATTCATCGAGGGTCTAATATTAATGAGTTTGCTGTTTGATCCTAATTTTAACAATCTATACTTTGTAAGATGTGCTGATAACATCTATGGGATGTTTAATTCAAGAATATAAAGGAAAAAAATACAACTAGGGAAGTTATAGGGCTAGCAAATAGATATTATTTTGTTTACAAGGTGATGTATTAAAATTCATGCATATTCACCTAGACACCTATATAATACATATTTATGTATTCAGCATTCCTAATTACTTGTGCTAACATCCCCCACTCTTTACTTACTCAAGGTATATAATATAACATTTGTTTTCCAGCCTGTTGCATATTAATATTGGAAAGGTCAGAAAGTACTTAGTGTAACATTGTCTTAAGCTAAGCGTGCTTCATCTTCAATGTCTAATCTTCCTGAAACAACACATTGCTTGTGATCAATCATAACATTATATTGTATGAATAATGTGTAAGTTCAAAAATTATAATTGAAAGAAACAAAATGCTTATAATAATTGTATTATTGACTTGTACCCATTTCAAATACGCAATATTATCTTGACTGATATAACAAAAAATTTCAAACAAATGCTCTGTTTCAAAGTTTAGACTTGAGGAAAAGTAGGCGGGGGCTATCATGCTTGTGTTTAGTGCGGGGGCTCGGCTGTGGTACGAGGCCGGAGCCCTAAACCCTACTGGACAGGACTCGCCGCTTCGGTAGCGCCAGCGTACACGGCGCAGACTGTGCTGGGGAGTGGTCCATACGGTTGACACTCGGATGTCACTTTATTGGTTTACACATTTACCTTATCAACTTAACAAGATAACAAGATAGTTTTTTTTAAATCTCAAAAATGATTTATACTTGGAAAAGAAAAATACCTACTACGTTTTCTAATAGAGTGACTGAGTGTAAGTCTCGTATGATTCATTCTGGAGTGCGGACGATTTTATATCTCTTTTTAATAGCCATCATCATCAATCACTCGTCGCTCGTGTCTGCACCACTCGGGGGACGAGCGAGGTCCCATATGCGACACACCACAAGCTGAAGCAGTCGTAGCTGCGGCGCTCCGCACTCCAGAATAATTCTTAGATACTGAAGTTGTTAATACATAAGCTTCATCGTTATTTACTTAATGTTTCGACCTGCGTCCGGGGGGGCGTGGTCGCGACCTCACTTCCGCTCGACGGACGCCGCGCCCGCGTCCCTCCCCCCTCATACTCACGAGCTACTTCAAATGGGAGACCATTGCCATGTTCTGTGTTACGAGTTTCTCGACTATTTGTCGTTTCTTCTCTATGTTTTACTTTCGAAGTAGTGGGTCGAGGCCGCTTCTGTGCACTCGGGTGCGAGAGGCGGGCCGGGAGGAGCGGGGTGGCGTGACGTGTGGTGCGCGTGCGCAGGTGCGGTCGGAGTACGCATCGCTGCGGCGCGAGCTGGGCGAGGTGCAGGCGCTGCAGCGCGAGCTGTCCGCGCGCCTGCGCTCACAGCTGCGCCAGGTGCACGGCCGCTTCGCCCGCCTGCGCGACCGCCTCACCGCCGCCGCCGCCCGCCCCGCGCCGCCCTAGGCGCCTGCTGCCTCACCAACGGTCACCCATCATTTGTAATGTAACGATCAATAATTTAGAACGATGACTAATCCAATTTGTATATTTTTAAGTAGTCAGTATGTCACATTTTGTCTTATGTGTAATTGACACGGTACTTCCATTTTTGTAACGAATTAAAAAGCACTTAGCTAGGATAAAGTAATGTATTGTATACCGGTGGCCGGCGGCCCACCCGCCGCCTGCGCGACTGGCACTGTAGGTTTACCGATAGCACGTAGTGAGACGATGCTCAATTACATAGTACAAGCTCGCCAGCCGGCGGGCGCACGTGCGCCGCGCGCCGCAGACCGTGCGTGCGCGTCGTGTCGCTCCCCGGCGCATTGATGGCATTTACACGTTACTATAGTAATGTCTCTAATGTAGTTGTGAGGACATTTAACTGTAGTCTATAACTTACGAGGTACGATGTGCCCACGCAGGCAACTGTGTAACTAGTCCCCTTAGCCCTTAGGTATTGTGCGTTCGCGTTAGATATATGATATCGCCGGTGCTACACGCGCGGGACTCCGCTCCTGTGCTGTTTTCAGTAATTAACTTGTATCAATGTTGTATTTGGGTTTTTTTATGTTGTCAGTTACTAAATTGTTTTTGGTATTAATATTATGTTTAATCTTCGTAACTAAGTTACAAGTGTAAATCGATAATTAAGTAATTTCTGGTGCAATATTAAACAGTAAATCGAAATGTTACGAGGGAGCGAGGACTATCTGTGCCGCGCTCGCGTTGTCGCGGCGCGCGTTTATAAATCATTTACACATGTTATATTAGAAGATGTGGTCGCTGTTAAACGTTTTATTAATTCTAGAATGTTTTAAGTACATATTTCTATCAATGAATACGTGCACGATACTCCTCGCACGAGTTAGTGGAGTTTGTGTAACAACTTAGTCGTTAAAGCTGATATCCAGTAGCTGGAGGAGGATGGCGCCACCCGCGAGCCGAGGAGTTGCCAGCCATAACGCACCAGCAGCGGGTAGGTCACTGGAGAATGTGACTAAGTATGTAAAATCACTTGAAACTTTGTTATAGTAAAGCTATTATATTATATAGGTACACTATATAGATACACTAGTTTTTGTTTTATCCAAAAATATAAGTAGGTAGTTAGTTATGTTTTTACACGTGGTCAAAGTTCCAAAATATTTCTAATCTTGCTAACTTTACATTAAAATCGTATTGAATACAATAGAACAGTAAATGTATTGGGCGCGGCACAGTGTTGCGTGGTCCGGTTTTGCTCGAATAAAAAACGTTTTTTTTTCTTAGCTTCGCTTTTAAAAGCGAAGTGAAGCACTCGCATCGTTAATCCGTGACTTTGCCCA